>LR738712.1:554675270-554900727 GCA_902687465.1 Secale cereale
GACATCCGACGACGCGTGTCATTCCTGCCGCTTGCGCCGAACCTGGCCCAACTCGGTATCCCTTTTTCGTCGACTACTTTTCTTGCGGGTTATGTCCCCCTTTCTCCGATTTCTTCTGCGATATCATGCACACCTTCGGCTTACACCTCTTGGATTTCACTCCGAATGCGGTGGTGTGCATGGCTTTCTTCGCGCACCTTTGCGAAGGCTCTGTCGGGGTGCAGCCCAACATGGCGCTCTTCCGCCACTATTTCACCCCTCGGATCCAGCCGGGAGGTGCTGTCTCTGGATGCATCAGTTGGATTCCAGGATCCAAGGGAGCATATCTGGACGGTGCCGTGAAGGAGAGGTGGGATGAATGGCGCGGCCGGTGGTGCTGGATTGAAGACAAAGATCCGCCAAGATTCTGCAGGGTCCGCCGAGCGCTGCCGGTTCGTGGTAGTGACTGGAGCGACGTCGACGCCGCCGACGGGAGGCTCACCGTCGCCACCACCAGGATCCTCTGGCTCACCCAGGTCGGACTCACCCTTGAGATGATCGGGGCGGACTTCATTCGCCGTCGGATCGCCTCGTTGCATAACAAGGGGAGCCCAGCCTAGCTCTTTAGGAATCCGGCTGACGTCATGCGGCTCCGCCCTGGCCTCGACCACAACTTCACGGTGATGGGACATGCCCATTTCTGCCAGCGGCTCTTCCAGCTTGATGTGGGTCGCGACGGCGAGGTCGAGCAGACCGGCAAGGCCGCGAGGGCTGCCGTAAAGGCCGGCAAGGCCATCAAGGGGCAGTTCTTCAAGTTGCCAGTGGGGGTGGTCCCGCTGTGCAACAATTCGCGCCAGTCCGAGATCATCGCCATGATGTCGGACTACAACGCGCACGGCCCTGTCCCGAGCTGGAAGGAGCCGGCGGACGAGGACGTGCAGCAATTCTTCGATTCTCTGGTTGAAGTGTACGTCAAACCTGACGCCGAGCGGTGGCTTGTCATGGACACCACCCAGGCAGAGCTGGACTACATCGCCACTAGGGCGAGGGAGGCGCAGCTTGCCATGGAGGCCGGCAGCGCCGGGGCTGTGGAGGACAAGGATGCAACGACTACGGAGGAGGAGGAGATCGCCCAGTGGGCGGTGGCTGCCGGGGAGGCTAGCAGCACCAACACTGGAGCTCCGCTTGTTGAGGACACGGCCGACGAGTCGTCGGAGGAGGAGGATGTGGCGGCGGGCTCGACGCCAGCCAGGGGAAGAGGGCGAGTCCTGTGGCAGGCTAGTTCCGGCGAGCCGGTCCGGCCCGGCAGGGCCACGCAGCCTCAATTGACCCTGGAGGGGTTCGGGCGCCACACGACGGCCATGGCAGCGAGGAGGCTGACGAAGGCCGCTGAGAAGAAGAAGGCAACAGCCCCTTCTCCAACTGGGCGCGCACCAACTCTGCCTTCTTCGCCTTCCCTGGCAGACGTTGACTCGGATGTCGACGCGGGGTTCCCTTTTGATCTTGGGCCGCTCAGCCCGAAGAGTAAAAGGAAAGCGGTGGAGGACGAGGAGATGGACGACGAGTAAGTACTCCATTCCTTACTGCCATTTCCATTCTGCTGAACCAAGTCACCCATCTTGATCTCCTTTTGCTTTTGCAGGGATGCAGAGATGTTGGTCCAGAGGGTGAAGAGGGCGAAGGCCTCGGCGAGCAGTCAGCCCCCGGCCGGGGCTTCAGAGACACCACTGGTGGTGTTGAGCAGCCCGGACAGCAGCCCCCGGCACATCCCCCAGCGTAAGTTCGTCACCCTCCTGTTACTCGACATGTGGTAGGTGTTTGATGCTATGGTGCTGACCTTGTCGGTTTTGTAGGACGGGAGCGATGGCAGGAGGAGCCGCAGGGGGCTACCCCCAACACGCATGGAGCCACACGCATGGAGGAAGAGGGGAACTTGGGCGCCGGTGGCTCCGCCACGGCGCCAAACGCTAGCGGGGAGGGGACTTCTGCTTCATAGCCTGGCATTGGTGAGTCGCCTATCCTTTGTCTCTGTTTTTCTTTTTCTCTGCTTCATCATCCCCATTACTGCCCAGGCCCTCCTTCAACAGTTATGGAGGATGTGGACACCGTCATCGGGAACACTGCTGAGGAGGCCGCGACGGAGGCCGACATGATCGCCGCCGAGGAGGCCGCCAAGGATGCTCACGAAGACACCGCTGCGGGGGCCGGCAATGCGACCGGCGAGGCTTCTGCCGAGGGTGCTGGCAGTGGGCCTGCCGGGGAGGCCGGCAAGGCCACAGCCGAGGAAGAGGTGGTTGATGCTCAGCCTTCTTCCTCCACAACCTCGGGCCCCGGCAGGTATCTGAAGGTGGGCGACGATCTCTTCGTCCATCTTGCAGGGGCGTCACTGAGCGCCCGCCGGAGGGGAAGTCTTCGACGGCGAAGTGCTCGCCGCCACCGGGCTCGAGGTGGTCGATGAACCGGGCGTCGGCGGCGATGGTTCCCCAGAAGAGCAGCTCTTCCGTGCTATGGGGGTCAACTTCCGGAAACTCCAAGTGCTCTACCGTGCCCGTCTGGACAAGGTTAAGTCCAGGATGGCAACAGTGGACGAGGCGGAGGTGGACTTCCAGGCGCGCGTTGCTGAGGCGCAGACCTGGTTTCACCACGCCCGCGGGGAGAAGAGGGCCTTCCAGGAGGAATTGTCCAAGCGCGATGCTGAGCTCACCATGAAGATGTCTGACAATGAGAAGGCCCAGGAAGAGGCAGCGAGCTTGGCTGCCGCGGCCGAGGCCGCCCGGAACCAGCATCAAGCCACCTTGGATTCCCAGGAGGAAGACCTCTCCGCGCGTGAGGCGAAGCTTGCCGCAACGCTCCGCAGCAAGGATAAGGAGCTCGAGGTCCTTGTCGAGCGGCGGACTCGTGAGCTGGGGCAGAGGCACAAAGAGGCACTTGATGCCCAGGCTCTGGTCCATGCCGGCAAGGTGAAGGAGCTGGAGGTAGAGCAGGACAAGCTGAAGGAGCAGGCCCTCAAGCTGTCCGACGAGAAGAACATGCTCAACTGCGCCTTGGCAGAGGTGCATGGAGCGGCCATCAGCGGGGCTGGGGAGCTCTCCGAAGCGCAAAACTCCATCAAAGATCTCAAGCTGAAGCTGGAGAATCTCGAGAAGATGTTGTCGGAGAGCTCGGCTCAGGAGGTTTCCTTGACCAGGAGCGTGGAGGAGGAGAAGCAGCTGCGGGCGGACGAGGCCGCCTCCCACCAGGAATATGTGGCAGGCGAGAACAGATGGATCAGCCGGCTAGAAAACGTCGCCGGCAGGGTCACCTCGCAGTTGGCCCTCATGGGGATGCCAAACGTGAGGTATGGCCCTGAGTGGAGCGGGACCGTCAACGCCAAGCTGACCCTGTTCTTCGAGGGCGTCCTCGGCGCCTCGGCTGATCTTCACTCCAACAAAACGGCCACGCTGGCCGGGGAGGCCCAGCGACTTTGCCGGGGGGTCATGACCAAGGTCCTCACCAAGATGGCGTACTGGAATCCCGCCCTCGACTTTGAAGCCGCGATGGATAGCTTGCCGGAGGGTACTGACCTCACGGTGCTCAAGGAGCGCATCAAGCCCGTCATCAGCTGCATCGACGAAATCAAGAGGGTGGAAGGCCAGTGCCGGGATTAGGCATCCCGTCTTCTTCGCCGCTGCGGGTTCATGACCAAGACAAATTTTATCTTTAGTTAGAACCGCAGCGATGATATGATGTAATATAACTGTGAAGCACTTTTGGAATTATGCATGCTATTTCCCTGTTTGCTGCCTCTTTGTGTGTCCACCCTACGCTAGCTGGGTAGGCTTGCCGGCGCGGAAAACCCAAGGCGGCGTCTTGGGGACGGGTCCCCATTGGCCTGCCGGGCGAGCGTGCTGCCGGGTGAGCCACCTTGCCGCCCCTGATGCAGCCGCTCGAACTGTCGAGTTTGACTCGAGTCAGAGTCGAGAGCCTTGCCAATTGCGGAAGGCTACCCTACCGTTTCCAACGCAGCCGTTTGAACTGTTGAGCGGACTCGAAACAGAGCAAAGGCGTTGCCAATCGGGAAAGGCCCCATTTGCGTGCAGGTTTCTTTTTGTACAAAGAATGATAGCTCCGAGGATAATAACCTTAAATAATAGAATGGAAATATCCGGGGTCCAATGCAACTTAGCTTCTATTTGTAGCCGCTCGAGTGTTGATTTTCCGGCCTCCTTCCTTCTCAAAGACCCATGAAGACGAAGGAGCACTGGGCCAACTGCTAGAGCCGATTCTCACAACTGCAGCCCCCTACCTGGCGCGCCAAAGATGTCGGTGTATTTGGAACGACACCTATGGGATCACAAGAATCCCTACTACGGTTGCGGGGCATGGGGTTGAGAGAAGAGCGGATCAAACAGATAGCACACGGTTCCTTTACCCAAGTTCGGGCCGCGAGGATGCGTAAAACCCTACTCCTGCTTTGGTGGATTATATGTTTGTGTTCTTCAGCTAGCTACGGGGCGTGAGGAGCTCCAAAAAGCCTAATCCTCCTCCTGGTCGCCTCGGGCCTCCTTTTATAGGGAAAAGGGGTCGCCACAGTGGCACACAGGAGGTGGAAATGGTACAGTGATGCGAGGTTATCCCTCACATTACATGACAAGGCGCATTTAATGCGTCTTGCTTAGGTGTCCTTGCTTTATCGGGGACGGGGGAGACATCCGTCTTGTCCGTCGCCGCTCCTTCTCGCGTCGACACGCGCACTGGCCAGCGATGCCTGAGATGCCATGTAGGCAGGCAGGAAGCTGGGGTGGCGCAATGGTGGGTCTCCACGAAGATCTGCATGTTGCCACGCAGGTGCCTGCCCAGCTGGTTGGGTCGGCAGCTGCATGGGGCGGTGGAGTCTTAGTTGGCGTGGGCCTGATGGTGGCCCTGCGGGTGTCTTCGGCAAGGGCCTTGCCGGGGCCCCGGCAAGGGTCTTGCCGCGGCGCCTGTTGTCATCCCCGGCAAGATGCTTGCCAGAGGTCTCATGGTCTTCCTTGGCTGGGATCCCGCCAAGGGTCGACGTCTTCTTTGCGTGTATCTGATCTTGAATGTCTTCACAAAGATCTGCATGCCACTACGGGGATGTCTCCCGAATCCTTGCCCCATGGGGGCAGTGGACTCAAGGGTGATCCGCTCAGTAGGCGTGGGGCGAGTTGTCACGGCAAGGGTCTTGCCGGGGCTGCTAAAGCCGGACCTGGCAAGGATCTTGCTGGGCTCCTGAAACTGGCTCCCGGCAAGGATCTTGCTGGGGGAACCCTCTTCATCCCTTTGCTCTTTGTGGTATTGGCTTTGGGCTTCAGTTCCATCGGGCTTCGGTCTTATCCTGGCTCACCTCCCTTGCCGTGCTTGGTGTGGTGGTGCCCGTGGCTCAGACTGCCCGTGCACAGTTATAGGGGTACAACAAGTGTACCCCTCTTTTTGTACACCGACAGGAACAAAAGATGTCGGTGTATTTGGAATGACACCTATGGGATCACAAGAATCCCTACTACGGTTGCGGGGCGCAGGGTTGAGAGAAGTGCGGATCAAACAGATAGCACACGGTTCCTTTACCCAGGTTCGGGCCGCGAGGATGCGTAAAACCCTACTCCTGCTTTGGTGGATTATATGTTTGTGTTCTTCAGCTAGCTACGGGGCGTGAGTAGCTCTAAAAAGCCGAATCCTCCTCATGGTCGCCTCGGGCCTCCTTTTATAGGGAAAAGGGGTCGCCAAAGTGGCACATGGGAGGTGGAAAGGGTACAGTGATGCGAGGTTATCCGACGCATTACATGACCAGGCGCATTTAATGCGTCTTGCTTAGGTGTCCTTGCTTTATCGGGGATGGGGGAGACATCCGTCTTGTCCGTCGCTGCTCCTTCTCGCGTCGACACGCGCCCTGGCCAGCGATTCCTGATATGCCATGTAGGCAGGCAGGCAGCTGGGGTGGCACAATGGTGGGTCTCCACGAATATCTGCATGTTGCCACGCAGGTGCATGCCCAGCTGGTTGGGTCGGGAGCTGCATGGGGCGGTGGAAGCTTAGTTAGCGTGGGCCTGATGGTGGCCCTGCGGGTGTCTTCGGCAAGGGCCTTGCCGGGGCCCCGGCAAGGGTCTTGCCGCGGCGCCTGCTGTCATCCCCGGCAAGATGCTTGCCGGAGGTCTCGTGGTCTTCCTTGGCTGGGATCCCGCCAAGGGCCGTCGTGTTCTTAGTGTGTATCTGATCTTGAATGTCTTCACAAAGATCTGCATGCCACTACGAGGATGTCTCCCGAATCCTTGCCCCATGGGGGCAGTGGACTCAAGGGTGATCCGCTCCGTAGGCATGGGGCGAGTTGCCGCGGCAAGGGTCTTGCCGGGGCTGCTAAAGCCGGCCCGGCAAGGATCTTGCCGGGGCTGCTGAAATTGGCCCCGGCAAGGATCTTGCCGGGGGAATCCGCTTCGTCCCTTTGCTCTTTGTGGTCTTGGCTTTGGGCTTCGGTTCCATCGGGCTTCGGTCTTACCCTGGCTCACCTCCCTTTTCGTGCTTGGTGTGGTGGTGCCCGTGGCTCAGACTTCCCGTGCACAGTTATAGGGGTACAAAAAGTGTACCCCTCTTTTTGTATACCGACATAGGAGTTGCAAAATTGCCCCTGAGCAATTGACTACGTTACTAGACCGATATCAAGTTTTATGTGGGAGAAGCCACTGCTAGCATGCCATCCCTTACTTGGATGCACTTATGATTGGAACTATTAGCAAGCATCCTCAACTACTAACGTTCATTAAGGTAAAACCCAACCATAGCATTACGATATATTGGTCACCCTTCAATCTCGTATGCATCAATTTCTACGCTAGGTTGAAGCTTCTGTCACTCTTGCCCTCCAATACGTAGTCCTATTAACATACAACTAACCATATGGTGTGATCCACGCGCGCGCTCATATGATGGGCATCAAAGGACAACAACATAAGCACAATCAATTTAAATCAATCATAGCAATTCACCAATCACCGATAGGACAACGAAAATCTACTCAGACATCATAGGATGGCAACAAATCATTGGATAATAATATGAAGCGTAAAACACCATGTTCAAGTAGAGGGTGTCGCGGGTTGCGGGAGAGTGGACCGCTGTAGATAGATGGGGGAAGGTGATGGAGATGTTGGTGAAGATGATGGAGGTGTTGGTGTCGATCGCCATCACACGATGATGGCCCCGGTGGCACTCCGGTGCCACCAGAAGCGAGGGGGAAAGAGCCCCCCTCCTTTTTCTTCTTCCTTGGCCTTCTCCCTAGATGGGAGAAGGGTTTCCCCTCTAGTCCATGGTCTCCATGGCGCGGGAGGGGCGAGAGCCCCTCCGAGATTGGATCTGTCTCTCTGTCTCTCTCTATTACTGCGTTCCCAGATTCTGGCCTTCCACCGTTTCTTAAATTCCCGGAGATCCGTAACTCCGATTGGGCTGATTGTTTGACAGAATTTTTATCCGGATATAAGCTTTCTTTGCGGCGAAAGAAGGGCATCAACCGCCTTACGATGTGGCCATGAGGGCCCAGGGCGCGCCCCCCTTCCCAGGGTGCGCCCCCTGCCTCGTGGCCCACTCTGGCATCGTTTAATGTTGGTTACGCTTCCCAAAATTCACATATATTCCAAAAAAAATCTCCCTCCGTTTTTATTCCGTTTGGACTCCGTTTGACAAGGATATTCTGCGAAACAAAAAACATGCAACAAACAGGAACTGACACTGGGCACTGGATCAATATGTTAGTCCCAAGAAATAGTATAAAAAGTTGCCAAAAGTATATGAAAGTTGTAGAATATTGGCGTGGAACAATAAAAAATTATAGATACGACGGAGACGTATCAGCTTCCCCAAGCTTAATTCCTACTCGTCCTCGAGTAGGTAAATGATAAAAAAGATATTTTTTGATGTGGAATGCTACCTAGCATAATCTTGATCATGTAAGCTAATCATGGCATGAATATTAAGACACGAGTGATTCAAAGCAATAGTCTATCATTTGACATAAAATAATTTAATACTCGGGCATCCCAACAAACAATCAAGTCTTTCAAAATATCAATGCTAAAGAACGTTATCCCTACAAAATCATATAGTCTTTTATGCTCCCTTTTCTTAACACAAGGTACCCCTCATGCCTATCCCGGTGTCAGCCAAGCAATTGTTTTCATAGTTTAGTTTTTCGAACCTTTTCAACTCTTCACACAATACAGGAGAGTGAGCCATGGACATAGCACTATGGGTGGAATAAAAGGTGGTAGTAGACAAAAGTAGGGAGACAGTCTCACATCGACTAGGCGTATCAATGGGCTATGGAGATGCCCATCAATAGATATCAACGTGAGTGAGTAGGGATTGCCATGTAACGGATGTACTAGAGCTATAAGTGTATGAAAGCTCAAAAGAAAACTAGTGGGTGTGCATCAACTTGCTTGCTCATGAAGACCTAGGGCATTTGAGGAAGCCCGTCGTTAGAATATACAAGCCAAGTTCTATAACGAAAAATTCCCACTAGTATATGAAAGTGACAACATAAGAGACTCTCTATCATGAAGAACATGGTGCTATGATGAAGCACAAGTGTGGAAAAAGATAGTAGCATTGCCCCCTTTTTTCTTTTCCTTTTATTCATTTATTTTCTTTTTTTTGGGCCTTCCTTTTTTTTATTTGGCCTTTCTCCTTTTTTTGGCGTTTCTTTTTTTCTTTTCTTTTTAAGGGACAATGCTCTAATAATGACGATCATCACACTTCTATTTACCTACAACTCGATATTACAACTCGATACTAGAACAAAAATATTACTCTATATGAATGCCTCCGGCGGTGTACCCGGATGTGCAATTATCTAGCGTAGCAATGACATCAAAAAACGGACAAGCCATGGAAACATCATGCTAGCTATCTTACGATCATGCAAGGCAATATGACAATGATGGTGTGTGTCATAATAAACGGAACGGTGGAGTTACCTGGCAATATATCTCGGAATGGCTATGGAAATGCCATAATAGGTAGGTATGGTGGCTGTTTTGAGGAAGGTATATGGTGGGTGTATGGTACCGGTGAAAGTTGTGCGATACAAGAGAGGCTAGCAATGGTGGAAGGGTGAGAGTGCGTATAATCCATGGACTCAACATTAGTCATAAAGAACTCACATAATTATTCCTAAAAATCTATTAGCCCTCGAAGCAAAGATACTACGACGCATGCTCCTAGGGGGGAGGTTGGTAGGAGTTAACCATCGCGCGCCCCCGACCTTCACGCAAAGATAAATAATCAAAATACAATGCGCGCCAATTTGGTTACATAGTTAGTAGACCATACGTGCATGCTTCGGGAATCACAAACCTTAACACCAATATTTTTACTAAACCATAATCATTCACTAGTTCCTCCCACATATTAGCATATCTATATCGCAAAACTATTGCAAGGAATCAAACATATCATATTCAGCGATCTAAAAGTTTATGTAGGATTTTACGACTAACCATGTGAATGACCAATTCCTGTCAACTCTCTAAATAGATATAAGTGAAGCAAGAGAGTTTTAATTCTTTCTACAAAATCGTGCACTACAGCCAAAGTTTCTGTCCTGCACCGCACAAACCAACAAGCATTGTAAACATCCTAAAGGCAAACCTTGGCACATTACTTTTATAATACAATGGAATTATACAAGGGGATAATTATTTGTTTTGAAAAGTTTCTGTAATTAAGATTCACAAAGTTTCCATGGGCATGAACAAAGTTCAAGGACATCCCCCACTTTCAGAATGCTCGTCTATATCACTTTCACTTTTCTTTTTTGAAAATTTTTGGGTTCCCCTCTTTATTTTTTTGTATTTAAACTTTATAAAAGCACACAATAGAAATAAATGACTCTCTAAACCTTCCGGGTTGTCTCCCTGGCAGCGCTTTCTTTAAAGCCATTAAGCTAGGGATATAGTGCTCAAGTGATGGATCCACCCGGATCCCAAGGTATATCAAAGCCAATTTTAATTAGCAATGATTTGGCATTTAGTAGTGAGCACAAATGTCAGGACCGATTTTCGGGGTATTAAATTCCCCAGAAATGGCCCTTGTGCTCACCAGCCCCAGGATTACTGTTAGCTGATGAGTCACCACTTGATACAGAAAACCCAAGCGAAATTACAAAATATGTAGTACAAGACCATTCTTGGCCTTTAAGTACAACAAAAGGTTTCTAGTGGCTGATGGCGGAAGCGGTCGGTGATTCGTCGGCGTCGGTGGAACTCCATTTCCCACTGGAACAGCTGACTAGGTTAACTCCATCTGTGCGAGGCTGCTATCACCGTTGCACAGGTTTCGAGTAGTCGTCGCAACGTTCCTCTCCAAGCAAGAATTCTGGCCAAGACAATAGCCAGGGACAAGCCAGTGAGTACTTTGAATGTACTCGCAAACATTTTGAACACGGGTGAGATAAAATCATGTTTGAAAATATGAGATGAATCACGATGATAATTGTGATGTGACAGTCCATATTTTCAGTAGGTCATTTGTATAAAAGTGCATATGTCATTGGGGAGTGAAAACAAAATAAATAAACGATTATGCCATAGTCGGACGTCTGAGCGACATCACATAAAGGGCTTATAAAGAAGAGTAAAATAACAAAATGCCACAGTCGGACGTCTGAGCGACATCTCATAAAGGGCTTATAAAGAGAAGTAAACAACAAAATGCCACAGTCGGACGTCTGAGCGACATCACATAAAGGGCTTATAAAGAAAAGTAAATTAACAAAATGCCATAGTCGGACGTCTGAGCGACATCTCATAAAGGGCTTATAACGAAAAGTAAACACCAAAATGGCACAGTCGGACATCTGAGCGACATCTCATAAAGGGCTTATAAAGAAAAGTAAATAACAAAATGCCACAGTCGAACGTCTGAGCAACATCACATAAAGGGCTTATAAAGAAAAAAAGGATGACAGTGAATATCCAGGAGGTAGAACCATCCCAGGGATACTCATTAATTAAATAATGCAAATGGTTAGTTCACAATAGTAATCAATGTCACCATATGCCACACGTCATAATCAATGTTCTGGTTTTTAGCAGTTTTCTCCTCCGAAGACCGACGCTAAGACCGACACTTGACCCTTCGCAGACTATAGTCCTAACCCAGGGATACGGCTATTTGAATAGATTTAATCTCTGCAGAGGATGTACTCTTTACCCACGAATAACGGATTCCTTTAGTCCCTCTGGACTAATTCCGTCTATGGTCTTTTAATTTGAAGACACATCTAGCCGCACACACCAGCTTAACTTACCGGTGTCTGGAATCACCCATGTCACCTGCCAAGCCAAACTCTATGTGGGGAGGCTACAACCTCGACTAGCATGGGATCACAAAATTTATAGCGCGCGCAAACTGGGGAAGCTATCCCCTTCGGCTTCAACCAAAACACCCATGCCCCCGGACCAGGTGGCATGCCTACCGGATGCAGCCGGTATCTTCCACCATGGCCTCTCTGTATGGTGTGTGCTAGAACAGGGGTCAACAATTTACTGAACCGTACCCTACCTGTAGCAGGGACAAGTGGTAGTACGAAACAAGTATGTGGGTTACTGGAACAACATTCGATCTACAGTCGACTCAGGAGGTTTCAGCATCACTTGTATGTTTTGCATAATCGACATATTCCACAACAATGGTCAGGATCACCATCCGTCATGCCTCACCAAGCCGTACCGGACTCCACCGTCCTGGCAAGCTCGTGTCTACACAAGACAACGACCTATATGGCTTTCTTCCGTTAGGCATGGAAGGCACACGAGGGGATCACCGTCTTGCATACTATTAATTCACGACGAGGGGTCTACCTCATGCACTCATGGGTATGTTCATATCATTATATATGCAAGAAAAATGGATGCATCCGCATCATTGTGATTACATCCACAACAACCACATGCATTAGACCAGGGTTCAAAAGTGCTTGCCTTCAAGAAGAGGGGAGGAGAAATGCATTCCAAAACCTTTGGAAGTTTTCTCCCTCTTCAAAAATCCTAATAGAAAGAATAAGAAATTAATACATAGAATCAAAACAGCACAAAAAAGTTGTCTAGAAATTTTTCAAATAAATATGATAATAAACTAGACCAAAATTGGGGAACAGCAGAAAAAGAATCAATTCATTTGGATTTAAACTTTAAAAGATAAAGCCAGTCAAAGTTTCAGTCAAACTCTGTTTTTAAAATTAAAATAGAAAAGAAAACGTTTCGAAAAGAAAGCATATTCGATGCAGGGAGACGTACTTGGGAGTTTACGCCTTCACTTAAAACGCGTGGAGGCGGGGCTGTGTCACTGACAGTGGGTCCATGGGGCCCACTGGTCAGGTTTGACCAGTCGTCTCTCCCTCTTCTTCCTTTGCCCGAACGGAGGCGGGACTCCGGCGATCGTCGCCGGCGAACGGAGGCTCCTCGAGGGCATTCGAGGCCAGGCATGGATCCGTTACTCCTAGACAGTCCTCCCGGTGGTCGACTGGCCGGTGGGGACGGAGGGAGTCGCCGGCGGCGAGCTCCGCGGCGGAGGGAGCTTCGGGCAGGATTGGGGATTTGTGTTGTGGTGGGTTTTGATCGTGTTCGAGGGGTCGGGCAGCTCCGCAAGGTCGAGGGGAAGGCGACGGTGGCGCTGGATGGGCGGGGGAGGCCCTGGTGGCGCCGGAGTGATCGAGACAGTGGCGGCGGCTGTGGTTGCCGGAGAAGAAGAAGACGACTTCCCTGGTCTTTCTACTGCTACGGGCGGATCATTGAGGGAGTGTGAGAGGTTGCTTGAGGGCCTGACGAGCTCGGGGGCTTCTTATATAGGCGGGCAATGGCGGTTCCGCGGCGGCCGCGGATAAGATCGCCGGCAACCGCCATTCTGTAGCTGCAGAGGGACGTGGCGGCGACGAACGCTTCCGGACGAGCTTGCGGATGAGCTTGCACTACTCCAGGAGGCAGCTGGCGAGCGCCCGTGGCTTGGGCAGTGCCAACCATGGCAGAGATCCACTATGACCGCCGGCGTGCCGCCAAATGCGCTCCGACGGTGGCGTTGTGGAGTTCCCGAGGCGGCTTGGAGGGTTCTGGTGAGTGGATGAGGCCGGGGGTGGCTCTGCAGGCGAGCAAGGGCTGGGGCGCGACGCGGCGACCCGAGTGCACGCACGCGACGTGCTCGGCAATAAGCCAAGGCATGCTAGGGGGCTCCAATCCATAAGGGGGTTAGCAGGGTGGGGCTATAGGCTAGGGCAAATCCATGTGACATGCTGGTCTAGTCAGGGGATCAAGTTCATAACACAAACCAAAAACTAAGCCAAAGCTGGTCATGCACTCAGGGTGTTTGACAAAATGCCAATGGCATCTAGGCAACTCTTGGGGTGGCCAAATTCTCCAGATCAGTGTCTCCTTGGATGAGTAAGAGGGTGGTGAGGTTAGTTTATCAAAAGCAAAAACTTGTTAGTGCAAGTTTTTGCAAAACTTTAGTTCTGGGCAGAAGGTAAATGGCATTGTTACATGAACCAAAAACCTTCCAATGGGTCCACTCTTCCGGACTTAAGGGTTTTGCAAGATGGGCTATCAGTTGGAAAAAGCTCAAGGCCAATGGAACTAGTTAGAATAGGGCTGTAGTAGAAAGTGACATTCTGGACCAGAGAGCAAAAGAGGATGTTTTGCTCAACTTTTCCAAAGGATACCCAAGGATTTTTGCATGGAAGTGATGTAGGGGCTTCACCTGACATCCCTGAGTTTTGGTGGAATTTTTGGACAATTCCATCAGAGGGTTGTAGTGCAAACAGGGCCCTAAAATAGGAGGAAAACACTATAATTAAATAAAGCTCAGGGAGAAAATAATAATAATGCAAATGATCATACAACTAGAAAGATTGTTCTTCTTGGCTTAGGGCAATTAAGTCTAAACAACATGCCAAGGATTTTGCACTGGGGCAAAAACTCCATAACAACAACAGAAAGGAAGTTCTGTCAAAGAAAACCTAGGAAAAAGAAAAGTTGAAACTCCTTGTCAAAAAATTTATTACTAAAACAAGGGCAAATTGTTTGGGGTGTTACAACAAAGTGATATGTGTCATGCAAAAACGAAGTCTAACTCTCTTCATATGCATAGGCATGTCATACAAGAACAATTCATGCACATCAAGTAAAGGCCAACACATACTATAAGCATTTTCTTGCAATTTTATCGTATTGAAAACATAGAGAGGCGGAGATGTAGTTCCTCTCTCATAATAATTGCAAGTAGGAGCAGCAAGCACATGCATATCATATTCATCAAAAACATCTTGTACAACGGAAAAAGGCAACCCATCAATATAATCCTTAATAAGTGCAAACTTCTCCGATATAGTGTAGTTTGGAGAATTCAAAAAGATAATAGGACTATCATGTGTGGGTGCAATATCAACTATCTACTGTTTAACATAAGGAACTATAGCAAGTTCTTCTCCATAAGCATAATTCATATTGGCATCTTGGCCACAAGCATAGCAAGCATCATCAAAAAGGGATATTTCAAAAGAATCAGCGGGATCATAGCAATCATCATAGCATTCATCCTTCGGTAAGCACGAAGGGAAATTAAACAATGTATGGGATAAAGAGTTACTCTCATTAGAAGGTGGGCACGGGTGATCAATCCGCTCTTCCTCCTTTTGTTCTTCGCTCTCCTCCTCAACTTTTTCATCCAATGGGCTCACAATGTCATTGATTTCTTCTTCCATAGACTCGTGCAAAATATTAGTCTCTTCTTGTACAGCGGAGATCCTCTCAATAAACGCATCAATATTGGAGTTATATTCATAATTCAAATAGCAATATTTCAATATAGCAAGATTTTCAAGCCTAGAAACATCATCATCAAAAGCATCATTCTTTTTAAACAGAGATTCAATTTCATAAGCACCCTTCAAAGCAACGAATTCTTCTATTTGTTCCACATCATAATAATCATATATACCATTAGAATGAGAAGCTAAGGTTTCATTATCATTAAATTTGCATGAAATGGGAAGGTGTGGAGCCTTCATCCTAGAGGAACAAGTATAATCATATCTCAAGCATAGTTGCCGAGCATACCAATGCAACATATGAATTTGATCCCATAATAGTTCCCCTTTTTGTGTCAAGCGATAATCACTAAAGTATTCACGTTGATACAACGTTACTCCCATTACATAGTTGAATGGGGTTTTCTTAGGATTACCAAAGTAGTACATAATATCTTTCACATAATGAGCATCGAGGGTTTTAGGAGGTTCCCCATCTCCATGAGTAGCAAGTACACCTAAGTTTTTTGGTATTTCGTGTTCCATATCCATAAATAAAGATAGAGAACAACTTAGAACGGCAAATAAAATCTACTTACTGATAAAGCAAACAAGCACACATGAGAATATTCACCCCACGCTATTGCTCCCCGGCAACGGCGCCAGAAAAAGATCTTGATATCCCACAAGTGTAGGGGATCAGTTGTAACCTCTTTCGATAAGTAAGAGTGTCGAACCCAACGAGGAGCTAAAGTCAGAACAAATAATCCCTCAAGTTCTATCGACCACCGATACAACTCTACGCACGCTTGACGTTTACTTTACCTAGAACAAGTATGAAACTAGAAGTACTTTGTAGTTTTTGTGGGATAGATTTGCAAGAATATAAAGAGCACGTAAATATAAACTAGGGGATGTTAAGATAAAGAAGCAATATAGTTAGTGATAGCAAGTGTGGAAAAGTGGTGGTAGGAGTTGCGAAATTGCCCCTAAGCAATTGACTACGTTACTAGACCGATACCAAGTTTTATGTGGGAGAGTCCACTGCTACCATGTCATCCCTTACTTGGAATTCTATGCACTTATGATTGGAACTATTAGCAAGCATCCGCAACTACTAACGTTCATTAAGGTAAAACCCAACCATAGCATTACGATATATTGGTCCCCCTTCAATCCCGTATGCATCAATTTCTACGCTAGGTTGAAGCTTCTGTCACTCTTCCCTCCAGTACGTAGTCCTATCAACATACAACTAACCCTATGGGGTGATCCACGCGCGCGCTCATATGATGGGCACCAAAGGATAGCAACATAACCACAAGCAATTTAAATCAATCATAGCAATTCACCAATCACTGATAGGACAATGAAAATCTACTCAGACATCATAGGATGGCAACACATCATTGGATAATGAAGCATAAAGCACCATGTTCATGTAGAGGGTACAACGAGTTGCGGGAGAGTGGACCGCTATAGATAGATGGGGGAAGGTGATGGAGATGTTGGTAAAGATGATGGAGGTGTTGGTGTAGATCACCGTCACACGATGATGGCCCCGGTGGCACTCCGGTGCCACCGGAAGCGAGGGGGAGAGAGCCCCTCCTTCTTCTTCTTCTTACTTGACCTTCTCCCTAGATGGGAGAAGGGTTTCCCCTCTGGTCCATGGTCTCCATGGCATGGGAGGGGCGAGAACCCCTCCGAGATTGGATCTGTCTCTCTGTCTCTCTCTGTTTCTGTGTTCCCAGATTCTGGCCTTCCACGGTTTCTTAAATTCCCGGAGATCCATAACTCCGATTGGGCTGATTTTTTGACACGATTTTATCCGGATATTTGCTTTCTTGCGGCGAAAGAAGGGAATCAACCGCCTTGCAGTGTGTCCACGTGGGCCCAGGGCGCGCCCCCCTGCCTCGTGGCCCACTCGGGCATCGTTTCATGTTGGTTCCGCTTCCCAAAATTCACATATATTCCAAAAAAATCTCCGTCCATTTTTATTCCGTTTGGACTCCATTTGATATGGATATTCTAGGAAACAAAAAACATGCAACAAACAGGAACTGGCACTGGATCAATATATTAGTCCCAAAAAATAGTACAAAAAGTTCCCAAAAGTATATGAAAGTTTTAGAATATTGGCATGGAACAATCAAAAATTATAGATACGACAGAGACGTATCATGGGGGCTTGTTCGAGCCTGAATTAGCGTCTCCGCTCTCGTCCTGCTATGTCACTAATGGCTTAAACAACCTTTCTAAAAAGGTGTTCGGCGGGACCGGGTCGCGTTAAGCGCCCATGCGAGTGAGTATATCTGCCGCCTGATTATTGTCCCGAGCTACATGGTGATATGCTAGCCCCTCAAATCAAGCCGATATTTTTAATATGTCATTTTGATAAGCTACCATCTTTGAATCCTTTGCATCAAATTCTCCATTTACCTGAGATATTGCGAGGTTTGAGTCTCTGCGCACCTCCAGGCATTGTATGCCCATGGATACGGCCATGCGGAGACCGTGCAGTAGTGCCTCATATTTGGCCGCCTTGTTTGAGTTCGTATACATGATTTGCAGTTAATAACGGACTATATCCCCTGTTGGAGATATCAAGATGACGGCGGCACCCAATCCAGCTAGCATTTTTGAGCCGTCAAAATACATGGTCCAGTGGGAGTATGCTCCGTACTCTTTAGGGAGTTTGGCTTCAGTCCATTCTGCAACAAAGTTGGCCAACACCTGAGATTTAATAGTTCGGCATAGTTTGTATGTTATCTCAAACGGTAAGATCTCGATGGCCCATTTGGCTATGCGTCCTGTGGCATCTTTATTGTTTATGATATCACTGAGTGGTACTTCGGATGCCACTGTAATCGAACACTCTTGAAAGTAGTGTCGGAGCTTCCGAGATGCCATGAACACTGCATAGGCAATTTCTTGATAGTGGGGGTATCGTGACTTGCACGGTGTGAGAACCTATGATACGTAGTATACTAGTTTTTGGATATGGAATTTATGTGCCTCTTCCTCTCGTTCGACGACAAGTAACACACCCACTACCTGCTGAGTGGCTGAGATATAAAGCAGCATTGGATCACCAACACTTGGAGCAGCTAGGATTGGGTTGCCCGCTAATAGGGTTTTTATCTCCTCCAATCTGGTCATGGCCGCATCCATCCATTCGAAGTTGTCTGTGCGCCTCAGCAATCCATAAAGTGGTAATGCTTTTTCTCCCAGTCTGGAGATAAAGTGGCTTAAGGCCGCCACGCAACTTGCTAGCTTTTGTACTTGTTTTAGATCGATTGGCGTAGTCAGTTGAGACAAGCCCCGGATTTTTGCTGGGTTCGCCTCAATTCCTCTATGGGATAAGATGAACCCTAACAGCTTTCTGTCCGGAACGCCGAAGACGCATTTTTCCGGATTGAGTCATATGTCATATGTTTGGAGGTTTATCAAACGTGATGCAGAGATCATCCACCAATGATTCGACGTGTTTGGTCTTGATGACTAAATCGTCAATGTATTCCTCCACTGTCTTGCCAATTTGTTTCTCTAACCATGTTTGAATCATGCGTTGATACGTGGCACCAACGTTTTTGAGCCCAAACGGCATAGTGTTGAAGCAAAAGGGCCCATACGGAGTGATAAACACCGTTGCGGCCTGGTCAGGTTCCTTCATTTTTATCTGATGGTATCTAGAGTAAGCACCGAGGAAACACAATGAGTCATGTCCTGTGGTTGCATTGATAATTTGATCAATGCGGGGCAGTGGAAAAATATCCTTAGGGCAAGCCTTGTTTAGGTCTGTAAAGTCGAAACAAAGGCGTAGGATTTATCCTTGTTTGGTACCATGAATAAGTTGGCTAGCCAATCCAGATGTTTAATTTCCCTTATGAATCCGGCTTCCAGCAACATGGCCAGCTCTTCCCTCATCGCTTGTCTTTTGGGTTCAAAAAATCGTCGTAGTGATTGCTTGACTGGTTTAAACCCTTTGATGATGTCAAGGCTGTGTTCGGCCAACCAGCGTGGGATTCCAGGCATGTTTGAAGGGTGCCAGGCGAATATGTCCCAGATTTCGCGGAGGAAGGCGTGCAAGGCACTGTCTACCGTCGGGTCTAGCTGTGCCCCAATGGATGTCATCTTGTTGGGGTCCGTCGGATGCACTAGAAATTTGATATTTTCATCTGCTGGCTTGAAGGAGGTAGATTTCGATCTTTTATCAAGGACTATGTCATCCTTGTCCACCGTGGATTGTAAGGTGGTTAATTCTTCAGCCGCGAAGGCTTCGGATAGTTCCTCTAGGGCTAAGGATGTGGTTTTGTTCTCGGCACGGAGTGCTCTGTCCGGATCACTTGCTACTATGATTATTCCAATTGGTCCTGGCATTTCGAGCTTCACGTACCTGTAATGGGTTATGGCCTGAAAGCATGAGAAATCGTCTCGCCATAGAAGAGCATGGTATCCGCTGTTGAAGGGGAGAATGTGGAAGAGCAGTTCCTCCGACCTGTAGTTCTTGGGTGTACCGAATACTACGTCGAACTTAATACTTCCCGAACACCAGGCTTCCCGGCTAGGAATAATTCCTCTGAAGGTTGTATTACTTTGTTCAATGCGGGATTTATCAACCTGCATTTTTGCAAACGTGTCCTCATATATGAGGTTGAGTCCGCTGCCGCCATCCATGAGTACTTTAGTAAGGTGAAAGTCGTCTACTATTGGGTTTAGTACAAGAGCGGTTGTAGCTCGGACCGGCCGGACTCGCGGTTCGTCGTCGGCAGAAAAAGTGATTGTCGTTTCACTCCATGGGCTTGCAGTGCTTATTTGGTGAACCTCGGCAAGTTCGCAATATGCTCTCTTGCGCTGGTTGTTTGAGGAGAATCTCTCGAAGACAGTGAGTACATCAAAATTGTTCTCCCCTGAAGTTGTGGTGGTGAGGATTGCTTCACCGCTTTTCGCTACCTGCCAAAGTACCCAATAT
Source organism: Secale cereale (assembly GCA_902687465.1). Lineage (NCBI taxonomy): Eukaryota > Viridiplantae > Streptophyta > Magnoliopsida > Poales > Poaceae > Secale > Secale cereale. The sequence goes on from LR738712.1 coordinate 554,695,010, forward strand.
TCTCTAAGGCTGTGGGTTGGGATAATGTCCGGGGCAGGATGTATCTAGCAATGCTTATCTAAGAGTTCATCCAGAACGGACCAGTGTCATGTGAAATGTCAGTTTTTCTTGCCAATGGACACGTTATCGGATGCCCTGCTAGGGTATGTCCGTTTTGCTCTAGCGGCATATTGTCTGAAGACGGACTGCTCCAGGTGTGTATTGTGGGCCTTCCAAGTACTTTCCATAGCGTAGAACTTTCGTACTAAATGGGACAATTCCGTAAAAATCTGTACTTGACAGCGGTTGAGGGTGTTCAAGACTCCCTTGTCCGTGCAATCGCGGTGAAATATGGGAACCGCGTCATCGTCGCAACTGTCCTTAATCTTGTTTTTAACAAGTAGGAATCTGGCCCAGAAGTGATGAACCGTCTCTTGGGGTTGCAGTTGCATGTACATGAGATCATATATGTCCGGAAGTCCGGAGTTACTTGGAGAGTATTTACTGTGGTGGGTGGGTGTGGTTAAATTTGAGTCCTAACCCAATGTAGTATCCGGGGTTCGTACAACCTCCAGAGTGGACGATCCTGGTCCTGTGGGATCTGAGCGTTCTCCGGGCCCGATGTCTATCCCTGAGCTCGAAGGACACGAAGTCTCACTCGAAGGAAGGGTGTTCAGCTCAAAGGGTTCGGAGATCCGGATAACGCCGGTCTCTGTCTCACGAGGAAAAATATCTGCGGTTGATGACCCACAAGTGTAGGGGGTCTATCGTAGTCCTTTCAATAAGTAAGAGTGTCAAACCCGAGGAGGAGAAGGAAAAGATAGGCAGTTTTGAGTAAGGTATTTTCTGCAAGCACTGAAATTATAGGTAACAACTAGTTTTGTGATAAGGTAATTGGTAGCAAGTGACAAAAGGTAAAAGTAAATAAGGTGCAGCAAGGTGGCCCAATCCTTTTTGTAGCAAAGGACAAGCCTGGACAAACTCTTTATAAAGGTAAGCGCTCCCGAGGACACATGGGAATTATCGTCAAGCTAGTTTTCATCACGATCATCTGATTCGCGTTCGGTACTTTGATAATTTGGTATGTGGGTGGACCGGTGCTTGGGTGTTGTCCTTACTTGGACAAGCCTCCCACTTATGATTAACCTCTAATGCAAGCATCCGCAACTACAAAAGAAGTATTAAGGTAAACCTAACCATAGCATGAAACATATGGATCCAAATCAGCCAGTGACGAAGCAACGCATAAAATAGGGTTTAAGCTTCTATCACTCTAGCAACCCATCATCTACTTATTACTTCCCAATGCCTTCCTCTAGGCCCAAATAATGGTGAAGTGTCATGTAGTCGATGTTCACATGAAACCACTAGAGGAGGGACAACATACATCTCATCAAAATATCGAACGAAGACCAAATTCACATGACTACTTATAGCAAGACTTCTCCCATGTCCTCAGGAACAAAAGTAACTACTCACAAGACATAATATTGATCATGATAAGAGGGGTATTAATATGCATAATGGATCTGAACATATGATCTTCCACCAAATAAACCAACTAGCATCAACTAAAAGGAGTAATCAACACTACTAGCAACCCACAGGTACCAATCTGAGGTTTGGGTACAAAGATTGGATACAAGAGAGGAACTAGGGTTTGAGAGGAGATGGTTCTGGTGAAGATGTTGATGAACATAGCCCTCCCCAAGATGGGAGAGTTGTTGGTGATGACGGCGGTGACGATTTCCCCCTCCCGGAGGGAAGTATCCCCGGTAGAACAGCTCTACCGGAGCCCTAGATTGGTTTCCGCCTCGGTTCCACCTCGAGACGGCGGTGTCTGGTCCCGAAAGCCTCCTTATGATTTCTTTCCAGGTCAAAACACCTCATATAGGAGAAGATGGGCATCGGGGGGCCTTCGAGGGGCCCACGAGACAAGGGGCGCGCCCCCCACCCTCGTGGACAGCAGGTGGCCCCCCTCGTGATCTTCTTTCGCCAGACATTTTTTATATTTTCTGAAACGGAGTTCTGTGAAGTTTCGGGGCTTTTGGAGTTGTGCAGAATAGGTTTCCAGAGTTTGCTCCTTTTCCAGCTGCTACTTCTCGAACTTGCGTTGTATTCCCTCAAAGAGGAAAGGGAGATGCAGCACAGTGGTGTAAGTATTTCCCTCAGTTTTTGAGAACCAAGGTATCAATCCAGTTGGAGACCACGCGCGAGTCCCTCGCACCTGCACAAACAAATAAGAACTTCGCAGCCAACGCGATAAGGGGTTTTCAATCCCTTTATGGTCACTTACGAAAGTGAGATCTGATAGAGATGATAGTTTGATATTTTTGGTATTTTTTGTTTATAAGAACAGAAAGTAAAAGCGGTACAAGTAAAGTAGATGTAGATTGATATGTTGAGAATAGACCCCATAGTGTTCTCTAGTGGCTTCTTCCATGATAGCGATATTCTACGGCGGGTAAACAAATTACTATCGAGCAATTGATAGAAAAGTGAATAATTATGAGACTATCTAGGCATGATCATTGTATATAGGCATCACGTCTGAGACAAGTAGGCCGACTCCTGCCTACATCTGCTACTATTACTCCACACATCGACCGCTATCCAGCATGCATCTAGTGTATTGAGTTCATAAGAACACAGTAACGCCTTAAGCATGATGACATGATGTAGAGGGATAAACTCAAGCAATATGATATAAACCCCATATTTTTATCCTCGATGGCAACAATACAATACGTGCCTTGCTGCCCCTACTGTCACTGGGAAAGGACACCGCAAGATTGAACCCAAAGCCAAGCACTTCTCGCATTGCAAGAACTATAGATCTAGTAGGCCAAACCAAACCAATAATTCGACGAGACTTGCAAGGATATTATGAGCACACATAAAAAGTTCAGAGAAGAACCAAATATTTCTCATAGATAATCTTGATCATAAACTCACAATTCATCGGATCTCGACAAACACAAAGCAAAAAGAGATTACATCGAATAGATCTCCTCGAAGACCGAGGAGAACTTTGTATTGAGATCCAGAGAGAGAGAGAAGAAGCCATCTAGATACTAGCTATGGACCCGAAGGTCTGTGGTAAACTACTCACAACTCATGGTGAGGGCGATGATGATGATGTAGAAGCACTCTGTGATGGATCCCCCCTCCGGCAGAGCTCCGGAACAAGCTCCAGGATGGGATCCCACGGGAATAAAAGGTTACCGTGGTGGAATTAGGGTTTTCTCTTTGTTGCTAATGGTTTCGGGGTACGTAGACTTATATAGGAGGAAGGAGGACACCGGGGGAGTCATGGGGGCCCCACGAGGCAGGGGTGCGCCTTGGGAAGGGGGGCGCGCCCCACCCTCGTGGGCCCCTCGTAGCTCTTCTGACGTGGTTCTCAAGTTCTTCGTGCGTGATTTTCTCCAAAAATATCTCTTGCGAAGGTTTCATTCTGTTTGGACTCCGTTTGATATTCTTTTTCTGCAAAACACTGAAACAGGCAAAAAACAGCAATCTGAACTAGGCCTTTGGGTTAGTAGGTTAGTCCCAAAAATGATATAAAAGTGTATGACAAAGCCCATTAAAAATCTAAGATATCATAAATAACAGCATGGAACAATCAAAAATTATAGATACATTGGAGACGTATCAAGCATCCCCAAGCTTAATTCATGCTCGTCCTCGAGTAGGTAAATGATAAAGAAAGAATTTTTGATGTGGAATGCTAACCAACATAGTTTTTCAATGTAATTCTCTTAATTGTGGCATGAATGTTCAGATCTAAAAGATTCAAGATAAAAATCTATATTGACATAAGAAATAATAATACTTCAAGCATACTAACAAAGCAATAATGTCTTCTCAAAATACTATGGCTAAAGAAAGTTATCCCTACAAAATCATATAGTCTGGCTATGCTCCCTCTTCATCACACAAAATATTCATATCATGCACAACCCCGATTTCAGCCAAGCACTTGTTTTCATACTCTATTCTTTCAAACCTTTCAACTTTCACGCAATACATGAGCGTGAGCCAAGGACATAGCACTATGGGTGGAATAGAGGTGGTTGTGGAGAAGACAAAAAGGAGGAAGATAGTCTCATATCGACTAGGCGTATCAACGGGCTATGGAGATGCCCATCAATAGATATCAGTGTGAGTGAGTAGGGATTGCCATGCAATGGATGCACTAGAGCTAAATATGTATGAAAGATCAACAAAAGAAACTAGTGGGTGTGCATCCAACTTGCTTGCTCACGAAGACCTAGAGCATTTGAGGAAGCCCATCATTGGAATATACAAGCCAAGTTCTAAAACGAAAATTCCCATTACCATATAAAGTGACTAAGCACGAGACTCTCGACAATCAAGAACATGGTGCTACTTTGAAGCACGGGTGTGGGAAAAAGATAGTACCAATTGTCCCTTTTTCTTTTCTTTTCTTTTTTTTCTTTTTTGGGCCTTTTTTTCTTTGGCCTTTCTTTTTTTTCTCTTTTTTTGCGGAGGGGCTTTATTGATTTAGCCTTTCCTCCCATGGGACAATGCTCTAATAATGATGATCATCACACTTTCATTACAACTCGATATTACAACTCGATACTACAACAAAGTATGACTCTATATGAATTCCTCAGGCGGTGTACCGGTATGTGCAATGAAACAAGAGTGACATGTATGAAAAATTATGCATGGTGGCCTTGCCACAAATACGATGTCAACTACATGATCATGCATGGCAATATGACAATATGATGCATGTCATATGAACGGAACGGTGGAAAGTTGCATGGCAATATATCTCGGAATGGCTATGGAAATGCCATGATAGGTAGGTATGGTGGCTTTTTTTAGGAATAATATGGTGGCTGTTTTGAGGAAAGATATATAGTGGGTTTATGGTACCGGCGAAAATTGCGCGGTACAAGAGAGGCTAGCAATGGTGGAAGGGTGAGAGTGCGTATAATCCATGGACTCAACATTAGTCATAGGAACTCATATACTTATTGCAAAAATCTACGATTCATCAAAACAAAGAAATCAACGCATGCTCCTAGGGGGGAGGTTGGTAGGAGTTAACCATCACGCGCCCCCGACCTCCACACAAAGGTTGGCTCTTTACAAATACCTCATGCTCTAACTTCGTCACATAGCGGTTCACCATACGTGCATGCTACGGGAATCACTAACCTTAACACAAGTATTTCTTAATTTCATAATAACTCCACTAGCATCCAACATCACTATCCTCATATCTCAAAATAATTATCAAGCATCCAACATCTCATTATATTCAATGCACTTAGTGTGATTTTTTTTACTACATTGATATTGGATGTCTATCATGCGAAGACTAGTTTTATAGCCTAAACACATTACCATGCTGTTTTAATAGACTCTCCAAAGGATATAAGTGAAGCATGAGAGTTCAACAATTTCTACAAAATATTACCACCATCGTGCTCTAAAAGATGTAAGTGAAGCACTAGAGCAAAAACTATTCAACTCAAAAGATATAAGTGAAGCACATATAGTGTTCTAACAATACCTAGGCCATATTTAACTCTCTCAAATAGGTGTCTACAGCAAGGATGATTGTGACAAACTAACAAGCAAAGACTCAAATTATACAAGATGCTCCAAGCAAAACACATATCATGTGCTGAATAAAAATATAGCTCCAAGTATAGTTACCGATGGATGGAGACGAAAGAGGGGATGCCTTCCTGGGGCATCCCCAAGCTTAGGCTTTTGATTATCCTTGAGTTTTACTTGGGGTGCCATGGGCATCCCCAAGCTTAGGCCATTGCTACTCTTTGTTCCATAGTCCATCAAAGCAATACTCAAAACTTGAAAACTTCACAACACAAAACTTAGACAAAAATTCTCGTGAACTCCGTTAGTATAAGAAAGCAAACCACTACTCAAAGGTACTACAATGAATTCATTCTTTGTTTATATAGGTGTTAAACCTACTGTATTCCAACTTCTCTATGGTTCATACCATCAAATATTACTCATAGATGCATTGAAATAAGCAAACAACACACGAAAAACAGAATCTGTCAAAAACAGAACAGTCTGTAGTAATCTGCAGGTTTCGCATACTTTTGTAACTCCAAAAATTTCAAACTAAATTGGTAAACGTGAGGAATTTGTCTATTAATCATCTACAAAAATAATCAACTAAGTAGCATGCTTCAGTAAACTTTGACGACCATTCTAGTGAGCGCTAACGATTCTGTTTTTCACAGCAAGATCACATAAACTTCACACAAGTCTTCCCGAAGGTTCTACTTGGCACAAACACTAAAAAAACATGAAACCACATCTAAACAGAGGCTAGATGCAATATTTATTCCCTAACAGCAGCAAAAACAAAAAATATAAAATTGGGTTGCCTCCCAACAAGCGCTATCGTTTTACGCCCCTAGCTAGGCACGATACAAGATAAATCTAGGTATTCCCATCTTTGGAAGGCAATCCATAAGTGGCTCTCATGATAGATTCCTATGGTAATTTGATTTTCTTTCTAGGGAAAGTATTCCATGCCTTTCCTTAACGAAATTGGAATCTAATATTTCCTTCCTTCATATCAGTAATTGCACCAATCGTTCCAAGGAAAGGTCTACCAAGAATAATAGGACATGAAGGATTGCAATCTATATCAAGAACTATGAAATCTACGGGCACATAATTCCTATTGGCAACAATAAGAACATCATTAATCCTTCCCATAGGTTTCTTAATAGTGGAATCCGCAAGATGCAAATTTAAAGAACAATCATCAAGTTCATGGAACCCTAGCAAATCACACAAAGTTTTTGGGATAGTGGAGACACTTGCACCCAAATCACACAAAGCATAGCATTCATGATCTTTTATTTTTATTTTAATAGTAGGTTCCCACTCATCATAAAGCTTTCTAGAGATAGAAACTTCTAACTCAAGTTTTTCTTCATAAGATTGCATCAAACCATCAACTATGTGTTTGGTGAAAGCTTTATTTTGACTATAAGCATGCGGAGAATTTAGTACGGATTGCAACAAGGAAATACAATCAATCAAAAAGCAATTATCATAATTGAATCCCTTGAAATCCAAAGTTGTGGGTTCATCACTGTGCAAACTTTTAATCTCTTCACTCCTACGTTTAACAAATTTAGTATCAAGATCTAAAAACTCTGAATCTTTGGGACACCTTAAAGAAGAATCATCTCCAATCCTATCTTCATCAAAATTTATACTACAAAACAAGGATCTAATAGGAGACACATCAATAACTTTTAGATCTTCATCTTTATTTTCATGATAACTAGAAGAACACGCTTTAATATAATTCTCTCTTTTAGCACGCATCCTAGCGGTTCTTTCTTTGCATTCATCAATGGAAATTCTCATGGCTTTGAGAGACTCATTGATATCTTGCTTAGGTGGGATAGATCTAAGTTTCAAAGAATCAACATCAAGAGTAATTCTATCCACACTTCTAGCCAATTCATCAATCTTAAGCAATTTCTCTTCAAGCATAGCATTGAAATTCTTTTGCGAGATCATAAACTCCTTAACACTAATTTCAAATTCAGAAGGCATCTTTCCATAAGAGTTGTTGTAGGAATTACCATAATTACTAGAGGAATTACTAGGAAAAGGCCTAGGATTAAAATTACCTCTATAATCATTGTTACCAAAATTATTCCTACCAACAAAATTCACATCCAAAGATTAATTGTTATTTTCAATCAAAGTGGACAAAGGCTTATCGTTAGGATCAGAAGAAGCACTCTTAGCAGCAAATAATTTCATGAGTTCATCCATCTTTCCACCCAAAACACTAATTTCTTCACTAGCATGCACTTTTTTACTAGTAGATCTTTCGGTGTGCCATTGAGAATAATTAACCATAATATTATCTAGGATTTTGGTAGCTTCTCCTAAGGTAGTTTCCATGAAAGTGCCCCCCGCGGCCGAGTCTAAAATATTTTTTGAAGCAAAATTCAAGCCAGCATAAAAGTTCTGAATAATCATCCATAGATTCAAACCATGTGTAGGGCAATTACGTATCATTAATTTCATTCTCTCCCAAGCTTGTGCAACATGCTCATGATCTAGTTGCTTAAAATTCATAATATCGTTTCTAAGAGAGATGATCTTAGCAAGAGGGAAATACTTAGAGATATAAGCATCTTTGCACTTATTCCACGAATCAATACTATTTCTAGGCAAACAAGAAAACCAAGTTTTAGCACGATCTCTAAGTGAAAACGGAAATAACTTCATTTTAACAACATCATTATATGTATCCCTTTTCTTTTGCATATCACACAAATCAACAAAGTTGTTCAGATGGGTAGCGGAATCTTCACTAGGAAGGCCGGAGAATTGATCTTTCATGACAAGATTCAACAAAACAGCATTGATCTAACAAGATTCAGCATCGGTAATAGGAGCAATCGGAGTGCTAATAAAATCATTGTTGTTGGTATTGGAGAAGTCACGCAATTTGGTATTGTTCTGAGCCATAGTGACAGGCAAGCAATCCAACACACACAAGCAAACAAGAAGCAAGCGAACGGTAAACAAACGGTAGAAGAAGGGCAAATAAAATGGCAAGGTGAAGTGGGGGAGAGGAAAACGAGAGGCAAAAAATGTAATGCGAAGGATAAGGGTTTGTGATAGGTACTTGGTTTATGACTTTTGCGTAAGCCTCCCCGGCAACGGCGCCAGAAATCTTCTTGCTACTTCTCGAGCTTGCGTTGTATTCCCTCGAAGAGGAAAGGGAGATGCAGCACAGTAGCGTAAGTATTTCCCTCAGTTTTTGAGAACCAAGTTATCAATCTAGTAGGAGACCACGCGCGAGTCCCTCGCACGTGCACAAACAAATAAGAACTTCGCAGCCAACGCGATAAGGGGTTATCAATCCCTTTACGGTCACTTACGAAAGTGAGATCTGATAGAGATGATAGTTTATATTTTTGGTATTTTTGGTTTATAAGAACAGAAAGTAAAAGCGGTAAAAGTAAAGTAGATGTAGATTGATATGTTGAGAATAGACCCGGGGGCCATAGTGTTCTCTAGTGGCTTCTCTCATGATAGCGATATTCTACGGCGGGTAAACAAATTACAGTCGAGCAATTGATAGAAAAGCGAATAATTATGAGACTATCTAGGCATGATCATTGTATATAGGCATCACGTACGAGAAAAGTAGACCGACTCCTGCCTGCATCTACTACTATTACTCCACACATAGACCGCTATCCAGCATGCATCTAGTGTATTGAGTTCATAAGAACACAGTAACGCCTTAAGCAAGATGACATGGTGTAGAGGGATAAACTCAAGCAATATGATATAAACCCCATCTTTTTATCCTCGATGGCAACAATACAATACGTGCCTTGCTGCCCCTACTGTCACTTGGAAAGGACACCGCAAGATTGAACCCAAAGCCAAGCACTTGTCCCATTGCAAGAACTATAGATCTAGTAGTCCAAACCAAACCAATAATTCGAAGAAACTTGCAAGGATATTATGAGCACACATAAAAAATTCAGAGAAGAACCAAATATTTCTCATAGATAATCTTGATCATAAACTCACAATTCATCGGATCTCGACAAACACACCACAAAAAGAGATTACATAGAATAGATCTCCTCAAAGACCGAGGAGAACTTTGTATTGAGATCCAAAGAGAGAGAAGAAGCCATCTAGATACTAGCTATGGACCCGAAGGTCTGTGGTAAACTACTCACAACCCATTGTGAGGGCGATGATGATGATGTAGAAGCGCTCCGTGATGGACGCCCCCTCCGGCGGAGCTCCGGAACAGGCTCCAAGATGGGATCCCACGGGAGCAGAAGGTTACGGCATTGGAATTAGGGTTTTCTCTTTGTTTCTGATGGTTTCGGGGTACGTAGACTTATATAGGAGGAAGGAGGACACCAGGAGAGTCACGGGGGCCCCACGAGGCAGGGGGCATGCCCCCCCACCCTCGTGGGCCCCTCGTGGCTCTTCTGACGTGGTTCTCAAGTTCTCCGTGCGTGATTTTCTCCAAAAATATCTCTTGCGAAGGTTTAATTCCGTTTGGACTCCGTTTGATATTCTTTTTCTGCCAAACCCTGAAACAGGCAAAAAACAGCAATCTGGACTGGGCCTTTGGGTTATTAGGTTAGTCCCAAAAATGATATAAAAGTGTATGACAAAGCCCATTAAACATCCAAGACATCATAAATAATAGCATGGAACAATCAAAAATTATAGATACGTTGGAGACGTATCACCAGCCCAGAATTCCAGCTGCCGACATTCTCCCTCTTCATGTAAACCTTGTAAGATAAGAGAGAAAAGGCATAAGTATTGTGACATAACGTGTAATAACAACCCATATAATGAAATAAATATCAACATAAAATCATCATGCAAAATGGACGTATCAACTCCCCCAAGATTAGACCTCGCTTGTCCTCAAGCGAAAGCCGATATCGAAAAATATGTCCAAATGTTTAGAAATAGAGATGTCGATAAAAACATAATACGGACATGAGGGCATCATGATCATTCTCATAACAGCAACATATATATATATATATATATATATATATATATATATATATATATATATATATATATATATATATATTGTCATATGATTCTTATGCTAAAGTAACAATTCATTCACCGTATCAAGCATGAATCATAAACTTCATTGAAAACTAACAAACTTTGATCTCAGTCATTGAAGCAATTGCAATTTATCGTAACATTGGAAAGAGTCAAAATAAGAGCTTTTCAGCTAGCCTACATACCCAACTATCATATAATCTTTCACAATTGCTCACACTCATGCAATACTTATGGTTATGGAGTTTTAATCGGACACAGAGAAAGATATGTACTTATGGTGTTGCCTCCCAACCTTTTACCTCAAGGGTAATGTCAACAGTAATAGACCATGAAAACTTACATCCAAGTGCGTATATATGTCAGGATCTTTTCAACACAATGTGCTTGCCAAAGGATAAAATGTAAAAAGGAAAGGTGAATTTCACCGTGACTCTTATAAGGCAAGAATAATAGATTGGCCCTTCACAGAGGGAAGCAGAGGTTGTCATGTGTTTTTATGGTTAGATGCGCAAAGTCTTAGCACAGAAGAACATCACTTTATATTGCCACTTGTGATAAGGACCTTTATTATGCAGTCCGTCGCTTTTATTACTTCCATATCACAAGATCGTATAAAGCTTATTTCCTCCACACTAATAAATCGTACATATTTTTGCGAGTTTGCAACATGACAACTTACTTGGAAGGATCTTACTCAATCCATAGGTAGGTATGGTGGACTCTCATGGCAAAAATGGGTTTAAGGATATATGGAAGCACAAGTAGTATCTCTACTTAGTGCGATGAGTTTTGGCTAGCATGAGGGGAAAAGGCAAGCTGAACATGTTGGATGATCCATGACAATATACTTTATTTCGGATATAATAAAACATAACCCATTATGTTGTCTTCCTTGTCCAACATCAACTCTTTAGCATGTCATATTTTAATAAGTGCTCACAATCATAAAAGATGTCTAGGATAGTATATTTGTATGTGAAGCCTCTCTTCTTTTATTACTTCCTATTAATTGCAACGATGACCAAAACTATGTTTGTCAGCTCCCAACAACTTTTATTTATCATACTCTTTATATGTGAAGTCATTACTTCCCATAAGATCAATATGATATCTTGGATACTCTTTATGTTTTCTTTCTTTTTATCATGACCAAAGTGAGGAAATCAAGCCCTTGACTCAACACTAATCTTTATTATATAGCTCACGGACTCGATTACAAAGGGTGAAGATCATAAAGCAAAAGCTCACAACTAGATCATGCTAACTTTATTCTACTAGATTAATATACTACCAAAAGGATCGAACTAAGAAAAATGGTAAAGATAGGAGTGATGGTGATACGATACCGGGGTCACTCTCCCAAGCTTGGCAGTTGCCAAGGGGAGTGCTGATACCCATATGATTATGTCTCCTTCTTCGGAGGTGGTGATGATGGTGTTGAAAGTAGTGACGCCGGATCATCATATATCGAGCGTAGGAGATCCTCCAGCTTGCAGATAATACCTTTGAGTGCAGCTATATATTCCTTGAACAAAATATTTTCACTTGTGAGTTGCTTGTTTTTAATTTGAGCTAACTCAATCATCTTGAAAGCTTCAATCTCAATTGAGGTAAAGAGGTTGGGAAGAGTTTGATGGATGTCTTCTTCTCCCAATGCCGGAGCCGAATCTTCCACCTCCTTGATCTTCTTCTCCTTGTGGGTCTCCTCGGGTCCTTTCCTCTTTAGATCTATCTTCATTAGCCAAGCGTTGTTGCCTTCATTGTTGGAGGAGGGAGACGACATAGTGCCTGGCTTCGTCAACCCTAGCAGAAAATAGCTCGAAACAAGAACAGAGGATTTTTGCGTGATACAGAGGTCAAAACCTTCGGGAGTATATATAATGAATTATTACCGACCAAAAGGAGTAACTTACAAGAAATCGGAGTCCGGGAGGCACACAGCTGCCCACAAGGCAGGGGGTGCGCCCAGGGAAGGGGGCGCGCACTCCACCCTCGTGGACGGCTCGTGTCTCTTCCGGACTGCTACTTATTTTTCTATTTTTCTAAATATTCCAAAACGGATAAAATTGCCTTTAGAATTGTTTTGGAGTCGGTTTACTTACCGTACCACATACCTCTTCCTTTTCGGAGTCTGGGTCGTTCTGGAAAGTGTCCCTTATGTATTCCTCTGGGATTACGGTTTCAGTAACACTGGTTTCAACATTTATAGGATTACCTGAGATATATTGTTTGATTCTTTAACCGTTCACCACCTTCGTATTTGTGCCTTCGAAATTGTAGATTTTTATGGCACCGGAACGATAGACCTCCTCGATAATGTAAGGTCCTTCCCACTTAGAGAGAAGTTTTCCTGCAAAAAATCTTAAACGAGAGTTGTATAGCAAGACATAATCACCTACATTAAACTCACGCTTTTGTATCCTTTTGTCATGCCATATTTTAACTTTTTCTTTAAACAGCTTGGCATTCCCATAGGCCCGGGTCCTCCATTTGTCAAGGGAGCTAATGTCAAATAACCTCTTCTCACCGACAAGTTTGAAATCAGAATTGAGCTCTTTAATAGCCCAATATGCCTTATGTTCTAGCTCAAGAGGTAAGTGATAAGCTTTTCCATATACCATCTTATATGGAGACATACCCATAGGATTTTTATATGCAGTACTATAGGCCCATAATGCATCATCGAGTTTCTTAGACCAATTCTTTCTAGACCTATTAACTGTCTTTTGCAAAATTAATTTCAACTCTCTATTACTTAGTTCTACTTGACCACTAGTCTGTGGGTGATAAGGGGATGCAATTCTATGATTTACATCATATTTTGCAAGCATCTTACGGAAAGCACCATGAATAAAGTGTGAACCACCATCAGTCATTAGATATCTAGGGACTCCAAACCTTGGGAAAATAACTTCTTTAAGCATCTTAATAGAGGTGTTATGATCAGCACTACTACTTGGAGAGCTTATACCCACTTAGTAACGTAATCGACAACAACTAAAATATGTGTGTACCCATTAGAGGCAGGAAAAGGTCCCATATAATCAAAGCCCCAAACATCAAATGGTTCAATAACAAGTGAATAATTCATAGACATTCATTGACGTCTACTCATATTACCAATTCTTTGACATTCATCACAAGATAAGACAAACTTACGGGCATCCTTGAAGAGAGTAGGTCAATAAAAACCGGATTGCAGTACCTTATGTGCAGTTCTATCTCCAACATGGTGTCCTCCATAAGCTTCAAAGTGGCACTTGCATAGGATATGTTCATGTTTATGCTCAGGTACACAATGTCTAATAATACCATCTACTCCTTCTTTATAAAGATGTGGGTCATCCCAGAAGTAGTGTCTCAAATCATAGAAGAACTTTGTCTTTTGCTGGTATGTGAAGCTAGGAGGTATAAACTTAGCAACAATATAATTAGCATAATCAGCATACCATGGAGCAGTACGAGAAGTATTTATGACAGCTAATTGTTCATCAGGAAAGCTATCATCAATAGGTTGTGGGTCATCAAGTATATTCTCTAACCTAGACAAGTTATGTGCAACGGGGTTCTCAGCTCCCTTTCTATCAATGATATGCAAGTCAAATTCTTGCAGCAAGAGAACCCATCTAATAAGTCTAGGTTTAGCATCTTTCTTTTCCATAAGGTATTTGATAGCAGCATGATCAGTGTGAATAGTTACTTTAGAATCAACAATATAGGCTCTAAACTTATCACAAGCAAATACAACTGCTAAAAATTCTTTCTCAGTAGTAGCATAATTTCTTTGGGCACTGTCTAGAGTTTTACTAGCATACTGGATAACATTCAATTTCTTATCAACTCTTTGCCCTAGAATAGCACCTACAACATAATCGCTAGCATCGCACATAATCTCAAAGGGTAAATTCCAGTCAGGAGGCTGGACAATATGTGCGGAGATCAATCTTTCTTTAGTATTTCATATGCCTCTAGACAATCATCATCAAAGAGAAAAGGAATATCTTTTTGTAAGAGATTAGTCAGAGGCCTGGAGATTTTAGAGAAGTCCTTAATGAACCTCCTATAAAACCCGGCATGACCAAGGAAACTTCGTATACCTTTGATGTCCTTAGGGCATGGCATCTTTTCAATAGCATAAACTTTAGTTTTGTCAACTTCAATACCTCTTTCAGAAATTTTATGTCCCAAGACAATGCCTTCATTAACCATAAAGTGGCACTTCTCCCAATTCAAGACAAGATTAGTGTCTTCACATCTCTGCAAAACTCGATCAAGGTTGCTTAAGCAATCATCAAAAGAAGTTCTGTAAATGGAGAAATCATCCATGAAAACCTCAACAATCTTTTCACAAAAGTCAGAGAATATAGCCATCATGCATCTTTGAAAGGTAGCAGGTGCATTACATAAACTAAAAGGCATACGTCTATAAGCAAAGGTACCAAAAGGACAAGTAAAAGTGGTCTTTTCTTGATCCCCTTTTGACACAGGTATTTGAGAGAAACCGGAATAACCATCTAGAAAGCAAAAATGAATATGTTTTGATAACCTTTCTAGCATTTGATCAATAAAAGGCAAAGGGTAATGATCTTTCTTAGTAGCTTTATTTAATTTGCGGAAATCAATTACCATCCTATAACCTGTAACTATTCTTTGCAGGATAAATTCATCTTTATAATTAGGAACGACAGTCATACCTCCCTTCTTGGGGACACAATGGACAGGACTTACCCACTGGCTATCAGCAACTGGATAGATAATACCTACCTCTAGAAGCTTTAGTATTTCCTTCCTTACCACTTCTTTCATCTTAGGATTTAACCGTCGCTGATGATCAATAACCGGTTTAGCATTTTCTTCCAATTTTATCTTGTGTTGATATAAGGTGGGACTAATGCCCTTAAGATCATCCAGAGTATATCCAATAGCAGCACGGTGATTCTTCAGAGTTTTCAATAGTTTTTCTTCTTCCTGCTCCAAAAGGTTAGCACTAATAATAACAGGATATATCTTCTTTTCATCAAGATAAACATACTTAAGATTATCAGGCAAGGGTTTAAGTTCAAACATGGGATCACCCTTGGGTGGAGGAGGATCCCCTAGGATTTCAACAGGCAAGTTGCTTTTCAATACGGGTCCCTAATTAAAAAATATTTCATCTATTTCCCTTCTCTCATTCATATGCATATCATTTTCATGGTCTAGCAAGTATTGTTCTAAAGGATAATTAGGAGGCACAACAATAGGAGCAAGACCAATAATTTCATCCTTACTAGGTAGTTCTTTATCAAGGGGTTGTCTACGGAATTTAGCAAAGTTAAAATCATGAGAGATATCCCCTAACCCAACAGTAACAATATCTTTTACGCAGTCTATCTTAGCATTAACAGTATTCAAGAAGGGTCTACCAAATATAATGGGACAAAATTCATCTTGTGGGGAACTAAGAATAAGAAAATCAGCAGGATATTTAACCTTCCCACACAAGACTTCAACATCTCTAACAATCCCAACTGGTGAAATAGTGTCTCTATTAGCAAGCTTAATAGTAACATCAATCCCTTCTAACTCAACATGTGCAATGTCATGCATAATTTCTTGATATAAGGTAAGAGGGATAATACTCGCACTAGCACCTACGTCACATAAACCATGATAGAAATGATCTCCTATCTTAACAGAGATAACAGGCAAGCCTACAATAGGTCTATGTTTATTCCTAGCATTGGGTTTGGCTATTCTAGCAGACTCTTCTTGGAGGTAAATAACATGTCCATCTAAATCTTCTACCAAGAGATCTTTAACCATAGCAACACTAGGTTCAACTTTAATTTGTTCAGAGGGTGTAGCTGTTGTAGTATTACTCTTACGAACTACAGTTGAAGCTTTAGCATGATCATTTATCCTAACAGGGAAAGGTGGTTTCTCAATATAAGCAGTAGGGATAATAGGATCAACATTATAACTAATAGTCTTTTCTTCAACTTTAAAAGGTTCAACTACTTTTACTTCAATAGGGGGATGATATTTAAACCACTTCTCCTTTGGGAGATCAACATAAGTAGCAAATGATTCACAGAAAGAAGCTACTATCTCAGAGTCAAGTCCATATTTAGTGCTAAACTCATGGAAAACATCGATATCCATAAAAGCTTTAACACAATCAAACTTAGGGGTCATACCTGACTCCTTACCTTCGTCGAGATCCCAATATTCAAAGTTGTGTTTAATTCTTTCCAATAAATATCATTTGAATTCAACAGTCTTCATCATAAAAGAACCAGAACAAGAAGTATCGAGCATGGAGCGATTATCGAGAGAAAGCCGAGAATAAAAATTTTGAATAATCATTTCTCTTGAGAGCTCATGATTGGGGCATGAATATAACATTGACTTAAGCCTCCCCGAAGCTTGAGCGATGCTTTCTCCTTCCCGAGGCCAAAAATTATAGATATAATTACGATCACGATGAACCTGGTGCATAGGGTAGAACTTCTGATGAAATTCCAACTTCAGATGAGTATAGTTCCATGATCCAATAACATCACATAGCCTAAACCATGTCAATGCATCTCCCTTCAAAGATAAAGGGAAGGCCTTCTTCTTGATAACATCCTCGGGCATACCTGCAAGCATAAACAATCCACAAACTTCATCCACTTAGATTAGGTGTAAATCTGGTTGCAGTGTTCTGTCTCTTGTAAAGGGATTATCTAGCAGCTTCTCTATCATACCCGAAGGAATTTCAGAGCAAACATTTTCAGTAGGCGTAGTAGGTTGAGGAGCAACTCTTTGCTCTTCTGTTCAGGGTGAAGATACCCCGAACAAGCCCCTCAAAGGATTATGAGCCATAGTAACCAGTGAAAGAATTTTTAGCACACTATATAAATTTTTCCTTACCAAATTCCACTCACCAAAGGCGCTTCACTCCCCGGCAACGGCGCCAGAAAAGAGTCTTGATGACCCACAAGTGTAGGGGATCTATCGTAGTCCTTTCGATAAGTAAGAGTGTTGGACCCAACGAGGAGCAGAAGGAAATGATAGGCAGTTTTCAGTAAGGTATTTTCTGCAAGCACTGAAATTATAGGTAACACATAGTTTTGTGATAAGGTAATTGGTAGCAAGTGACAAAAGGTAAAAGTAAACTTGGTGCAGCAAGGTGGCCCAATCCTTTTTGTAGCAAAGGACAAGCCTGGACAAACTCTTATATAAAGGTAAGCGCTCCCGAGGACACATGGGAATTATCGTCAAGCTAGTTTTCATCACGATCATCTGATTCACGTTCGGTACTTTGATAATTTGGTATGTGGGTGGACCGGTGCTTGGGTGCTGTCCTTACTTGGAAAAGCCTCCCACTTATGATTAACCTCTAATGCAAGCATCCTCAACTACAAAAGAAGTATTAAGGTAAACCTAACCATAGCATGAAACATATGGATCCAAATCAGCCCCTTATGAAGCAACGCATAAACTAGGGTTTAAGCTTCTGTCACTCTAGCAACCCATCATCTACTTATTACTTCCCCATGCCTTCCTCTAGTCCCAAATAATGGTGAAGTGTCATGTAGTCGATGT
The DNA here is from genome assembly GCA_902687465.1 of Secale cereale. Lineage (NCBI taxonomy): Eukaryota > Viridiplantae > Streptophyta > Magnoliopsida > Poales > Poaceae > Secale > Secale cereale. The sequence continues at coordinate 554,713,193 of LR738712.1, forward strand.
TCACATGACACCACTAGAGGAGAGACAACATACATCTCATCAAAATATTGAACGAAGACCAAATTCACATGACTACTTATAGCAAGACTTCTCCCATGTCCTCAGGAACAAAAGTAGCTACTCACAAGACATAATATTGTTCATGATCAGAGGGGTATTAATATGCATAATGGATCTGAACATATGCTCTTCCACCAAATAAACCAACTAGCATCAACTACAAGGAGTAATCAACACTACTAGCAACACACAGGTACCAATCTGAGGTTTGGGTACAAAGATTGGATACAAGAGAGGAACTGGGGTTTGAGAGGAGATGGTGCTGGTGAAGATGTTGATGAAGATATCCCTCCCCAAGATGGGAGAGTTGTTGGTGATGACGGCGGTGAAAATTTCCCCCTCCCGGTGGGAAGTATCCCCGGCAAAGCAGCTCTGCCGGAGCCCTAGATTGGTTTCCGCCTCGGTTCCGCCTCAAGACGGTGGCGTCTGGTCCCGAAAGCCTCCTCATAATTTTTCCAGGTCAAAACACCTCATATAGGTGAAGATGGGCATCGGGGGGCCTTCGAGGGGCCCACAAGACAGGGGGCGCACCCAGAGAGGGGGGCGCGCCCCCCACCCTCGTGGACAGCAGGTGGCCCCCCTCGTGATCTTCTGTCGCCAGATATTTTTTATATTTTCTGAAACGGAGTTCTGTGAAGTTTTAGGGCTTTTGGAGTTGTGGAGAATAGGTTTCCAGAGTTTGCTCCTTTTCCAGCCCAGAATTCCAGCTGCCGACATTCTCCCTCTTCATGCGAACCTTGTAAAATAAGAGAGAAAATGCATAAGTATTGTGACATAACGTGTAATAACAGCCCATAATGCAATAAATATCAACATAAAAGCATGATGCAAAATGGACGTATAACCGGCCCGTTCCTCGACGGCCCCCACCAGGTGAGTGATCGGGGTGGAATTGTCCTCCTCCTGGCCGGATTTAAGACCGATCTGATCATTGGGTGATGAAAGCCCCAGGGCGGCAATGCAATCCAGCAGCTCGTTTAAGGATGAGGAATCCGCCGGAGTCGTGTCATCGGAGTGCTTAGAGCCGATGTAGGTGTGGTGCTCGATAACCGTGGGGGTGCGGTTTTCTTAACAGCCATGCGGGCACATACAGCGAACTCGCCAAGCTGGAGGACCTGGCCCAGAGCCAGGTTGTTTTCGAGGGTGACGTCATTGTTGATGACAATATGAGCCACATTGCTTCTCACGAGTGCACAGCAGAGCTCTCAACGAAAGCACCATTGTTGGTGTCAAAACCGGCAGATCTCGGGTAGGGGTGCCCAAGCTTTGCGTCTAAGGATCGATGGTAACAAGGGACTGGGGACACGATGTTTGCCCAGGTTCGGGCCCTCTCTATCGAGGTAATACCCTACTTCCTGCTTGATTGATCTTGATGAATATAGGGTTACAAGAGTTGATCTACCTCGAGATCATAATGGCTAAACCCTATAAGTCTAGCCTATGTAATTGTGAATCTATTACCCTCTACAAACAAGACCCTTCGGTTTATATATCCACCGAAGGAGGCCTAGGGTTACAAAGATTACTTGGTAAGAAAGGAATCATTACACCTGAACATCTATCATGCCTTTCTACATACACAGGAGTCCTAACCAGACACGAGGGATGTCTGTTTATCTCCGTCGTCACGCCTCATCTGTCCGGCCCAGCTTCAGTAGTCTGAACACTCATGGACCCCCGAATCCAAGACTCCCTCAACCTCCACAAGACAACAACTTAAACGACAATGAAGAAGGGCAAGAAGAAGAAGAACAATGTCGGCGTCCTGGGAACCAGGGTACCCAGACTTGCCTGTCTGCGGGCCGCGACGCACTCCTACTACGGCCTGGTACGACCCAGCTAATCGACCAGCTGCTCAAGATCCTCGCGAGGGGACTAGACCTCGCGAGGAGAATGACGTCAAGCCCCCTCAGGAGCGGCCTCGGCTAGGTTGCTCCGGAGGGGCGAATAATCCAAGGCCAAGCCTGCCTTAGGAGGAGGCAGTGACGCGAGCAGTGATGCACCGCGCCAACGGGTGCCAACGTGTGCCAGCAACACAGTTGCCGTTTTGGTGCAAAGGAGATAGCGCAGGCGCAGGTTCCCGAGGAGCGGGACAAAGGTTTCCCATTTGGTGCAACAAGACCGAAGACCGCAAGGACGATAGGGAAGATGTCACCACCGAGCCCACCACCGCGTCATAGCCTGATCCCTTTGCATGCGAAGACCGCTTTTGTTAGGATAGGGATGTCCTTGTGTTCCCGCTCAAAATGGCTGTTGTGGGATCCCTTCCCGCCTAAACATTTCGGGGGAAGAGGACCCTGGCCGCCTATATAAGTAGCTAGGGTCTCCACTATGGAGGCATTCTGATCAGATCCAGAGACTCCGCCCTCGCACAAAGGAGCAAGAACCCTTGCCTCCTGACCCTCCTGAGCTCTCCTCCTGAGCTCAGGAACCACTGTACTCGTTCATACTCAAGCCCTCCCGAGGCAAATCCGCCAAAGCAGGAAATAGGGTTTTACACCGCAGGGTGGCCTGAACCTGGATAAATTCGTGTGTGTTTTACTTGTTGTTCGCTTGAATCTCTTCATCGGACAAGGGGAAGATGCTAGGTAGACGTGAGTGGGAGAGATCTTTGTTCACGCCCATGTGTTCGAACTTCTTGGGTTTGCGGAGCCCGTAATCCAACATTTGGCGCGCCAGGTAGGGGGCTGTCGAAATCTCGCCTCTCCGACGACCTCGCCTCCCCTCTCCTGATCCGCGCCGCCATGATGACCGCGGCTACCGCATCCGCGTGGAGGCTGGCGCTGTCCCCTTTGTCCGTGCGGCATTGGCGGACGGCGCCACCCATGGGCGCTTCGCCTCCTTCCCCGACGACGTTTTCGCCGGCCGGGCCACCGGAGAGCGGCCTGCTCCGCCACTTCCGCTCCCTGTGGCCTCGCCGGCGGCGCTCTTAGTGGCGCAGAGGCTGCCCGGGCACCGGCCACCCACGGAGGAGCTCGACGCTCGAACGGCCCGCGTCGACGGGTTGCGGGGCGCTGCAGGTGGGTGGTTGCCCTGCTGCGAGGTTGCCTGCATCCTCGGAGGATCCCAAGCACCGGCATTGGCCCGGCACGTCAAGTTGCACTTTCGGTGGATCGGGGCCACCGCCCAGCCGCAGGAGGCCCCGCGGGCACAGGGCGCGCAGGGGCACGTCGTCACCTTCGGCCGTGGCGACCGCGCCACACTTGCAGCTGGCATGAACATCCTCCCCATGGTATGCACTCCCACCATCTGCGGGGTGGCCCTCACGAGCACCCTCATCGATGGCGGCGTCGGGCTCAACATCCTCTCCCCTGAGGCCTTTGGTCATCTGCCCGTGTCCTACAGGCAGCTCCTCCCCACCAAGCCCTTCTCAGGGGTCGTGGGCTCGGCCTTCCCGCTCGGCCGGATCCGCCTCCCGGTCACCTTTGGCACACCCGCTAACTACCGGATTGAGCTCATCGACTTCGATGTTGCACCCATCCACCTGCCCTACAACGCCGTCCTCGGCTTCCCAGCCTTGGCGAAATTCATGGTGGCGACTCACCTGGGCTACAACACCGTCAAGATGCCCGGGAGCAACGGTGTCATCACTATCATAGGGGACCCCAAGGCCACCCTTCAGGTCCTCGGGCACGCTTACAGGGCTGCCACCGCAGCTCATTCACATACGAAGGAGGCTCCGGAGACGCCGGAAGCCGCGCCTGCCAAGAAGAAGCAGCTCTTATCTCAGGACCCGGCCGAGACAAAGCAAGTGCCCGCTGACGAGGAGAGCTCAGGAGCCACCTTCACCATCGGCACGGGCATGGACCCTGAGCAAGAGGTAGCGTTGGTTAGCTTCCTCAGGGCTAACAAGGATGTGTTCGCTTGGAAAGCCGCTGACTTGGTCGGGGTGCCTAGGCACGTCATCGAGCATCACCTTAAGGTTTGCCCCAATGCGCGCCCTATCAAGAAAAAAGCACGCAGACAGGCCCCGAAGAAGCAGGCCTTTGTCGTTCAGGAGGTTCGGAAGCTAGAGGAAGCAGGCGTCGTACAGGAGGTACAGCACCCGGAGTGGCTGGCCAACCCCGTCATAGTCCCGAAGAAAGGAGGCAAGGAGCGTATGTGCGTCGACTTCACGAGCCTCAACAAATTCTTCCCTCAGGACCCGTTCCCTCTCCCGCACATCGACCAGATCGTGGATTAAACGGCTTAGTGCGACCTGCTCTGCTTCCTCGACGCCTTCTCGGGCTACCACCAAATTAAGATGGCGGTGGAGGATGTGGAGATAACGGCGTTCCTGACCCCTTGCAGGGTCTACTGCTACACCTGCATGCCTTTTGGGCTGAGAAACACGGGAGCCACCTTCCAGTGCCTGATGCACATCACCCTCGGTCCTCAGCTCGGGAGGAACGCAGAGGCCTACGTCGACGACATCATGGTCAAGACCAGAGAGGCCAGGACTCTCATCCAGGACCTAGAAGAAACGTTCGCCAACCTGCGCAAGGTGGAGCTGTGCCTCAACCCGGAGAAGTGCGTGTTTGGTGTACCCTCTGGCAAGTTTCTAGTGTTCCTGGTTTCACACCGTGGCATTGAAGCTAATCCGGAGAAGATCAAGGCCATTGAAAGAATGAAGCCGCCCACAACCCTGAAGGAGATGCAGAAGCTTGCGGGATGCGTAACGTCCCTCGGGCGCTTCATCTCTAAGCTTGGTGAACACGCCCTCCCATTCTTCAAGTTCATGAAGATGAAGAGGCCGTTTGAGTGGACTCCGGAGGCCGATGCCGCCTTCCGGGGCCTCAAGGAATACCTCACCAGCCCACCGGTTATGGTGGCACCACAACCCCTGGAACCCATGACTCTCTATCTCACCGCTAGGCCTCACTCCGCCAGTGCAGCATTAGTGGTGGAGTGCGAAGAGAGGCCCCAAAGCGCGAGGCCACGAGGCAATTTGGCATCCTCAGGACCCCTGTCGCCCCCTGACGTAGCTCCGGAGGTAGATTCGACCACGGTTACTGGTGGCCCCACCGTCCAGCAAGAAGCACCCATGATTCCCGAAGCGCCTGAGGATCATGCGGCGCCGACCCTCGTGGAGCACCCAGTGTACTTCGTCGGCACCGTACTGTGCGACGCGCGCTCGCGCTACCCGATGCCTCAAAAGCTGCTCCTGGCGCTCCTTGTCGCCTCCAGGAAGCTGCGCCATTACTTCCAGGGCCACCCTATCAAGGTTGTCTCATCATACCCTCTCCAGAAGGTGCTTCGGGGCCTGAATGTCGTCGGGAGGGTCACCGGGTGGAACATCGAGCTCCAAGCGCTCCAGTTGGAGTTCAGCACCACACGAGCAATCAAAGGAGCGGCTCTGGCAGACTTTGTGGCAGAATGGACCGACGCGCCGGAGCAGGGGGCTGGCGAGGATCGCTCGCTGGCCCCCGGCGACGAAGTCCCAGACAGATAGGTGGTATACTTCGACGGTGCCTTTTCGCGCCTTTGCGCGGGAGCTGGCACCGTGTTGGTATCTCCCACTCAGGACAAGTTGTACTACGCCATGCAGCTTGGCTTCCAGCAAGGCGAGAAGGTCTCCCACAACATCGCAGAGTATGAGGGCCTGATTGCCGGGCTCAAGGCCGCCGCTGCACTGGGAGTCAGGCGCCTCACCATCAGAGGCGATTCACAGCTCATCGTCAACTTGTCCAACAAGAAATACAAGCCCAAAGACGAGCACATGGAGGCATATCTGGAGGAGGTGCGTAAGATGGAAAAGCGATTCCGACGGCTGGAGGTGCAGCACATGCCAAGAGGCACGAACAAGGAAGCGGGTGACATCACCAAACGAGCCTCCAGGCGGGAGCCTCAGAGGCCGGGCATCTTCGAAGAGCGGCTGCTCAAGCCGTCGGCAACACCACCCGCTCCTGAGCTGACGTCCCCTTAGCAGGGGCTACCTGCGGCGCCTGCAGCCGGAGCTCCGCCCTGCAGACCAGCCTCTGGAGCCCGCCTGCTACTTGCCGCGGAGCCCGAGGAGGATTGCTGGACCCAAGAGCTCAAGATGTACCTGCAGCACGACACCTTGCCAGACAAGGAGGAAGACACGGAGCGCGTCGTCCGACAGGCCTCGGCTTACTGCATCCAAGACGGCGAACTCTACAGGAGGTGCCCCAATGACGTCTCACTAAAGTGCATCTCGAGGAAACATGGACGCGAGCTGTTGGCTGACATCCACGGTGGGGACTATGGTCACCATTCGTCGTCCCGCACCCTCGTGGGCAAGGCCTTCTGCAGCGGCTTCTATTGGCCCACGGCGCTTAACGATGCCATGGAGCTTGTGCAGGCTTGCGAGGAGTGCCAGTTTCACGCCAAGCAGATCCACCAACCAGCGCAGGGCCTCCAGACGATCCCGCTCTCCTGGCCCTTTGCGGTCTGGGGATTGGGCATCCTGGGTCCATTTCCCCGGGCAGCGGGGGCTACCGCTTCCTGTACGTCGCCGTCGGCAAATTCACCAAGTGGGCAGAGGTGGAGCCTGTTCGCGCGATCCCAGCCGGGTCGGCCGTCAAGTTCATCCAGGGCCTCGTGAGGCGATTCGGGGTCCCCAGCCGCATCATCACGGATAACGGTTTGCAGTTCACAAGCAATCTCTTCAAGTCATATTGTGCTAACCTTGGAACACAGGTCTGATACGCCTCGGTGGCTCACCCCAGGAGCAACGGTCAGGCCGAACACGCCAACACGGAAGTCTTGTGTGGCCTCAAGACACGGAGCTTTAAGAAGAAGCTCGAGGCTTGCGGCAGGGGCTAGATCAACGAGCTCTAGTCCGTGCTGTGGTCGATTCGAACCACCGCTACCAAACCCATGGGAGAAACTCCTTTCTTTCTCGTTTACGGGGCGGAGGTGGTCCTCCCTCACGAGGTCAAGCATCGCTCCCCACAGGTCTTGGCTTTCAACGAGGAATGCCAGGACGCCGCCTGGCGGATAGACCTCATGCTTGGCAAGGAGGGTCGCCGCCGAGCTGCCCTCAGGGCAGCGCGATATCAGCAGGCGCTGTGGCGGTACCACTGCCGTAGCGTCCGCACAAGAACACTTGAAGTTGGTGACTTGGTCCTGAGGTGGGTCCTCTTCAGGGAGGGGTTACACAAGCTCTTGCCCATTTGGGAGGGCCCATTCAGAATCGCCCGTGTCTCTAGGCCTGGTGCTGTGCGCCTGGAGACGCAGGATGGGGTACCTATCCAGAATTCCTGGAACATTGAGCACCTTAGGAGGTTCTATCCGTAACCAAGGCTTCGTGCCCGTGAACATCTCCGCTCGTGACATTCTCACGTAATAATGAGTTGGGGCGGTACACGCCTCGGAGTCTCCTGAGCGTTGCCTGCGGGACATCAGACGGGGCTCCCACCCACGTCCTAGTGGCAGTCCTTAGCTCCGCGCTGGGAAGAAGACGTAGTGTAGGGGTCGGACGCGACCTTTTTCCCTTTTTAGCTTGGTGTTTGGCTGTCAGCCTTTTCTACTTCCTTGGCTATCAGCCCTTCCTCTACCCCATGCTATGAAGTTCTCGTGTTTCTTGCATTTGGTTGGAAGTCTTGCTTGGGATTTTCTCTCGCCGGTTTTAAGTTCAGCTTGTTAAGCAGGGGTTGCGCCGTTTGCTCTCCTTCGCGTGCCTCGCGCGTGGGGGCTGGGACACGGTCGGTCCCGACTCTCGTCTGCCACGGTCCCCTGACCTCGCCTAGCCAAGCCTTCTCAGGCTCTGGCATCGGACTTCTCAGTCCACGCGACCTATTCTGCTGAGCCAGCTCAGGCCTTGGCGCCTTAATCCACGCTCGGCGCTCTCAAGCGAGCCCAAGGGCGCAAGCCCTCAGCAGCTCACAGCGGCTCACTCATACTCAGGGGCTGCACAGGTTAGGACCCCCTGAATTCAGCCATCCTCATGGCCCGTCGGGGGCTCATGACGCCAATGAGTCAGGAGCACTTCGCCTCAAGACGTCGCATCACATAAGCTAAGTAATCTCATATAGACCTAAAACATGATAGCAAGTTCTTGCTTCATACATATGTCATAGTCCATTACACGCCTTCTCGAGGCAACTTAAAATTTTGACACAGGAAGGAAATGAAGAAAAAGAAGAAGCAGAGGCCGACCCAACAAGCCACAGCTCCTCCAAGCCGCGGCTCAGCACCGTTGCGCCCACTCAGTCAGAGTCTCCCAGCTCCTCTCGCTTCACCGAGCAACAACGGCGGAACGACCCCCTCCCCTCGCCGATCCGAGCTCGGCGGCGCGGTGGCTCATTGTAGCCGCAGCTGCTGCAGCAGCTGCTGCTACCACAGAGGGGGACCCGCGGCGCCCTCTGATAATAAACAAGTGTAGGGGATCCGTTGTAGCCTCTTTTGATAAGTAAGAGTGTCGAACCCAACGAGGATCTAAAGGCAGAACAAATATTCCCTCAAGTTATATCGACCACCGATACAACTCTACGCACGCTTGACGTTTACTTTACCTAGAACAAGTATGAAACTAGAAGTACTTTGTAGGTGTTTTTGGATAGGTTTGCAAGAATATAAAGAGCGCGCAAATATAAACAAGGGGCTATTAAGATAAAGACACAACTAAAGTTAATATAGCGAGTGTGGAAAAGTGGTGGTAGGAGTTGCGAATTTGCCCCTAAGCAATTGACTACGTTACTAGACCGATAGCAAGTTTTATGTGGGGAGAGGCCACTGCTAGCATGTCATCCCTTACTTGGAATTCTATGCACTTATGATTGGAACTATTCGCAAGCATCCGCAACTACAAATGTTCATTAAGGTAAAACCCAACCATAGCATTATGATATATTGGTCCCCCTTCAATCCCGTATGCATCAATTTCTACGCTAGGTTGAAGCTTCTGTCACTCTTGCCCTCCAATACGTAGTCCTATCAAAATACAACTAACCCTATGGTGTGATCCACGCGCGCGCTCATATGATGGGCACCAAAGGACAGCAACATAACCACAAGCAATTTAAATCAATCATAGCAACTCACCAATCACTGATAGGACAACGATAATCTACTCAGGCATCATAGGATGGCAACACATCATTGCATAATAATATGAAGCATAAAGTACCATGTTCAAGTAGAGGGTACAGAGGGTTGAGGGAGAGTGGACCGCTATAGATAGATGGGGGGAGGTGATGGAGATATTGGTGAAGATGACGGAGGAGTTGGTGTAGATCGCCGTCACACGATGATGGCGCCGGTGACTCCGGTGCCACCGGAAGCGAGGGGGAGAGAGCCCCCCTCCTTATTATTGTTCTTCCTTGACCTTCTCCCTATGTGGGAGAAGGGTTTCCCCTCTAGTCCATGGCCTCCATGGCGGTGGAGGGGCGAGATCCCCTCCGAGATTGGACCTGTCTCTTTGTCTCTCTCTGTTTCTGCATTCCCAGATTCTGACCCTTCACCGTTTCTCAAATTTCCGGAGATCTGTAACTCCGATTGGGCTCATCTTTTGACACGATTTTTATCCGGAAATTAGCTTTCTTGCGGCGAAAGAAGGGCATCAACCGCCTTACGGTGTGGCCTCAAGGGCCCAGGGCGCGCCCTGGGCAGGGGGGCATGCCCCCCACCCTCGAGGCCAACTCGGGCATCGTCTCGTGTTAATTTCTCTTCCCAAAATTCACATATATTCCAAAAAAAATCTATGTCCGTTTTTATTCCGTTTGGACCCCGTTTGACATGGATATTCTGCGAAACAAAAAACATGCAACAAACAGGAACTGGCACTGGGCACTGGATCAATATGTTAGTCCCAAAAAATAGTATAAAAAGTTATCAAAAGTATATGAAAGTTGTAGAATATTGGCATGGAACAGTCAAAAATTATAGATATGACGGAGACGTATCAGCATCCCCAAGCTTAATTCCTGCTCGTCCTCGAGTAGGTAAATGATAAAAAGGATAATTTTTCATGTGGAATGCTACCTAGCATAATCTTGATCATGTAATCTAATCATGGCATGAATATTAAGACACGAGTGATTCAAAGCAATAGTCTATCATTTGACATTAGGACGATAATACTTCAAGCATACTAATAAAGCAATCATGTCTCTTCAAAATAACATGGCCAAAGAAAGTTATCCCTACAAAATCATATGGTCTGGCTATGGTCCATCTTCACCACACAAAGTATTTAAATCATGCACAACCCCGGTTTTAGCCAAGCAATTGTTTCATACTTTAGTATTCTCAAACCTTTTCAACTTTCATGCAATACATGAGCGTGAGCCATGGACATAGCACTATGGGTGGAATAGAAGGTGGTGATATACAAAAGGTGGGAGAAAGTCTCACATCAACTAGGCAAATCAATGGACTATGGAGATGTCCATCAATCGATATCAATGTGAGTGAGTAGGGATTGCCATGTAACGGATGACCTAGAGCTATAAGTGTATGAAAGCTCAAAAAAGAAAACTAGTGGGTGTGCATCAACTTGCTTGCTCATGAAGACCTAGGGCATTTGAGGAAGCCCATCGTTGGAATATACAAGCCAAGTTCTATAACGAAAAATTCCTACTAGTATATGAAAGTGACAACATAGGAGACTCTCTATCATGAAGAACATGGTGCTATGATGAAGCACAAGTGTGGAAAAAGATAGTAGCATTGTCCCTTTTCTTTTCTTTTTCCTTTTTTTCTTTTTTTTCTTTTTTTCTTTTTTTCCTTTTTTTCTTTTTTTCTTTTTTTTTCTTTTTTTTCTTTTTTTGCGCCTTTCTTTTTTTCTTTGGCCTTTCCTACTTTTTTTTATGTATTTTTTGGGACAATGCTCTAATAATGATGATCATCACACTTCTATTTACTTACAACTCGATGTTACAACTCGATGCTAGAACAAAAATATGACTCGATAAGAATGCCTCCGGCGGTGTACCGGGATGTGCAATGATCTATCTTAGCAATGACATCAAAAAACGGACCAGCCATGGAAACATCATGCTAGATATCTTACGATCATGCAAGGCAATATGACAATGATGGTGCATGTCATAATAAACGGAACGATGGAGTTACATGGCAATATATCTCGAAATGGATATGGAAATGCCATGATAGGTAGGTATGGTGGCTGTTTTGAGGAAGGTACATGGTGGGTGTATGGTACCGGCGAAAGTTGCTCGGTACAAGAGAGGCTAGCAATGGTGGAAGGGTGAGAGTGCGTATAATCCATGGACTCAACATTAGTCATAAAGAACTCACATACTTATTGCGAAAAATCTATTAGCCCTCGAAGCAAAAATACTACGATGCATGCTCCTATGGGGGAGGTTGGTAGGAGTTAACCATCGCGCGCCCCCGACCTTCACTCAAAGATAAACAACCAAAATACAATGTGCGCCAATTTGGTTACATAGTTAGGAGACCATACGTGCATGCTTTGGGAATCACAAACATTAACACAAGTATTTCTACAATCCAAAACTACCCACTAGCACGACTCTAATATCACCATCTTTATATCGCAAAACTATTGCAAGGAATCAAACATATCATATTCAGCGATCTACAAGTTTATGTAGGATTTTATGACTAACCATGTGAATGACCAATTCCTGTCAACTCTCCAAATAGATATAAGTGAAGCAAGAGAGTTTTAATTCTTTCTACAAAAGTTATGGTCACGCTCTAACAATTATAAGTGAAGAAAAAGAGCATTCTACAAATGGTGGTTTTCTATGTGAAGAGAAATAGGCAATCCAAACTTCAAATGATGTAAGTGAAGCACATGAAGTATTCTATAAAGCCATACTCAAAAGATATAAGTGAAGTGCAAAGAGCATTCTATAAATAAACCAAGGACTATCTCATACCAGCATGGTGCATTTATTAAAAGGAAAAATAGAGAGCACACGACGCTCCAAGAGTTGCACATATCACATGAATGAAATGAATCCGAAAACATACTGATACTTGTTGAAGAAAGAGGGGATGCCTTCCGGGGCATCCCCAAGCTTAGACGCTTGAGTATCCTTGAATATTTACTTGGGGTTCCTTGGGCATCCCCAATCTTGAGCTCTTGCCTCTCCTTCTTCTCCTCACATCGAGACCTCCTCGATCTTCGAACACTTCATCCACACAAAACTTCAACAGAAAACTCGGTATGATCTGTTAGTATAATAAAGCAAATCACTACTCTAAGTACTGTTGCAAACCAATTCATATTCTGTTTTTGCATTGTATCTACTGTAATATAACTTTTCCATGGCTTAATCCACTGATAGAAATTGATAGTTTCATCAAAACAAGCAAACTATGCATCAAAAACAGAATCTGTCTAAAACAGAACAGTCTGTAATAATATGAACATTCACCATACTTATGATACTTGAACAATTCTTCCAAAATTAGAAAAAATCAACAATTTGTATAGAAACAAAGTGCAGAAAGTTTCAGAACCATTTGACGTTCCAGCAAAAAATGTAAAATCGCGCACTACAGCCAAAGTTTCTGCCATGCACCACACAAACCAACAAGCATTGTAAACATCCTAAAGGCAAACCTTGGCACATTATTTTTATAATACAATGGAATTGTACAAGGGGATAATTATTTTTGTTGAAAAGTTTCTGTAATTAAGATTCACAAAGTTTCCATGGGCATGAACAAAGTTCAAGGACGTTCCCCACTTTCACAATGCTCGTCTATATCACTTTCACTTTTCTTTTTGAAAAGTTTTGGGTTCCCCTCTTAATTTTTTTTGTTTTTAAACTTTATAAAAGCACACAACAGAAATAAATGACTCTCTAAAACTTCCGGGTTGTCTCCCTGGCAGTGCTTTCTTTAAAGCCATTAAGCTAGGCATATAGTGCTCAAGTAATGGATCCACCTGGATCCCAAGGTATATCAAAGCCAATTTTAGTTAGCGATGATTTGGCATTTAGTAGTGAGAACAAAGTGATGTGTCAAGAAACAACAAAGTCTAACTCTCTTCCTATGCATAGGCATGTCATATAAGAACAATTCATGCACATCAAGTAAAGGCCAATGCATAGTATAAGCAGTTTCTTGCAATTTTATCGTGTTGGAAACATAGAGAGGCGGAGATGTAGTTCCTCTCTCATAATAATTGCAAGTAGGAGCAGCAAGCACATGCGTATTATACTCATCAAAATCATCATGTGTAAGTGAAAAAGGAAACCCATCAATATAATCCTTAATAAATGCAAACTTCTCCAATATAGTGTAGTTTGGAGAATTCAAAAAGATAATGGAACTATCATGTGTGGGTGCAATAGCAAATATCTCATGTTTAACATAAGGAACTATAGCAAGTGCATCTCCATAAGCATAATTCAAACTGGCATCTTGGCCACAAGCATAGCAAGCATCAAGTTCATCAAAAAGGGATATTTCAAAAGAATCAACGGGATCATAGCAATCATCCTTAGGTAAACACGAAGGGAAATTAAACAATGTATGAGTTGAAGAGTTGCTCTCATTAGAAGGTGGGCACGGGTAGCTAATCCGCTCTTCCTCCTTTTGTTCTTTGCTCTCCTCCTCATCTTTTTCAACCAATGAGCTCACAATGTCATTGATTTCTTCTTCCATAGACTCCTGCAAAATATTAGTCTCTTCTTGGACAGCGGAGACCTTCTCAATAAACGCATCAATATTGGAGTTATATTCATAATTCAAATAGCAATATTTCAATATAGCAAGATTTTCAGGCCTAGAAACATCATCAAAAGCATCATTCCTTTTAAACAAAGATTCAATTTCATAAGCACCCTTAAAAGCAACGAATTCTTCTATTTGTTCCACATTATAATAATCATATATACCATTAGCATAAGAAGCTAAGGTTTCATTATCATTAAAATTGCATGAAAAGGCAAGGTGTGGAGCCTTCATCCTAGAGCAAAAATTATAATCATATCTCAAGCATAGTTGTCGAGGATACCAACGCAACAAATGAATTTGATTCCATAACAGTTTCCCTTTTTGTGTCAAACGATAATCCCTAAAGTATTCACGGTGATCCAACGTTACTCCCATTACATAGTTGAATGGGGTTTTCTTAGGATTATCAAAGTAGTACATAATATCTTTCACATAATGAGCATCGAGGGTTTTAGGAGGTTCCCCATCTCCATGAGTAGCAAGTACAAGTTTTTTGGTATTTCGTGTTCCATATCCATAACTGAAAATAGAGAACAACTTAGAATAGCAAATAAAATCTACTTAGTGATAAAGCAAACAAGCACACACGAGAATATTCACCCCACGCTATTGCTCCCCGGCAACGGCGCCAGAAAAAGGTCTTGATAACCCACAAGTGTAGGGGATCAGTTGTAGCCTCTTTCGATAAGTAAGAGTGTCGAACCCAACGAGGAGCTAAAGGCAGAACAAATATTCCCTCAAGTTCTATCGACCACCGATACAACTCTACGCACGCTTGACGTTTCCTTTACCTAGGACAAGTATGAAACTAGAAGTACTTTGTAGGTGTTTTTGGATAGGTTTGAAAGATTATAAAGAGCACATAAATATAAACAAGGGGCTATTAAGATAAAGACACAACTAAAGTTAATATACCGAGTGTGGAAAAGTTGTGGTAGGAGTTGCGAAATTGCCCCTAAGCAATTGACTACGTTACTAGACCGATAGCAAGTTTTATGTGGGGAGAGGCCACTGCTAGCATGTCATCCCTTAATTGGAATTCTATGCACTCATGATTAGAACTATTAGCAAGCATCCGCAACTACTAACGTTCATTAAGGTAAAACCCAACCATAGCATTATGATATATTGGTCCCCCTTCAATCCCGTATGCATCAATTTCTACGCTAGGTTGAAACTTCTGTCACTCTTGCCCTCCAATACGTAGTCCTATCAACATACAACTAACCCTATGGTGTGATCCACACGCGCGCTCATATGATGGGCACCAAAGGACAGCAACATAACCACAAGCAATTTAAATCAATCATAGCAATTCACCAATCACTGATAGGACAACGATAATCTACTCAGGCATCATAGGATGGCAACACATCATTGGATAATAATATGAAGCATAAAGCACCATGTTCAAGTAGAGGGTACATCGGGTTGCGGGAGAGTGTACTGATGTAGATAGATGGGGGAAGGTGATGGAGATGTTGGTGAAGATGACGGAGGTGTTGGCGTAGATCGCCGTCACACGATGATGGCCCCGGTGGCACTCTGGTGCCACTGGAAGCGAGGGGGGGAGAGCCCCCCTCCTTCTTCTTCTTCCTTGACCTTCTCCCTATGTGGGAGAAGGGTTTCCCCTCTGGTCCATGGCCTCCATGGCGGCGTAGGGGCGAGAGCCCCTCCGAGATTGGATCTGTCTCTTTGTCTCTCTCTGTTTCTGCGTTCCCAGATTCTGGCCCTTCACCGTTTCTTAAATTCCCTGAGATCCGTAACTCCGATTGGGCTCATCTTTTGATACGATTTTTATCCGGAAATTAGCTTTCTTGCGGCGAAAGAAGGGCATCAACCGCCTTACGGTGTGGCCTCGAGGGCCCAGGGCGCGCCCTGGGCAGGGCGGCGCGCCCCCCACCCTCGAGGCCCACTCGGGCATCGTCTCGTGTTAGTTTTGCTTCCCAAAATCACATATATTCCAAACAAAATCTCCGTCCGTTTTTATTCCGTTTGGACTCCGTTTTATATGGATATTCTATGAAACAAAAAATATGCAACAAACAGGAACTGGCACTGGGCACTGGATCAATATGTTAGTCCCAAAAAATAGTATAAAAAGTTGCCAAAAGTATATGAAAGTTGTAGAATATTGGCATGGAACAATCAAAAATTATAGATACGACGGAGACATATCACCCTCCAGGGCCAAGCTCGTCTCCAGAGGAGGAGCTCCTCCTCTGGACGCCGTCCCCACCATCCTCTTCGTCGTCAGCCTAAGGACATCACCCAAGGCGCCTTCCTTCCTCCGAGAAGACCCTAACGAACAGTGTTGAGGCACCATCATACCTGAAGTGGAGCGTGCACCTCCCCTGCAGCCGGCGCGCGGGCAAACGACTGCCAGCCGCACTCCAGGAACACGTCGCCCGAGGGAGCAACATCGACCTCCACCCAGGACGCACCATTGCAGCAACCGTCGGTCTACAGCCAGAAGCCGCCGGGGCCTCCGGCCGGTAGCACGTTGCCGAACGAGCGGGGGAGCCGGAGCCACAAGCCGCCAGGCTTCTCCGCCCACACCACGAACTCTTATGACACATCGAGGGAGTGGAGCTACGGGCGCGGAGGACGCGCGACCGCCAAATGCCGCCTCGCGCCTCCTCCCCCACCGCGGGCACGACCACCTTCGTCGCGAGAAGAGGCATCGCGTCTCTCACCGGCGACCGTGTCGGGACCCGTAAGGCCGCGCCCGCTCCCTCGAGGAGCCGCCGCGGGTGCAGCAGCATACTTGTGGGGGCGGCTGCGGCCCCTCTTCAACGGCGGCGAAGCCAAATCCTTCGGGGCCTTCCCCTTCTCCGCGGCGGACGGCTTCCTCGGTGGCGCCATGAAGACCTCGCGGCAAGAAGAAGAGCGGGGAGCGAACAAGGAGGCAGACGGCGCCGGCTTGAAGATGGCTTGGGGGCTCCCCGCCCCTAGTCCCATTTATAGGACGGAGGAGCCCAACCGCCAGTCACTGGCATCACAACCATAACGACCCCGTCATCCGAATCAGGGAGTTGTCAAGTCGCACGGTTGCCGAGACTGCGTGGGGAGCGGAGTCGCCACGTCCCATCCAACCATCATGCGCCAGCCTGGCCGCAGCCTTTTCGGGCCCGCGGCGCTTCGTCCTCGACTAAGGATTTGCCCCGAAGCCAACTCCGCGCGCGCCTTGGGTACAGGGGCTACTGTCGGCGTCCTGGGAACCAGGGTACCCAGACTTGCCTGTCTATGGGGCGCGACGCGGTCCTACTATGGCCTGGTACGGCCCAGCTGATCGACCAGCTGCTCAAGACCCTCGCGAGGGGGCTAGACCTCGCGAGGAGAACGACATCAAGACCCCCTCAGGAGCGGCCTCGGCTAGGTTGCTCCGGAGGGACGGATAATCCCGAGCAGTGACACACCACGCCAGCGGGTGCCAGCGCGTGCCAGCGGCGTTGTTGCCATTTTGGTGCAAAGGAGACAGCGTAGGCGCAGGTTCCCGAGGAGTGGGACAAAGGTTTCCCCTTTGCTGCAACAAGACTGAAGACCGCAAGGACGACAGGGAGGATGTCACCACCGAGCCCACCACCGCGTCACCGCCTGATTCCTTTGCAGGCGAAGACCGCTTTTGTCAGGATAGGAATGTCCTTGTGTTACCTCTCAAAATGGCCGTTGTAGGATCCCTTCCCGCCTAAACATTTCGGGGGAAGAGGGCCCTGGCCGCCTATATAAGTAGCTAGGGTCTCCACTATGGAGGCATTCTAATCAGATCCAGAGACTCCGCCCTCGCACAAAGGAGCAAGAACCCTTGCCTCCTGACCCTCCTGAGCTCAGGAACCACTGTACTCGTTCATACTCAAGCCCTCCCGAGGCTAATCCACCAAATCAGGAAGTATGGTTTTACACCGCAAGGTGGCCTGAACCTGGGTAAATTCTTGTGTGTTTTACATGTTGTTCGCTTGAATCTCTTCATCGGACGAGGGCGGTACGCTAGGTAGACATGAGTGGGAGAGATCTTTGTTCACACCCCTGTGTTCGAACTTCTTGGGTTTGCGGAGCCCGTAATCCGACAAACAAGACAATGAAGAGGATCTTCCACCCTGACACAAACAAAAGCTCTCACGAGTTAGAGTAAGAGTTGCAAGAGATCATCCCATTGAACAAATCTTCAATGACATTCAAACCGAGAGAATCAGTCGCTCTAAATCTCATTTAGCTAACTTTTGTGAGCACTATTCATTCATATCTAACATTGAACCTATGAAGGTTGAAGATGCTCTTGATGATCCAGATTGGGTGAATCATATGCATGAGGAACTGCATAACTTCGAGAGAAAGCAAGTACGAAAGCCCGACAACAATCACAATGTCATTGGAACCAAATGGGTGTTTCGGAATAAGCAAGATGAAGATGGACAAGTTGTACGAAATAAGTGTAATACCCAGGATGCGACTATATATCCTACGTGTAGAGGCACGACTTAGAGACATAAGCGCATTCTGGAATGATCGCAGGCGTGGTATCTTTGCACTACTCATGTAAAAGAACAGGGATGAAAGAGTAAAATAGTTGGCATACACTCGCCACGTCACACAATGAATAGAATAACATACATTCATCCAAAACAACACATGGTCCGACTACGGACGAAACCAAACGAGAAAAGATACCACAACCAAAAAACCTGATCGCCCCTAGTAGGAACAACTACTAATCGTCCGAATACGTCACATACATATGGCCACGCTCTTCATCGAACTCCTAGTGAAGTTCTTGTCCATCTCCTGCGTCCTACTCAGTTGTACCTGCATCTGGTGTGTGTTGTAATCTGTGAGTCACAAGCACTCAACAATCCCATTCCCGGGTATCAAAACTAACAAAGCCTTTAGGTGTAGAGAGGCAAGAAAGTGTCTTCAGCAAGCACTAAGCAACTAGCTTACGAATACAGAGCGAGAAGAGGATATGTGCGAACGGTCGCCAAAGATGATCAATAAGTGATCCTAGCTACTCACGTTCAAGCATAACCCCACCGTGTTCACTTTCCAAAGCCCTTCGGAAAGAGACCATCACGGTTACTCACACATGTAGTGTATTCTTAAGAATAAGGTGTCAATTTATCTACAACCGGATATTAACAAATTCCCTTCTGCCACATAATCGCGGGCACGACTTTCGAAAGTTCAAAACCCTGCAGGGGTGTCCCAACTTAGCCCATCACAAGCTCACGATCTGTGGAGTCGCAACTCCAATGTGGGAAGACCCGAGTATCCTGGGAATCCCGTGCTCAAGATATTTCGACAAAGGTAAAACTAATCCAGCAAGACCTCCCGGCGTGCCGACACCCTGATAGTAGCAGCGCGTATCTCGTCTCAGGCCACGACCGGATGAGCGAGGCGTACAGGTGCCAAAATATCCCAAGTTGCCAAGGGGCGGACCCGCACAGTGCTCCAGTTTGGACCAACACTGAAAACAAGCACTGGCCCGGGGGTTGATTAATAAATCCTCGGGTTAATTACTCCCTCGTCAAGTTTTAGTTGTTAAGCAATGTAGTACCGAAGTTGGGCCTTGCTGAAAAAGCTTTAAGCAGTGCGAATTATCGAGGGGGGCCCATAAACCCCAACCGTGTTAGGAACACAAAATCAAGGAACATAACACCGGTTTATCGGGTCCTAAGGTGGCATGAGTGGAACAAAACACCAAGCAGAAAGCCAAGCCTTCCACCCATTACCAATATATATGTGCATTAATTTAATTAAGATATAAATATTGTGTTATCCCAAAGAAGTCCAAACATGGAGCAATCTTCAAACTTCACCTACAACTAACAACGCTATAAGAGGGGCTGAGCAAAAGCGTACTTAGCCAATCAACAGTTTGCTAGGAAGGTGGTTAGAGTGTTTCATGGCAACATAGGAGGCTGCCAAAACAAGAATAGGCATCGAGGCATACCTAAAGAGCGAGACAACTAGCAAGGCAAATATAGATGTGATATCGGGGAACGGTCATCTTGCCTGGAATCCCAAAGGAAGAAGAATGAGTCCATGAAGTAGTCGAACAACTCCTCACAACTCCGGAATGAAACCGAAGTTAACGAGAGAAGCATACCGGAAAGAAGCATACCGGAAAGAAGCAAACGACACGGTAAACAAACAAGCTCAAACACGGTATGATGCACAAACAAGTATGATGCATGTCCGGTTTACATATGTATCACATGGCAAAGTGCGCAAACAAAACGACAAGTTAAGTGGAGCTCAATATGCAAAACCAAACACCACGTCCAATTATTTAATTTGATCTCATTATGAACCCAACAAGTTTAATTGTTTTTAGCATGGCAAGAGGTGCAACACAATTCAACTACACTATCTAAGCAATTTAAATTGAGCCGGAAATAACAACAACAGTTCCGGAAAATCGCCATGTCATTTAGCAATTTTAAGCAAACACAACAATTTGAACCATTTAAATGTTGTTATCATGATGCGGATGACATTTGCAAGTTTTATGCAATTTTTATTAATAGTTGACATGAGCAAGATATGAAGCACTTGTCACCGTGGTGAAAAGAAAGGGGTGCCATGGCGACGTTCCGAAAATGATGCCACGGCAACAAATCGGTTCCGGTAACTCGTTGAGAGACCGATGCAAAAGAAGGATGGTGGCGTGTGCGAGTCATTCGAAAGAAGGTGGGGTGATCCCGTTACCGGGTTCCCACGGGTCGGCGACAGGGCATACAAGGAGGAACATGCAAGCGACAACTCGGGCACAATACGAACAAGTGATACACCTCATACAACATGCATTCGTTCCACGGGCGTCGTCTCGGGGTTATACCTTTGAAGCGGGCATTTGGGGTGGTTCAAGATCGTCGAGGGAAGTAGTCGTTCTCGCGAGGGTAGTGGAAGTAGTATTTCACGTTTCGTAGTCGTACACATTCCGTAGATGTTCGGGTCACGCGATGGTAGTCGTTCGGCAACGGTTGTCGTGGTACTTGGCGTCTTGGCGATTCCGAAGACGGCGGTGGAGGTACTTGATGTCCGTATGTTCCACGGGGTCCTCGAGGGTCGACGGTAATCATTCACGGGTCGTAGAGGAACTTGTCGGTTCCTAGGGCTCCGGGCGTCGTGGTACTTGGGTCCATGTTGTAGTCGTACACGTGTCTTCGGCGAGAGTCTTGAGCAGAGGTACTTGTGAAAACCGAGATGGTCTTGACGATCCGGCGTGGTTCGGGCAGTCTCGGTCTTGCCGGTGGGGTCTTGGCGAAAACCACGAAGGGGTACGGCCACGGAGAAGATGAAGTTGGTGTCAAAGGGCCTCGGTCAGGAAGGCGAGTGACCCTTCGGTGGAGTTGAAGTAGAGCAAACGAAGGGTTGCAGGGGTCGGCTGCAAGGCAGAGCAGAAGCATGGTGATGAGCCCACGGCAGCTACCATGGGGGCGGCGGGCAGAGCTTGATGGCGAATCGAGGAGGCCACAAGACGATGAAAAAACGGGCAGAGGTGAAGGACCCGAGGCGGAGGTCGCGGTTCCCGCCAAAGAACATGACCTGCGGTGGAGTTGCATGGCACGGTGGGAGCAAGGACAAGATGGACGAGTAGCTGTAGCGGAGGCCGGACATGGCTGGCACGGCGCTGTCGGCTCGAGGTCGAAGCTCCTGGGCGGCGGGGTCGGGCGCCTCAGGCGCACCAGAGCATTAAGGCGGAGGCGGCCGGAGCAGGGTAGGTCGAGGCAAAGATGACCATGGCAGAGGAGGAGAAGGGAGGGCGAGGCGCAACCGGGACAGTGGCACAGAGGTGCTCGGCTGGCGCGCTTTGGGTAGGAGAGTCACCGCCGGATGAGGGAGGTGGTGGCGCGGCTTGTGTGGGGCTCTGCTCCTCTCTCTATGTGGGGCGGCGCACAGGAGGAGGACGAAAGGGAGAGGGTGGAGATCGGGACAGCAGAAGGGGTCAGTCTAGGTTAGAAAGGCGCGAGTGGGCCTGGCCTTAGAGCAGATGGGCCGGCCTGGCGAGTGGCCTGCAGCTGCTGGGCTTGTGGCTGCTAGGAGGCCCAGCTGTTTTGCTCTCATTCCATCTCAAAATAATAAAAACAAAACAAACAAGAGAAGGGAAAACAAAGAGATGGTAGAGGTGGAATTTGCGCATGGGGTAAAATTCCCTGGACTCACAAAAATGTAAGGAATTTGAATAAAATGACGTAAGACTTTTGAGAGATGAAGATTCAAACAAGTTTGAATAAAGTCAAATTGTTTGAATCTATAAATCCCTTAGATGAAATCCAAATGGGCTGAAATTTGAGGACAGAGTTTGAGGCCGGGAATTAAGATAACAAAGGCATGAGAATCAATTGCAAGTGTGTTTATGGGTGATTCCAAAAAATGGAATATGTGATAATAGCTCCCTAATATTGACAGGATATGTTATAAAGAGAAGTCACCATGTGAGTTCCCTCGTTTAAATAGATCAAAAGACCTATGCCATTTATTTAGTTGCTAAAAATTAATAAGATGGCATGATGACATGATGAAATGTAGAAAATAAATAGAGCAAGCAAATAAAACACACGGCAAAAACCGGAATAGATGGAAGTCTTCTGGAGCGTCGGTCACGGTGTCAGGACCCCGATCCTAAGTCACACCGATCTAGCTTGTAACACATCATATCACTTTGCGGCCTCACGCACGGTATCCCCACGGGTGCCACCTTACCTGGCCCGGGACCATTTGCACATTTTGGCACACGTATATGACAATGTCGCTAGCATCCATATGACAGAGAACCCGGGCCGACATGGCTAGTTATAAACCAAAAGTGGCACTAAATTACAGAGACAGGCATCCATAACCCAGCAACAAACGTGTCGGTCATCAACGTATGAACCCAAGTCGTAGCAAGCTACATGGACTTAAAGGAATAACGCGTGACATTTCCCCTAAGGGACAGACACAGGAACGAAGAAGGACACATGCCGGCCAGCCTACGTGTTCCGAGCAGTAGCAAGCTACCAAGGCTCATTGGAAGCACTAGGAGGCATTTCCCTGTAAGATAGGCTACCAAAGGGAAACAACTAGGTGTCGGATCCCACACATACCAAGCATTTCAATCATACACACAATATGCTCAATATGTGGAAATACAACATTGCATCACAACAGATCTCTATGACTCAAAGTACTTTATTTAAGAGGCTCCGAAGAGCCATACATAACATATCCATACAGGTAGGGGTCACATGACCCAGCACTCAAGTCATACAATCATACAAGCACAAGCGGATGCTAACATGTCTGAGTACAGACAACTTGGAAATAAAACAGGCTTGGTGTAGCCTGACTATCTACAAGGCCCTTCACAAGCTCAGGATCTCCGTCTGGGTAGCAAGCTACTCGTCGACGTCAACGTCTATGTAAAACCCATCAGAAGGGGCAGGGTTCTCCTCTACAACAGTTATTAAGCAAACATGAGTACAAAGGTACTCAGCAAGTCTTACAACAAAACCTATTATACATGCATCATTATCAACAAGGGTAGTGGAGTTCATAGCAGCAAGCCAGCTTTGACTCTTGGCTAACCTATACTACAACTCTCTCAGATTGCAAGATAAGACTACATACACAAGTCCTCTACTCACCAAAAAAATACACCACCGTGGATCCTCTTCCATCATCCTACGGAAGGGCCATCCACGGCACTCACACTTGTCTTGAGGCTTTTAGTAGTATCCATCAAGTTGTCTATGAACTGTATAAGTAACCAAGTGGTCCGTACCGCGAACAACGGCTATTCGAATAGATTGGTAACCCTGCAGGGGTGTACTTCTTCACACACGCTTCCACCACTTATCGCCGTTTACTCAACATGTACTCGGCAACCTTCAAGTGGAAGCCCAGCGAGGGTGTCGGCCACGACCTGACTAACTACACAAGTCCCTAGTCCAAGTTTATCGCCTATTTGGGTTCCATCCGTGGGGAGATCTGGCCGGGGTGTCGCTCACGGCCCCAAACGATGTGTACAGGGTTCCCGAGTCACCAAATGGGCGCTCGGTACACCCGGCCACGTACCTGCCGCATCACAGCCCAGCCCGAGGGTCAGCGTTGTGCACGACCACCAGTAAACTACAAACACCAGAAACTAGTTGCAACTCCTGGACAGAGGACAAGGGTGATTAATAAGCCGAGAGGGTCCATTGGTTTCGGGCCCAAGGCATGGTAGTAGCTGAAACTTGAACCACACATACAGATCTCGGGTCCTATGGACGGTTCCAATGAAACAACCCACCGTGTACTCCTACATGGCCTTTCATCGATACCTTTACCAAACATGTTCCACACTTCCCTCTCTTTATCGAGCATGATCATTTCACTCTGATCCATCACCCAGATGAACCAGACCTGACCCAACTCTAAGCATAGCCGGCAACATAAACAAATAGCATGGTGGAACACACATCACATGGCTCAATCAACTCCTACACATGCTAGTGGGTTTCAACTATTTACTGTGGCAATGACAGGTCATGCAAAGGAATAGGGTTCAACTACCTCCGCAAGTAGCAGTTCACACGTTGTTGCCTTAATGCAGTAAAAGAGAGCAGGAGCGAGAAGATGGGTTTGTATCGGAATGATCAATGGTAGCTTGCCTGAGAGAGTGGTTGTCGGGTACTGCTCTTCAGCTGGATACACAGAAGTATCCTCGGGAGCAGGACCTAACACGAAGAACACCGACGATACAATCAATAAGCAAACAAATGCAACAATATGATACATGCTCATGATATGGCAAGATGAATGTGTTTTGGGCTAATGCATCTATAACAGAAAGGTTTGAGCTCATTTGAATCAAAGATTCAAATTTATACCCAAACTATTATTTATTAATGTGCATTATCATGTTTTAATGTGAACAGCAAGGTTAACTTGCTCAAACATGCATGAAACCAGTGCCATTGGAAAGATTGGATTTTTTTGATCAATTTTCATATATAAATCTTTTCCATCTGAGCTACTGTTGAATTTATATGATTTTTTTGAAGTTTAAAGCATTTTCTGGAATTTCCTGAATTGTTTTAAATCAAATAATCCCAGAAAATCATTTACCCCGTCAGCATGACATCATGCTGACGTCAGCATGTCAACAGACCTGGTCCAGGTCAAACCTGACTGGTGGTTCCCGCATGTCAGTGTCACAGAGGTTAATCCCGGCAAAACTGGGGCTGACTGGGTTTGACCACGCGGTGGGGCCCACTGTCAGTGGCTGTGGAGTTTAAACTAAACATCATTAGTCCCTAACTAAGTGGCCATGTTAGCCCGCCGGAGTTTGGCGGGCGGCGACCAAATCGCGCGGCGGTGACTTGTCGGAGTTGCTCGGAACGGCGCTACAGGCTGCGGTTTGCAACGGGGTTTGGTCCTACGGCGAGCTAGAGCTCATGCGCATCTAATGGTGGTGGTGGCTGGAGCTAGGGTGGCCGGAGCTCGCCGGAGCAGAGCTCGTGGCGGCGGCCGGAGCTCGGGATCATCGGGTTAAGCGTTGCGGGGCACGGGCGAGCAAGGGGAAGGGCTCAACGGCATCCTGGTGAGGTCAGGAGCATGATGAAGCTCTCGGGCGTGTCCAAGGACCACTAGAACAACGGCGGCGGCGAGGACGCCGGCGGTGAGCTCGGGTGCTTGCGGGACGGCGGCCATGAGACGTAATCGAGCCCGGGGAGAGGGGGGTTCGATGCGTGAGCTCACAGCGGTCGCAGAGGGCGTCGACGCGGGCTTGGGGAAGGTCGGGCGGCGACGTACGGGCGGCGGCGATCTCCGGTGCCGAAGGTTGAAGACGACGGTGAGGACGGCGCTACAGGGCTTCCGGCGTCGTGTGAGTTGGTGGGGAGCTTCAGGGCGACGCGGCAAAGCAGGTGGGTGCGTCGGGGAGGCGAGGTGGTGGCTTTGGGCGCGGTGGCAGCGAACGGCGACGACGAGCCCGCTCGGTGGAGCTCGGCGGGGAGGGATAGAGGAGGGGGACCGCACGGGGGAGAGTGGGAGAGGGGCCAGGGGCTGCGTGGCGACGCATAGAAGCGTCGAGGCGCCGAGGGACGCAGGCATCCAGGCAGGAGGTGGCCGGGCGCGTGCGTGCACGCCGCGGCCACGCGCCCCGTCCTCCTGGCGAGAGGAGGGGGACGACTGGCGTGCACTAGCGGGATGGGCCGTGATGGGCCGGCCAGGTAAGTGGCCCAGGTGAGTGGGCTGCCCCCCTGTCTCTCTCCTTTTTTTATTTTCTTTCTCTTTTGTTTCTTTTGCAACTTTGTTGAATTAATAAAAATGCTAGAACATTTTTATAACTCATAAAACTAGTCATGCCCACTGTATATAATATGAACAGTATGGAACATTTTAGTTTATGATTATTTGGGCACATAAAATATTTAATAGCATTTAAATGCCCAAATGCAGTCACAATATGAATTAATCCAGAGACCTTTGGATGTCCTAGAAAATTGTGCACCATTTTTGGCAGAGGTTTAAGACCAAGGCAAAGATGATGACCATTTTTGAAGGGCATTTTGGGTACATTGGAAAAAAAATTATTAAACCCTAGTTGTTAGAAGAGGGGTGCTGGGGTTTCTGTCATTCCCATTTCAAGTTTATGTGGAAAGTAAACATGATGCACACTCTAGCTAGTCCTAATGCAAGCACTGACTAGGGATGTGACAACTCGCCCCCACTCAAAAGAATCTCGTCCCGAGATTCGGGTTTCTCCGGAAAAAGGGTGGGGTACCCAAATCGAAGACGATCCTCCCTTTCCCAAGTAGCTTCACTCTCGGAATGATGTGACCATTGAAACTTGAGAAACTTGATATTACGACGTCAAGTGGTACGCTTGGTTTGATCAAGAATACGAACGGGGTATTCTCGATATGTGAGATTGTCCTGGAGATCAAGCGTTTCGTGGTCCACTCCGCGGATAGGATCCGAGAAGCAACGCCTGAGTTGAGAAACGTGGAAGACATCATGAACTCCGGAAAGGTGCGGAGGTAGTTCCAATTAGTAGGCAACTTCTCCTCGTTTTGCAAGAATGCAAAAAGGACCGATGTAACGAGGAGCCAATTTGCATTTGATACTGAAACGATGGGTTCCCTTAGGAGGAGTAACCCGAAGGTAAGCCTTATCGCCGACTTCAAAAGTCACAGCCTTATGATGGCTATTATATTGGCTCTTCTGGCGAGACTGGGCTGTTTTCAATTTCTCACGAACGATGTGAACTTGCTCTTCTCCTTCCTGGATCATATCCGGACCAAAGAATTGTCTTTCCCCGGTTTCTGACCAGTTAAGAGGCGTTCGACATCTTCGTCCATAACTCCATATAGAACTTCGAAGGGAGCCATGCCCAAGCTGGCTTGATAACTATTGTTATAAGCGAATTCGGCGAATGGAAGACACTTCTGGCAATCCATACCGAAAGAGATGATAGAGGCTCGAAGCATATCTTCGAGAATTTGATTGACTCATTCCACTTGACCACTTGACTGAGGATGAAAGGCGGTGCTAAAAGAGAGATGAGTCCCCATAGCATTTTGAAAACTTTCCCAAAATTGTGAAGTGAAAAGGCTTCCACGGTCTGAGTTAATCTCCAACGGCACACCTTGAAGTGATACTATCCTAGAGATATACAAGTCTGCTAGCTGGCTAGCGGTTATACTCTCTCGAACAGGTAGGAAATGGGATACTTTGGAGAGGCGGCCGATAACAACGAAGATAGCATTATTCCCTTTCCTGGTCCTGGGAAACCCGGTAATGAAATCCATACCGATCTTGTCCCATTTCCATTCAGGAATAGCTATAGGTTGGAGGGTGCCAGCAGGCCGTTGATACTCTGCTTTAACTCGACGACAAAGGTCGCAATTAGCAATGAACTGAGCGATTTCTCTCTTCATCCTAGTCCACCAGAACCTCTGGCGTAGGTCCTGATACATTTTGGTACTACCGGGATGAATCGTGAGAGGAGATTCATGAGCCTCCTTAAGGATCAACCATCTTAGGTTTCGTACCTTAGGAACCACTAAGCGGTTTCCAAAGAGCACGACTCCTTGATCATCAATTGAGAAACATCCAGCGACTCCTTTCTTGATGTTCCTCCTGATACGGAAGATTCCCGGATCAACCTTCTGTGCTTTGATGACCTGATCCATAAGGGTAGGTTTCGCCACCAAGGTGGAAAGAAATCCTCGAGGAACAATGTGAAGGTTAAGCTTACGAAATTCCTCGTGGAGAAGTGGTTGCCCTTGTTGTAACATCAGGTTGTTACAATAAGACTTACGACTCAGTGCGTCAGCCATGACATTGGCCTTCCCAGGGGTGTAGGTGATTCCTAAGTCGTAATCTGTGAGCAACTCAACCCAACATCTTTGCCTGAGATTCAAATCCGGTTGGGTGAAGATGTATTTCTGGCTTTGGTGATTAGTGAAAATTTCACAGTGATTACCAAGAAGGTAATGTCGCCATGTTTTGAGTGTGTGGACTACAGCTGCAAGCTCTAGATCATGTGTAGGATAGTTATCCTCATGTGGACGCAACTGTCGAGATGCGTAAGCGATCACTTGACGATCTTGCATGAGTATGCAACCTAGTCCTTGTCGCGAGGCGTCGCAGTAGATAATAAAATCCTTGGAAAAGTCTGGTGGTACCAGTACGGGTGCAGATGTCAGGCATCTTTTCAGTTCCTGAAAGCTGGACTCGCACTGTGGGGTCCACTCAAACTTTTTATCTTTCTTGAGGAGTTCAGTTAGAGGTTTAGCAACCTTGGAGAAATTCTCGACGAAGCGTCGGCAATAGCCCGCTAAGCCAAGGAAACTCCTAACTTGCTTGACCGATTCAGGGGGAGTCCAATCAAGGACGGCTTGAACTCGCTCGGGATTGACGGCAATACCCTTGCCAGAGATTACATGACCTAGATAGCTCACTTCTGGCAACCAGAATTCACACTTGGAGAATTTGGCATAAATGCGGTGCTCTCGAAGTTTCGTCAATACCATCCTTAGATGCTCAGCATGATCTTCCTTGTTCTTGGAGTAAATGAGTATATCATCGAGGTATACCACGACGAATTTACCCAAGTACTCCATGAATATAGAATTCATTAGCCGGGAGAAAGTGGCTGGGGCATTGGTTAACCCGAAGGACATGACGGTGTACTCGTATTGGCCATAACGAGTAACAAAAGCCGTTTTAGGAATGTCCCCGTTCTTGATTTTGATTTGATGGTAACCCAACCTCAAATCCATTTTGGAAAAGACTGAGGATCCAGCAAGCTGATCATACAGATCGTTGATCCTGGGGAGCGGATACTTGTTCTTTATGGTGACCAGATTGACAGGTCGATAATCTACAACCATCCGTTCCGTTCCATCCTTCTTCTTGATGAAGAGGACGGGACAAGCCCAAGGGGAAGAACTAGGACGGATGAAACCCTTTTTCAAGGACTCATCGAGTTGTTTCTTAAGCTCAGCTAATTCTAGGGGTGCCATCTTATAGGGTCTCCTAGAGATTGGGACAGTTCCTAGAATAAGATCTATCACGAACTCGACATCTCTGTCAGGTGGAACACCTGGTAGTTCTTCTGGGAAAACATCCGGAAAGTCACGGACTACCGGGATATCTTTGAGTACTGGTAGAGGACTGGCATTAAGAGAGTAGAGCTGACACTCAGCCATTCGGGTCAAGACATTGACTGTCTTGTCGGATGGGTGTGTAAGTTGAACAGTCCTAGTGTAGCAGTCAATCTTGGCGTAATGAGCTGTCATCCAGTCCATACCCAAGATGATGTTTATGTCCGAGGACTTGAGAGCGATCAGTGATGCAAGGAAAACAAGTCTATCGACGAGAATTTCATTCCCATAGCTTACTCTAGAGGTTTGCCATCTAGAGCCGGGAGTTGGAATTTCCATGGTGGTGGGCATGTCACAAAAAGTCATGTTGTGCATTCGAGCATAGCTCTCAGATATGAACGAATGAGATGCTCCAGTATCGAAAAGAACAGATGTCGGATGGCAGTTAACGATAAGCGTACCAAGGACGACGTTAGGATCCTCATAAGCTTCCTCAGCAGAGACATAGTTGACATGACCACGTGCAGTGGGGATTGGCTTGACATAGTTCACCTTGCCTATTGGCTTACCACGGCCAACGGGCTTTCCTGGCTGGTTCTGAGGACACTCACGCATGTAGTACCCTGGTTCTCCACACTTGAAGCATGTCACAGTGCCAGTGCGTGGAGCAAAGTTGATAGGTGGTCCTCCATAAGTCTTGGCAGGTGCATACTGTTGGGTTGGGCGAGGCGCCTCATAGGATGGCCTCAGAGTGAACCTCGGTGGCAGAGTAGTGTTAGGAACCCACACACGGCGCTTATGAGAGCCAGAGCCGGATGAGGAACCAAAGTCACGAGGATGCTTGCATGTGGCTTCGAAATCAGTCTGGCCTGTCTCAGCACTGATAGCTTTGTTCACCAACTTCTGAAAGGAGGTGCACGCGTGCAGACGTAGATCTCGGCGAAGTTCAGGGCTGAGTCCCTTGCAGAACCTCGCCTGCTTCTTGGCGTCAGTGGACACTTCCTCGGGTGCATAGCGTGCCAAGTTGCCAAACTCGCGACTATAACCATCCACGGTTAACCGGCCCTGGGTGAAATTGCAAAATTCCTCCCGCTTGCGATCCATGAGACCTTCCGGAATGTGATGTTCACGGAATGCCTCACTGAACTCAGCCCAAGTAGTGATTTGGCTAGCAGGACGCATAGCCTCAAAGTTTTCCCACCAGAGGCTGGCAGGGCCCTCAAGATGGTAGGCGCGTAGATAACCTTATCAGCTTCGGCCACACGGGCAGAGTGTAGCTTGTGGGTGATACTGCGAAGCCAGTCATCCGCATCCAGAGGTTCAGCGGAGTGATGGAACTTCGGTGGGCACATCTTGATAAAGTCATTAATTGACACCACGTCATTCCTCTGACGGAGGGTAGTGTTCTGCTCTATGCGTTCCAGCAGACGGTTGGTCTCTCTCTTGTTCTGTTCTGCCTCGAGCATAACTTCAGCCAAGGAGGGTGGCTGGGGCAGATTCTCATCTCTAGTCCCACTAGCCTCACCCTGCTCCTGAGGAGCGGGAGTGCTGCGAGTGTTGACCATCCTAGGAAAACAAAACAATGGTATAGACAAGGACAAATAAACCCACTGATAGAAGAAATTTTTTTCTTGGGTAGGGCAAACAAGTCCAATAATATATTTGAGAAGTTTTCACCTGAGGTAAAAAAACATAATATCAAAAGAAGGAGTGTTTCTGACACCAAAGAAAACCCAGAAAATGAAAGGTTTAATTCCTTGGCAAAATTTTGATTTATAAATCAAGGTCAAATTTTTTTTGGGTGTTACACGACGAGAGTGGATAATAATTGTCTTACATAATTAGGAAGATAATTAGAAAAGCCACATGCGGCTACCCCTGAAATACACAAGGGCAAAAGAAGAAGGAAGACGCATAAAACGATGTGGCTCGCTGATCTCTACTTTCTTTATGCGATGCAGGTCGCGGAGACTGGTTCTCACGGCGGGCGATGATTTCTTTCATCAGTTTCATGTCCTTAATACGCTGCTTGGCAGCATCCATGGATTCCTCCACCAGCCTGTTGCGCTCGATGCGGAGCATGTCATTCTCGTCCATAAGTTTCTTGATGATGACGCTCGTCCTCTGCAACACGGCAGTGGTCTCCTCCTCCCGCTTCGCCCTTCCGGTGATCTTCGCCCTCAGCAGGTCGCGCTCGCCCCGGAGCTTCGCATTGCTCTCCCCCAGTTGCCGGATGACTCCGGTAGTCTCGTCCTGCATCCTCGCCCAGCTGGAGATCTGATCCATCTGGCTATGGACTATCGTATACATGCGCCTGTAAGAGTCCTCGCCTGCCCACAAGAAATTTTCCCAGGCCGCCGCGGCGCGGCGGGACATCTCTACTGCTTCCGCGGCATGGCCAGATCAGTCTGCTACATCGACGGCACGGCAGGACCTCCGTGTTGCTTCGGTGGCGCGACGGGACCTTTGTGCTGCTACTGCTGCGCGGCTGGACATGTCGGCTGCTTTCGCGGCGAGGCGGGACATCTCTCGTGCTTCCTCTTCCATGCTCGCCTCTCCCTGGTGGAAATCTCTCGACCCAGAACTCACGCTGGCTATGGCTTGATTGACTTGATTGTTTTTTGTGGATGAGGAGTTGAGGAGAAATGTGCAGTCATCTTATAACCGAGTACTACTAATGCGCTCCTAAGTGGGAAACCATTTAGGTTGTGATCGGTGTGAACAGGTTTGCAATTAAATATAGCATGGTAGTAGTAGTAATTTGGAATGTGACGAGACGCGCTCAAAATTTATTAAAAGGCTAGAGGGCGGGGCAGTCTAGCTTGGTCCTTTTCATGAGAGGCGAGGGGCCTTTGTGGTTTGACGGCTCATTACTGCTGAAAGGTGGGGCCTTGTGATTTGACTGCTCGTATAAATGTGCCGACGACCTGAGCAGGAGCAAAGGACCGTGCGGTATACTCAAGTTTTCCAGTGGAGTACAATGGAGGAGCACGAAACACGGCCGCCCAGTGCCATATCCTCTACTCTCTACTCTTATTATATATTACTAGCAAGAGGCATTGTTCTATTGGCGATAAAGAATGATCTAATTTGCTAGTCAACTCATTTTTAGCATTGTTCTATTCATGCCTCGCAGAGAAGGTGACACGTGCGGTGAAACACCCGAAGCAAAATAAGAAACATAGGAGCAAAAGAAGAAGGAGGATTATCACCCCAAAAAAAGAAGGAAGACGCACACACAAGTCTGGGGCGCTGCTCTCACTACATGAAGGGTTGCTGGCCGTGGAGTCGTAACTGCTTCTTCATCGCCTCCACGACCTCCATCTCCTTGTGCGTCTCCTCCGCCATCTTCATCATTGTGTCCATGACGCGGGATTTCTTGACGCGAGCCTTCATCATCTGTTCCACAGCCGCATTACGTACCTTGACAGCAGCCGGGTGCTCGATGCGTAGCTTCGCCAACTCCTCATTCTGTTCCATGACGAGGGTCTGCAACATCTTCATCGAGGAACTACTATTCTCATGCAGCTTCTTCCAGCCGGCGTTCTCCTCCTTCAGCAGGTCGAGCTCGTGGCAGAGCTTCGCCTTGTCCTCCTAAAGTTGCAGGATTTCGCCGATCGCCTTCTTCTCCGAGGCAATGCTCTTCTTCAGCAGCATCACCAAGCCGGCGGTCAACTCCCCCTACTCATTGATCTCAGCGTGCATGTCATCGAGGCTCTCCTTCAGCATCTCCACCAAGCCGTGGATGAACTCCTTCTGCTTATTGAGGTGCTTATTGAGCTGGTCGGGCATGCCGTCGAGGGAGAAAGACTCCAGCGCCGCTAGCTCGGCATGTTCGCCTCCGCGTCTAGGGTGCTCCTGGGAGCCATCGCCTGCCCGTGAGAGATCTTTCGAGGTCTCTGCGTGGCGGCGAGCCCTCTCTTTTTTTCCGCAGCCATGGTTGTCGCTCGCTTGTTACGAGTAGTTCTCGACCTAGAGCTCTGCACACCGGCCATAGTAAGGACGGACAAAGAAGGAGGACTTATGAGGAGGAAGGTAGAGTAATTTTCGGTTAGGTAGTTCCTCTTTTTATAACCTAAGTACTAGCACTAGTACTAAAACCTGCATGGAACACGTTCAGGTTTGGTACGTACTGGTAGGTGTGAGCAGGCTTGCACTTAATTGTAGCACTAGTACTTTCGAATGTGATGGGAACAAGGTAAAAAGATTAATTGATGGTTTTTGGTTTCGAGGCCCGAAACGGCTCCCGATGAGTTTAGTGGAACATAAATTTCAAGTAGACTACACTGCTCAGATGCGTAAATATTATGTTACTGTCAAAAATTGGCACCAAATACGAAGGAGACCAATGGAAGTACTACTAGCAACCCATGATTTAACTACTCACATGCGCGCAGTGGAGTGGTAATGTCTTTCTTCCGCCCTCACGTACACTCAATTTGCATGCGCTGTATTAATTGACCATCAATGAAGTGAAGGACTTTACACGCGTCAAATTATCACATGGGGTGTATCATGGTACAAAATTGCATCCGCCCGTGTACCCGCATGTGCGTGCGAGGGAATGAGTGCGTGCGTGGCGTGCGTGAACATCTTCGCTTAGTGCATGTACCGCCAGTGCGGCTCAGAGAGGACGAGTACATTCTTCTGGAACCAGCAGCACGTCAATGTGATCAATCCACACAAGGATGTCGCGACAACGCCTCACATGTGCCACATGGCTTCATGAACTGTAAGAGAGACACTGTGTAGCGTGCCATTGTATTTTGCACATACTCGAAGTACTAGTAAGGTACACGTGCATTGCGTCAGATTTTGCAACCAAATTACGAATAAATACCACACGGTAGCATGTAAGCTCTGAGTCATATATGCCTGATGTAGACCTCCGTTTAATTCTTATAGTTCATATCATTCAAAATCAATTAGTTTTTATAAAAAAACAAGGGCCTCTTTGATTCATAGGATTTCCAAAATGCGGGAATAGGAAGAACATGGGATTAGAGTGGAATGTCGTCTTGAATCCTACAGGATGGTACGAGTGTTTGATTGTGCATAGAAAAAACACATAATTCTTTCTAAGAGGTTTGAGTGGATGGGATGTTTTCTATGAAATATAGTGCAAATGAATCATATGGAAAAATTCATATGGTTTACAATCCTACGAATCAAACAACCAAGATAGGAAAAATTCCTAAGGATTAGAATCCTCCAAAATTCCTTCGAGAATCCTTTGAATCAAGGAAGCCCTTAATCTATTTTGTGATTCATGGAATTGTGCGTTGTAAAGCATAAAGTAAAAACAAATAATGGCAGTTCAACTAGAAAAAAAGTTTGGGCAGTTATGATATGGAAGATTCTAGAACAAAGGAGAACCACTGTTGTTTTGAGATTTGTGCATTATGCTTAAGTTCAACCATGGAGTCTGCTAGATTGTACATGTGGCAAAATCCGGTGGGGGCTAGAAGATGGTGCGAGGGGCCGAGTGGAGGGAGACTATGAAGGAGTGCACAACTGCGAGATCGATATTTAGAGAGAGGGGGCAAGAACGTGCGCTGTTGCGCGCAGTGGCGGAGCCATGAAAAATGTCCCATGAGCTAGCGGGCCAAGCATTGCTAATCCTTTACGAGGAGGGCCAATTCATCAACTTAAACCAATTTTACCAGCAATTGTCTAATGATCACATTCATATTAGCCTCGATATATAGTGATGTTAGGGGGGGCAGGGCCCTTGATGCCCCCTGTCTTCGCCATTGTGCGCGCGTCTAAGAGATGAAGCGGAAGCCATGGATGATGATAGAGGGCGTTGGATATATAATTAATGTGGGTGTATTAGCTATATATGTAATCCTATATAGAGAGGTATAGATTGATCGATGTGGATGTAGGAAGAAGGTGATAACTCACTAGATATATAGATTGATCGGTTTATGTGGAGAACTATGAAAGACCTAGCTATACACACACACACAAACACACACACATAAAGGAACATCGATCGTTGCGCATGCACGTGAGAGATAAAGAATGCTCGATATGATGGAGAGGGGGATGTGTATGTGTGTGCATGTGTGTGTGTGTGCGCGCGCGCACGCGCGCGCGCGCCTTCATGGGAGACCGACCTGAAGAAAAAGATTGCATGTGTGCGATGGATAATGCCGACTGTGTGGGTGTAAAAGACTAGGTGAGGTCATAATCAATGTAAAGTTAAATTCAAATATTTGAATAAGAGATCATGATGTTTGAAACTCATGCGTGCATGAATATAACGGAGATCTGCGTGGTGTGGTTTGGAAACGAGCATGTTGCAATGTATACACATTGAACAATGTCAGATTGGTTTCAATCTGATATACCGATGGCAGACATCGTTTGGCCACATTGCATCCGTGCATGGACACACTATTCTAATTGGAGATGATGGGTGGCTTTCGCATTATATATATATATATATATATATATATATATATATATATATATATACCAGTCTATTCTCATAACATTATGAGAATAATATTCTCATAACACTTCCGAACTGCATTGTAATACTGCATTGGAAAGCTATACGCACTGCACCACAGAGACCAGCGAACTTCATGTTTGAAAAAACTGTACGTGTTATTTTTTCGATACCTTTTTTGCTCTAGTTTTTTAACCGTTTATCGGAATTATGCGTGTAATATACCGTTGAAAAGCTATGGAGTAGACGCAACTTCGCCATGTTGAACATTTTTCAAAATTCATCATAGTTTAAGAGCAGTTTCTAAAATTGTGCGGCTCACAACGAATGGCAGCGAGCGTTTTTATGCGTTTTTTTCTAAACCGCTCGTCGGAATGAAACATATGATACACCGTTGGAAAGATATCGTCGGCGCGCATCTTTTTCATATCTATTATTTTTTCTAATTCGCTACGGTTTAAGAGCAGTTTTGAATTTACTAAATCGCGGAATTGTGTTTTTCGAATTTTTTCAAATTTTCGGTCCTGTTTTCACTCCAGTTTTCTAACCATTGTCGAAACAAGGCGTGTAATATACCGTTGGAAAGCTACGAATGAGGCGCAACTTTCATATGTTGAAATGTTTTTGAGATTCCTTACGGTTTTTAGTTAAATTTGAAATCGTGCGGCTGACTACGAAGGGCAGCGGCGGTTTTTTCGTGATTTTTTTACAAAACGTTGGCTGAAATGATCCAAATGATACACGGTTGGAAAGATATCGTCGAGACGCTATTTTTTCATGTAGAACACTCCCTCTAATTCATTACAGTTTAAGAGAAGTTTTGAAATTACAAAAATGCGGAAACTCTGTTTTTCGCGACAACAAAATCGACGCGTGCACTGCATCGGACAGAAAAGTGCACTGCTTCAAACTGAAAAACGCACTGCATCAGACAGTCAATCGAACCTCATGATTTATTTTGTTGGACGTAGATTTTTCTCAGAGGAGTTTTATTGTCTTTTTTCCAACTTTTTTTTTGAAGGAAAGTGGACCGCAACACTCCCGAAAGTGAAGCGGAACACTACCAAAAGTGAACCTCATGATTTGCTGTTGTCTTTTTTCGTACTAATTAATTTTTTACGCGCGTTGAGAAGTGTTGAGAAGTGAGCTGCTTTCCGATGTGTTTTTGTTTTTGATCACCAAGTGAACCACAAAGGTTTTTTTATGGCCAACTTCGTGAGAGAACAAAGTGAGCTTCAAAGAGTCCTTTGCAATGGACTTTTTTTAGACCAAAGTGCACTGCATTTGTTTGTTTTTTAAATGTAGTTTGTTCTAAATGGAGTGTATTGAAGAGTCCTTCGTAGTGCACCGCAATGACATGTTTTTAAAATGCATTTTATTTTAAATGGAGTGTACTTAAAAATCTTTAGTAGTGGGCTTTTATGCAAGACCAAAGTGCACTGCATTTGCATGCCGGCACCATTTTTTGTAGCCGCACTGCACTGAAATGCAACCAAATTACACATCCAAATTCTGAAAATGCGTCGTTATCCCCTTCCTTTGTTTTGGCTGGTCGTCTTCTCTCTGCAAAAAATAACTAACCAAACCACGTGAACAAACAACGAAGCGGATTGCTTTGCACTTTTGAGCCTCAGACTGTTCCCGAGGGAGAAAAACAAGCAATTGAACAGTGAACTGCAGTGGTAGCAAAGAATCAGTACGTCGACAACGCAACAGACCGTCAAGCGGCTGCATCGTAGACAGCCACCGAGGTGGAGCGCCATGGAGGAGAGCAACTCCACTCCAGCTCCGGCCACCCCTAGATCTGCATTTGTGTTGTTGTTGACGTCGTTTTCTCTCTCTGCGCTGACAAGTTGATTGGGATTCTGAATTTCTTTGAGGTCGTTCTTCACTGTGCTCAAACAAGCCGTAAAGCATACTAATTTGAGATTTTATTACACTGAATTCATCAAAATCAACAACAAAAGTGGATTGTCTCACTGCAGGCCATGGAGATATCTAGTTTATTTTTTACATAGTGGACTGAACGAAAATGCCAGGCGAACTCCACAGTCAAGGCGCAAGTACTGCAAGTAGAGCTGCACATAGGTAAGTTTCTTAGTCGTCCACAAATCATGCATGCCTTTTCGTTTGTAGACCACTTTTCAAACTACAAGTAGATAAGTTGGCTGAACCTCATGTAGGGGGGCACCAAACAAACTGCAAATAATAATTAACGAGTTACATTAGAAATTTTACTGCACTGAATTCATAGTGCACTGAACGAAAACCGTTCTGCACACTTGGAAGGGGGGAAGGTAAGGGGCGGTAGAGCGATCTTGGCAAGATGGGGGTCACCGGTTCCAGGGAACCACAAGTCACACACCATCATCATCCTCGTCATTTTGTTAGCGCCACCGCACTGTAGGTCTACGCACTGCCGAATTGCACACAGGAAACGATATGGGGTCAGGAAGATGTGGTGTTCGGCGGGTGAGCACTAGGGAGGAGGATCCAAGGATTCGGGGTGGTGGTTGCCATCGGAGGAGTGGGTGCTGTGGGGTTGGCTAGCCCATGCGCCGGCGGGGCACCGTGCCGGCGAGTCACGGAGAAGACAGGGTCACCGCGGGCCAGGAGTTAACGAATAGCACGGTGTCCTCCTATTGTTGTAACAGAGGAACGGGGGGTGCTCACCTGAGGATCTCGCCGGCGGAGCCGTTGCTGCTGTCATCGCTGGCATGCCCATGAACTGCTTGACATTAACACCCACAACTGCATATCCCGTAGCCGAGCTGCACATCCACGAGCACCGGACTGCACGCACAATCCCTGCTGCCGTCGCCACCATGTACCTCCTAGCACATCGTTGCCGTCCTAGAAGAAGAGATCCAGCGACGAGGTTGCACATAGGTAAAATTCAACGAGCTGCAAAAAAAATAAAGGAGCTGCAAACAAGGTGAGGCAGATCCTACGACGGGCGACCTGCTGGTGTAGAAGGGAAGGAGGGGAGGTGGGAGGACCACGACAGGGGTGGCACGGCTCGAGCTCGCTCGATTTATGCGGGAAGAGGACGATGCAGGAGGGGAGAACCCGGATCCGGCGCGGGGATGCATGGATCCGTGCCCTGGGTTACCGTACCCAACAGCATGGGTCGAGGGCGGTGCGCCCCGGAGGCATGGTGTTGCACCGCGTCGATGCAGGAGTGGGGCGCCGGCGGTGGGCGTTGGTGGTGGAAGGAGGGGATGTGAGTCGTGTGGAGGCGGTCGTGGTCGCCGGTGGTGTTGAAGGAAGGTTGGGGCCGCGTGGCAGAGGAAGGAGGAGCGGGGCGACAGGGAGGCCGCGGGGGGAGTGGGGTGCGCCTTCGGGAAGAAGGTGGGGATAGGGTGGAGATGGTGGGGGAGGGAGGGAGGCGGGGTGGGGAGGGGGCCGTGGTGTGCGGGCGCCTCCGCGCTAGAAGGCTGGGTGGGGAGGCGTGGGGAGGGGTGTGCGGGATGTTATGAGAATAAGGTCTTAAGGGGTGTTATGAGAATAGACCCACCATATATATATATATATATATAGGACTCCTTTTCTGTACTCCTCGGAGTATGTACTCCCATCCTCAACATACCTCATATATGTATTAATTATACCTCTTTATCATTCTCAATATACTTTATTAAATATTCTTGTCACATCCCTAGCTAGCACTTGCATTAGGACCTGACTAGAGTGTGCATCATGTCTACTTTCAAAGAAAATTGAAATGGGATTAACAGAAACCCCAGCACCCCTCCCCTAACAACTAGGGTTTGATAAAATATTTTCCAATGTACCCAAAATGCCCTTCAAAATGTTCATCATTTCTGCCTTGGTCCTAAACCTCTGCCAAAAATGGTGCACATTTTTCTAGGACAATCTAGGGCTTTGGAT
The DNA here is from genome assembly GCA_902687465.1 of Secale cereale. NCBI lineage: Eukaryota > Viridiplantae > Streptophyta > Magnoliopsida > Poales > Poaceae > Secale > Secale cereale. The sequence continues at coordinate 554,752,805 of LR738712.1, forward strand.
TAAATCATATGGTATTTGAATTTGGGCATTTAAATGCTACAAAATAATTTAAATGCTCAAATAATCATAAACTATAATGTTTCCTACTGTTCATATTATATACAGCAGGTATGACAAGTGTTATGAGTTACAAAAATGCTTTGGCATTTTATTTAATTAAACAAAGTTGCAAAAGAAATGAAACAGAAAAGAAATAGAAAAAAAGGGAGAGAGAAAGCTTACCTGGCGCCCACCCGGCCCACCTGCCGGCCCAGCCCAGCTGGCGCTCCAGCGAGCTGCTTGGCTCGGCCAGGCAGGCAGGCAGGTGCTCGACGGCGACCGCGCCACGCGCCACGCAGCTGACTGCCGCCTTGCTTCACCCCCTCGCCGTCCTGGAGGGATGGTTCGACCCTCCACGTCCTCCTCGACCCCGCAGACACCTCCACCTCCCCCAGTTCCTCTCCTCCGCTCTCCCCGCGCCATGGCCGACGCCGCCGTGTTCGCACCGTCGTAGAAGCCGCGTCCACCGTCGTCCCTGAGCTCCGCCTTGGTGTCCATCGTCTCCGCCGACCTCGACTGCTTCGAACAGGCCGAGCCCCGAGCGCTCGCCCGCCCTGGAGACGCCCCCGACCTCTTCTTCCCCAACTCCGGCCGCGGAGATCCCCCTCGCCGTTCTGCTCAGCTCCGACCACCCCCGAGCTTGCTCCGGTGCTTGCTGCAACCCCTGTGAGCCTAGCTACCTCCTCCCCCTCTCCGTTGGCTCCCTTTTGCCCTGGAACGCACTGCACAAAGCTCAACCGCACGCACCGCCGCCGTGCTTGCCGCCGGTGATGCTCCGGTGACCATTTGGTCACTGGCAACCGTCCAACATAATCACTGCAGCACGTAGATGCGAACGGTGCTACGCACGCATCGCCTAGGCCCCTGCAGCCGTTTCTCCACACACGCCCGACGCCGGTCGCCGCCGTCGAGCTCGTTGCCGTCGTCTCCGGCCACCCCAGGTCCGGCGACCACCTCCATTCGACGCGCAACAGCAAGGGCTATCCAACGCACCCAACCGCAGCTCGAGCCGTGCACCGTAGGCGTTTTCCGAAGCACGCCGCCGTGTTTGGCCTCGCCGGCGGCTAAACGCCGGCGAGTTGGACCTGTTTTGACCACGGGTTTGACCCCCTGGGTCAATGACATGTGGGCCCTGCCCGCAAGTCAAACCTAGTTTAGGTGTTAATTTAATTTTAATTAGTTAACTAGTTTAGTCACTGACAAGTGGGCCCTGGCCCCACTGACAGCTAATTAGTTTTAGTTTAACTCTAATTAACTCAGTTAATTAGCTGTGACACTGACATGAGGGACCCACTGGTCAGGTTTGACTTGAACTGGCCCTGTTGACTGGCTGACGTCAGCATGATGTCATGCTGACGCAGTAAAGGTTTTTCTGGGATTTTTAGATTTAAAAATAATTCAGGAAATTCCAGTAAATACCCAAAACTTCTAAAAATCATATAAAATCAACCATAGCTCAGATGGAAAAGATTTATATATGAAAAATGATCAGAAAAATCCAATCTTTCTATTGGCACTGGTTTCATGCATGTTTGAACAAGTTAACTTGCTGTATATATCAAAGACATGATAATGCACTTATTTAAATAATAGTTTGAACTTCAATTTGAATCCTTGACTCAAATAGGTTCAAACCCTTCTGGTTTTAGTTGCATTAGCCAACACACATGCATCTTGCCATGTCATGAGCATGCATTATATTGTTGCATTTGTTTGTTAATGATTGTATCGCCGGTCTTCTCTGTGTTAGGTCCTGCTCCCGAGGATACTGCTGCGTATCCAATTGAAGAGCAGTACCCGACAACTACCTTGTCAGGCAAGCAATCATTGATCATTCCGATACAAACCCAATCTTCTCGCTCCTGCTCTCTTTTACTGTATTAAGGCAACAGCGCGTGAACTGCTACTTGCTGCGGTAGTTGAACCCTATTCCCTTGCATGACCTGTCATTGCCACAGTAAATAGTTGAAACCCACTAGCATGTGTAGGAGTTGTTTGAGCCATGTGATGTGTGATCCACCATGCTATTTACTTATGTTGCCTGCTATGCTTAGAGTTGTGTCTGGTCTGGTTCATCTGGGTGATGGATCAGAGTGAAATGATCTTATCGGTAAAGAGAAGGAAGTGTGGAATACGCTTGGTAAAGGTATCGATGAAAGGCCATGTAGGAGTACATGGTGGGTTGTTTCAATGGAATCGTCCATAGGACCCGAGATCTGTGTGTGTGATTCAAGTTACAGTTACTACCACACATTGGGCCCTGAAATATGACCCCGCTCGACTTATTGACTGCCCTTGTACTCTGTCCAGGAGTTGCAACTAGTTTCTGGTGTTTTTAGTTTACTGGAGGTCGTGCACAGCGCTGACCCTCGGGGTGGGCTGTGATGCGACAGGTACGTGGCACGGTGTACCGGTTGCCCGTTTGGTGACTCGGGAACCCTGTACACATCGTTTGGGGCCGTGAGCGATACCCCGGCCGGATCTCCCCACGGATGGAACCCAAATAGGCGATAAACCTGGACGAGAGACTTGAGTGGTTGGTTAGGTCGTGGTCTACACCCACGTCGGCTTTCGCTTGAAGTCTGCCAAGCACATGTCGTGTGCAGACGCTAAGTGGTGAAAACATGTGTGAAGAAGTACACCCCTGTAGGGTTATCAATCTATTCGAATAGCCGTTGTTCGCGGTACGAACTACTTGGTTGCTCTTACAGTTCATAGACAAGTTGATGGTTACTACTAAAAGCCTCAAGATAAGCGTGAGTGCCGTGGATGGCCCTTCCGTAGGATGATGGAAGAGGATCCTCGGTAGTGTATTGATGTGGTGAGTAGAGGACTCGTGTTCGTAATAACATCTTGCAATCTGTTGAGAGTTGTAGTATAGGTTAGCCAAGGTCAAAGCTGGCATTCTGCTACGAACTCCACTACCCCCCCTTGATAATGTTGCATGTATGATAGGTTCTGTGGTAAGACTTGCTGAGTACCTTTGTACTCATGTTTTCTTAATAACTGTTGCAGAGGAGAACCCTGCCCCTGCTGATGGGTTCTACATAGACGTTGACGTCGACGAGTAGCTTGACACCCAGACGGTGATCTGGAGCTTGTGAAGGGCCTTGTAGATAGTCAGGCTACACCAAGCCTGTTTTGTTTTCTAAGTTGTCTGTACTCAGACATGTAGCTTCCGCTTGTGCTTGTATGACTGTATGACTTGAGTGTTGGGTCATGTGACCCCTACCTGTATGAATATGTTATGTATGGCTCTTGGAGCCTTTTAAATAAAGTACTTTGAGTCATAGAGTTCTGTTGTGATGCAATGTTGTATTTGCACATATTGAGCATATTGCGTGTATGATTGAAATGCTTGGTATGTGTGGGATCCGACACCTAGTTGTTTTCCTTTGGTAGCCTATCTTACAGGGAAATGCCTCCTAGTGATTCCAATGAGCCTTGGTAGCTTGCTACTGCTCGGAACACGTAGGCTGGCCGGCATGTGTCCTTCTTCGTTCCTGTGTCTGTCCCTTAGGGGAAATGTCACGCGTTGTTCCTTTAAGTCCATGTAGCTTGCTACGACTTGGGTTCATACGTTGATGACCGACATGTTCGTTGCTAGGTCATGGATGCATGTCTCTATAATTTAGTGCCACTTTTGGTTTATAACTAGCCATGTCGGCCCGGGTTCTCTGTCATATGGATGCTAGCGACACTGTCATATACGTGTGCCAAAATGCGCAAACGGTCCCGGGCCAGGTAAGGTGGCACCCGTGGGGTTACCGTGCGTGAGGCCGCAAAGTGATATGACGTGTTACAGCTAGATCGGTGTGACTTAGGATCGGGGTCCTGATAGTGTTGGCATCAGAGCTGGACTGCCTGTAGGTTTCTCAAGCCAAACTGGTCGATGTTGAGTCTAGAAAAATTCTTAGTTATATGTAGGGGAATTGATTGTGGAAGGGAACGTAAGGCTCTTTTTACTCCTTTACCTTATGCCCTTCTTATCTGAGTCTGTCTATTCTTTCTACGGGGAATTAGGACTAGGCCTCTTATCCTTACTAGGTTGACGTGTTACTAATCCGTAGACTCTTAGGATTGTTGGTTTCAAGCCTCAGTTCAGTTTCTATCCTTTTAGTATGATGATTGTTGAACCGGAACCTTGATATGGAATTTTTGAGTGGCTATGCTATCATTTGTATGATGTCTCAAATCTTTGTTTGAGCATTTACAGTTGTTATGCTGCCCGATTTCTTCCAGAAACACTAATGCCTTTGCATTATTCCGTGTTTCAGATGTCTGGCCGCATCCCTCACCAAGTGGTTCGTTTGACTCGGTGCATTAATGTGCCCGGTCACACGGCCATGCTAGTCCGTGTGATGACTGAGACCGGTTATCGCTGGTATCCTGAATACACTGTGGAGGAACAGTACCGGGATTTCAATCAAAGTCAGTATTTCTGCACAGTCCGGATATACCCCTCATATCCTGGAGCTAATGACCCCATCCGTTGGTCTTATGGACTCGGGATTACCATCAAGATGGCAGTGCAGGATGCCGCTTATTCGATGATGACCATTCTCCGTGCTAGGCATGCCCTGTTGCTGAACACTGAGTTCTGTTACATGCCAGCCTCACTCCCCGGAGAGGAAGGCTACTACACTGGTCTGTATACTGATGCTGCTCATGAAGAGCCACTGCTTCAGACTACTGTTCAGATGTTGGAGGATAGGGACCGTGAGGTCCGTGCCCTCCGAATGGAGTTGTATAACACTCGAGCCGCTCACTGGACTACTTTGACACGGCTTGCACCTGCTGTGCACGCCGGATATCTGGACATGCGGGATTTGTACCCCGTGCGGACTCGTCTGCCCGATCGCATGGATTGGCGTGACGTTGGGGGTATTACACCTCCACGTGGGCGTCGGTTACCACCAGCATCGGGACCGAGACCACGCCCATGCCCCTATGGTCCACAGCCTTCGAGTGCTCGCGAGTTCCAAGATCCGTCTGTACCACTTCCAGGCTACGGTGGTAATCTTTATGAGGATTACTACGCGAATGTCTGAGCTAGTCCGTGGTTGTAGTAGTATTGTAGTAGTTGTATTTCCACAGTCATGCGCGTCCTGTGGAATATGACTTAGTGTGTACTGAGTTCCGGAGGTGTAGTTAAATAATGTATAGGAGCTTGGAATGCCTCTGATGGGATGTATCGTCTTTCACCGCAGTTGTACTTTAGCCTTGGCTTGTACTAAACTTTGTATGGTGTGTATGACCACTGGTGTATATATAGCAGTTCCTATATTACCATATCGTACGGATGAACATCTCTGCATTCTGTGTCATCCATTACATTCTGCACTTCTATGTCAAATTTTTGCCATCCTTGTCTAAACCGTTGTTTCGTTTTCCTAGGATGGTCAACACTCGCAACACTCCTGCTGCTCAGGAGCAGGGTGAGGCTAGTGGGGCTAGAGATGGGAATCTGCCCCAGCCACCCTCTTTGGCGGAAGTTATGCTTGAAGCAGAACGGAACAAGAGAGAGACCAACCGTCTGCTGGAACGCATAGAGCAGAACACTGGGTTCCGTCAGAGGAATGACGTGGTGTCAATCCACGATTTTATCAAGATGTGTCCACCAAAGTTCCATCACTCCACTGAACCTCTGGATGCTGATGACTGGCTACGCAGTATCACCCACAAGCTACACTCTGCCCGTGTGGCCGAAGCTGACAAGGTTATCTACGCCGCCTACCATCTTGAGGGCCCTGCCAGTCTTTGGTGGGAAAACTTTGAAGCTATGCGTCCTGCTGGCCAAGTCACTACCTGGGTCGAGTTCAGTGAGGCATTCCGTGAACATCATATTCCGGAAGGTCTCATGGATCGCAAGCGGGAGGAATTCTGCAATTTCACCCAGGGCCGTTTAACTGTGGATGGCTATAGTCGTGAGTTTGGTAATCTGGCACGCTATGCACCTGAGGAAGTATCCACCGATGCCAAGAAACAGGCGAGGTTCCGCAAGGGACTCAGCCCTGAACTTCGTCGAGATTTACGTCTGCACGAGTGCACTTCCTTCTAGAAGTTGGTAAACAAGGCTATCAGTGCTGAAACAGGCCAGACCGACTTCGAGGCCACCCGCAAGCATACTCGAGATTTTGGTTCCTCATCCGGCTCTGGCTCTCACAAGCGCCGTGTGTGGGTTCCTAACACTGCTCTGCCACCCAAGTATACACCGAGGCCATCCTATGAGGCGCCTCGCCCAACTCAACAGTTTGCACCTGCTAAGACCTATGGAGGTCCACCCTCCAACTTTGCTCCACGCACCACCACTGTGACATGTTTCAAGTGTGGAGAACCGGGACACTACATGCGTGATTGTCCCCAGAATCAGCCAGGAAAACCCGTTGGCCGTGGTAAGCCAACCGGCAAGGTGAACTATGTCAAGCCAATCCCCACTGCACGTGGTCATGTCAACTATGTTTCTGCCGAAGAAGCTTATGAGGATCCTAACGTCGTCCTTGGTACGCTTCTCGTAAACTGCCATCCGGCATCTGTTCTTTTCGATACTGGAGCATCCCATTCGTTCATATCTGAGAGCTATGCTCGATTGCACAACATGACTTTTTGTGACATGCCTACTTCCATGGTTATTCAAACTCCTGGTTCAAAGTGGCAAACCTCTAGGGTAATCCATGGAAATGAAATCCTTGTCGATAGACTTGTTTTCCTTGCATCTTTAATCGCTCTCAAGTCCTCGGACATAAATATCATTTTGGGTATGGATTGGATGACAACCCATTACGCCAAAATTGATTGCTTTACTAGGACCGTTCAACTTACACATCCATCCGGCAAGATAGTCAATGTCTTGACTCGAATGGCTGAACGTCAGCTCTACTCTCTTAATGCCAGCCCTCTACCAGAACTCGAAGATATCCCGGTAGTTCGTGACTTTCCGGATATTTTTCCAGAAGAACTGCCAGGAGTTCCACCTGACAGAGATGTCGAGTTCGTGATAGATCTTATCCCTGGAACTGTCCCAATCTCTAGGAGACCTTATAAGATGGCACCACTAGAATTAGCTGAGCTAAAGAAACAACTCGATGAGTCTTTGCAAAAAGGTTTCATCCGTCCTAGTTCTTCCCCTTGGGCTTGCCCCGTTCTCTTCGTCAAGAAGAAGGATGGAACGGAGCGGATGGTTGTAGATTACCGACCTGTCAGTCTGGTCACCATAAAGAATAAGTATCCGCTTCCCAGGATCAACGACCTGTATGATCAGCTCGCGGGATCCTCAGTCTTCTCTAAGATGGATTTTAGGTTGGGCTACCATCAAATCAAAATCAAGAATGGGGAAATTCCTAAAATGGCTTTCGTTACTCGTTATGGCCAATATGAGTACACCGTTATGTCCTTCGGATTAACCAATGCCCCAGCTACCTTTTCTCGGTTAATGAATTCTATATTCATGGAGTATTTGGATAAATTCGTCATGGTATACCTCGATGATATACTCATTTTCTCCAAGAACAAGGAAGATCATGCCGAGCATTTAAAGCTGGTATTGGCGAAACTTCGAGAGCACCGCCTTTATGCCAAATTCTCTAAATGTGAATTTTGGTTGCCAAAAGTAACCTATCTAGGTCATGTGCTCTCTGGCAAGGGTATTGCTGTCCCGAGCGAGTTCAAGCCGTACTTGATTGGACTCCCCCTGAATCGGTCAAGCAAGTTAGGAGTTTTCTTGGCTTAGCGAGCTATTGCCGACGTTTCGTCGAGAACTTCTCCAAGGTTGCTAAACCTCTAACCGAACTCCTCAAAAAAGATTAAAAGTTTGAGTGGACCCCACAGTGCGAGTCCAGTTTTCAGGAACTGAAAAGACGCCTGACATCTGCACCTGTACTGGTACCACCAGACTTTTCCAAGGATTTTATAATCTTTTGCAACGCCTCGCGACAAGGACTAGGTTGCATTCTCATGCAAGATCGTCAAGTGATTGCATACGCATCCCGACAGTTGCGTCCACATTAGGATAACTATCCTACTCATGATCTAGAGCTTGCAGCTGTAGTCCATGCACTCAAAACATGGCGACATTACCTCCTTGGTAATCGCTGTGAAATCTTCACTGATCACCAAAGTTTGAAGTATATCTTCACCCAACCGGATCTAAATCTCAGGCAAAGACGTTGGGTTGAGTTGCTCACCGACTACGACTTAGGAATCACTTACACTCCTGGAAAGGCCAATGTCATGGCTGATGCACTAAGTCGTAAGTCATATTGTAACAATTTAATGTTACAACAAAGTCAACCACTTCTCCACGAGGAATTTCGTAAGCTTAACCTTCACATTGTTCCTCGAGGATTCCTTTCCACCTTGGTGGCGAAACCTACCCTTATGGATCAAATCATAGCTGCCCAGAAGCATGATAAAGGTGTATCACGACTCCAAGAGAACATTGCTAGCGGACTCGCTAAAAGTTTCTCCCTGGATGACCGAGGTGTTGTTTTCTTTGAGAACCGTGTAGTGGTTCCCAAGAACCACCATCTACGGCAATTAATCCTTAAGGAGGCTCATGAATCTCCTCTCACGATTCATCTCGGTAGTACCAAAATGTATCAAGACCTACGTCAAAGATTCTGGTGGACTAGGATGAAGAGAGAAATCGCTCAATTCATTGCTAACTGCGACGTTTGTCGTCGAGTCAAAGCAGAGCATCAACGGCCTGCTGGCACCCTTCAACCTTTAGCTATTCCTGAATGGAAATGGGATAAAGTCGGTATGGACTTCATCATCGGGTTTCCCAGGTCCAGGATAGGGAATAATGCTATCTTCGTCGTTATCGACCGCCTCTCTAAAGTAGCTCATTTCCTGCCTGTTCGGGAGTGTATTACCGCTAGCCAGCTAGCAGACTTATATATCTCTCGGATAGTATCACTACATGGTGTGCCTTTGGAGATTAACTCAGACCGTGGAAGTCTTTTTACTTCACGATTTTGGGAAAGTTTCCAGAATGCTATGGGAACTCATCTCTCTTTCAGTACTGCCTTCCATCCGCAGTCAAGTGGTCAAGTGGAACGAGTCAATCAAATTCTGGAAGACATGCTTCGAGCCTCTGTCATTTCTTTCGGTATGGAATGGGAAAAATGTCTTCCATTTGCCGAATTCGCTTATAACAATAGTTATCAAGCCAGCTTGGGCAAAGCTCCCTTCGAAGTTCTATATGGACGAAGGTGTCGAACACCTCTTAACTGGTCAGAGACCGGGGAAAGACAATTCTTTGGCTCGGATATGATTCCGGAAGCAAAAGAACAAGTTCGCATCGTTCATGAGAGATTGAAAACAGCCCAGTCTCGCCAAAAGAGCCAATATGATAGTCATCATAAGGCTGTGACTTTTGAAGTCGGCGATAAGGCTTACCTTCGGGTTACTCCTCTTAAGGGAACCCATCGCTTCGGTATCAAAGGCAAATTGGCCCCTCGTTACATCGGTCCTTTTTCCATTCTTGCCAAATGAGGAGAAGTTGCCTACCAATTGGAACTACCTCCGCACCTCTCCAGAGTTCATGATGTTTTCCACGTTTCTCAACTCAGGCAATGCTTCTCGGATCCTATCCGCGGAGTGGACCACGAAACGCTTGATCTCCAAGACAATCTCACATATCGAGAATACCCTGTTCGTATTCTTGATCAAACTGAGCGTACCACTCGACGCCACAATATCAAGTTTCTCAAGGTTCAATGGTCACATCATTCCGAGAGTGAAGCTACTTGGGAAAGGGAGGATCGTCTTCGACTTGAGTACCCCACCCTCTTTCCGGAGGAACCCGAATCTTGGGACGCGATTCTTTTAAGTGGGGGTGAGTTGTCACATCCCTAGCTAGCACTTGCATTAGGACCTGACTAGAGTGTGCATCATGTCTACTTTCAAAGAAAATTGAAATGGGATTAACAGAAACCCCAGCACCCCTCCCCTAACAACTAGGGTTTGATAAAATATTTTCCAATGTACCCAAAATGCCCTTCAAAATGTTCATCATTTCTGCCTTGGTCCTAAACCTCTGCCAAAAATGGTGCACATTTTTCTAGGACAATCTAGGGCTTTGGATTAAATCATATGGTATTTGAATTTGGGCATTTAAATGCTACAAAATAATTTAAATGCTCAAATAATCATAAACTATAATGTTTCCTACTGTTCATATTATATACAGCAGGTATGACAAGTGTTATGAGTTACAAAAATGCTTTGGCATTTTATTTAATTAAACAAAGTTCAAAAGAAATGAAACAGAAAAGAAATAGAAAAAAAGGGAGAGAGAAAGCTTACCTGGCGCCCACCCGGCCCACCTGCCGGTCCAGCCCAGCTGCCGCTCCAGCGAGCTGCTTGGCTCGGCCAGGCAGGCTGGCAGGTGCTCGACGGCGACCGCGCCGCGCGCCACACAGCTGCCCGCCGCCTTGCTTCACCCCCCTCGCCGTCCTGGAGAGATGGTTCGACCCTCCACGTCCTCCTCGACCCCGCAGACACCTCCACCTCCCCCCAGTTCCTCTCCTCCGCTCTCCCCGCGCCATGGCCGACGCCGCCGTGTTCGCACCGTCGTAGAAGCCGCGTCCACCGTCGTCCCTGAGCTCCGCCTTGGTGTCCATCGTCTCCGCCGACCTCGACTGCTTCGAACAGGCCGAGCCCCGAGCGCTCGCCCGCCCTGGAGACGCCCCCGACCTCTTCTTCCCCAACTCCGGCCGCGGAGATCCCCCTCGTCGTTCTGCTCAGCTCCGACCACCCCCGAGCTCGCTCCGGTGCTTGCTGCAACCCCTGTGAGCCTAGCTACCTCCTCCCCCTCTCTGTTGGCTCCCTTTTGCCCTGGAACGCACTGCACAAAGCTCAACCGCACGCACCGCCGCCGTGCTCGCAGCTGGTGATGCTCCGGTGACCATTTGGTCACTGGCAACCGTCCAACATAATCACTGCAGCACGTAGATGCGAACGGTGCTACGCACGCAAAGCCTAGGCCCCTGCAGCCGTTTCTCCACACACGCCCGACGCCGGTCGCCGCCGTCGAGCTCGTTGCCGTCGTCTCCGGCCACCCCAGGTCCGGCGACCACCTCCATTCGACGCGCAACAGCAAGGGCTATCCAACGCACCCAACCGCAGCTCGAGCCGTGCACCGTAGGCGTTTTCCGAAGCACGCCGCCGTGTTTGGCCACGCCGGCGGCTAAACGCCGGCGAGTTGGACCTGTTTTGACCACGGGTTTGACCCCCTGGGTCAATGACATGTGGGCCCTGCCCGCAAGTCAAACCTAGTTTAGGTGTTAATTTAATTTTAATTAGTTAACTAGTTTAGTCACTGACACATGGGCCCTGGCCCCACTGACAGCTAATTAGTTTTAGTTTAACTCTAATTAACTCAGTTAATTAGCTGTGACACTTACATGAGGGACCCACTGGTCAGGTTTGACTTGAACTGGCCCTGTTGACTGGCTGACGTCAGCATGATGTCATGCTGACGTAGTAAAGGTTTTTCTGGGATTTTTAGATTTAAAAATAATTCAGGAAATTCCAGAAAATACCCAAAACTTCTAAAAATCATATAAAATCAACCATAGCTCAGATGGAAAATATTTATATATGAAAAATGATTAGAAAAATCCAATCTTTCTAATGGCACTGGTTTCATGCATGTTTGAACAAGTTAACTTGCTGTATATATCAAAGACATGATAATGCACTTATTTAAATAATAGTTTGAACTTCAATTTGAATCCTTGACTCAAATAGGTTCAAACCCTTCTGGTTTTAGTTGCATTAGCCAACACACATGCATCTTGCCATGTCATGAGCATGCATCATATTGTTGCATTTGTTTGTTAATGATTGTATCGCCGGTATTCTCTGTGTTAGGTCCTGCTCCCGAGGATACTGCTGCGTATCCAGTTGAAGAGCAGTACCCGACAACTACCTTGTCAGGCAAGCAATCATTGATCATTCCGATACAAACCCAATCTTCTCGCTCCTGCTCTCTTTTACTGCATTAAGGCAACAGCGCGTGAACTGCTACTTGCTGCGGTAGTTGAACCCTATTCCCTTGCATGACCTGTCATTGCCACAGTAAATAGTTGAAACCCACTAGCATGTGTAGGAGTTGTTTGAGCCATGTGATGTGTGATCCACCATGCTATTTACTTATGTTGCCTGCTATGCTTAGAGTTGTGTCTGGTCTGGTTCATCTGGGTGATGGATCAGAGTGAAATGATCTTACCGGTAAAGAGAAGGAAGTGTGGAATACGCTTGGTAAAGGTATCGATGAAAGGCCATGTAGGAGTACATGGTGGGTTGTTTCATTGGAATCGTCCATAGGACCCGAGATCTGTGTGTGTGATTCAAGTTACAGTTACTACCACACATTGGGCCCTGAAATATGACCCCGCTCGACTTATTGACTGCCCTTGTACTCTGTCCAGGAGTTGCAACTAGTTTCTGGTGTTTATAGTTTACTGGAGGTCGTGCACAGCGCTGACCCTCGGGGTGGGCTGTGATGCGACAGGTACATGGCACGGTGTACCGGTTGCCCGTTTGGTGACTCGGGAACCCTGTACACATCATTTGGGGCCGTGAGCGACACCCCGGCCGGATCTCCCCACGGATGGAACCCAAATAGGCGATAAACCTGGACGAGAGACTTGAGTGGTTGGTTAGGTCGTGGTCTACACCCACGTCGGCTTTTGCTTCAAGTCTGCCGAGCACATGTCGTGTGCAGACGCTAAGTGGTGAAAACATGTGTGAAGAAGTACACCCCTGCAGGGTTATCAATCTATTCGAATAGCCATTGTTCGCGGTACGAACTACTTGGTTGCTCTTATAGTTCATAGACAAGTTGATGGTTACTACTAAAAGCCTCAAGATAAGCGTGAGTGCCGTGGATGGCCCTTCCGTAGGATGATGGAAGAGGATCCTCGGTAGTGTATTGATGTGGTGAGTAGAGGACTCGTGTTCGTAATAACATCTTGCAATCTGTTGAGAGTTGTAGTATAGGTTAGCCAAGGTCAAAGCTGGCATTCTGCTACGAACTCCACTACCCCCCCTTGATAATGTTGCATGTATGATAGGTTCTGTGGTAAGAATTGCTGAGTACCTTTGTACTCATGTTTGCTTAATAACTGTTGCAGAGGAGAACCCTGCCCCTGCTGATGGGTTCTACATAGACGTTGACGTCGACGAGTAGCTTGACACCCAGACGGTGATCTGGAGCTTGTGAAGGGCCTTGTAGATAGTCAGGCTACACCAAGCCTGTTTTGTTTTCTAAGTTGTCTGTACTCAGACATGTAGCTTCCGCTTGTGCTTGTATGACTGTATGACTTGAGTGTTGGGTCATGTGACCCCTACCTGTATGAATATGTTATGTATGGCTCTTGGAGCCTTTTAAATAAAGTACTTTGAGTCATAGAGTTCTGTTGTGATGCAATGTTGTATTTGCACATATTGAGCATATTGCGTGTATGATTGAAATGCTTGGTATGTGTGGGATCCGACACCTAGTTGTTTTCCTTTGGTAGCCTATCTTACAGGGAAATGCCTCCTAGTGATTCCAATGAGCCTTGGTAGCTTGCTACTGCTCGGAACACGTAGGCTGGCCGGCATGTGTCCTTCTTCGTTCCTGTGTCTGTCCCTTAGGGGAAATGTCACGCGTTGTTCCTTTAAGTCCATGTAGCTTGCTACGACTTGGGTTCATACGTTGATGACCGACACGTTCGTTGCTGGGTCATGGATGCCTGTCTCTGTAATTTAGTGCCACTTTTGGTTTATAACTAGCCATGTCGGCCCGGGTTCTCTGTCATATGGATGCTAGCGACACTGTCATATACGTGTGCCAAAATGCGCAAACGGTCCCGGGCCAGGTAAGGTGGCACCCGTGGGGTTACCGTGCGTGAGGCCGCAAAGTGATATGACGTGTTACAGCTAGATCGGTGTGACTTAGGATCGGGGTCCTGATAGGTTTGGCATCAGAGCTGGACTACCTGTCGGTTTCTCAAGCCAAACTGGTCGATGTTGAGTCTAGAAAAATTCTTAGTTATATGTAGGGGAATTGATTGTGGAAGGGAACGTAAGGCTCTTTTTACTCCTTTACCTTATGCCCTTCTGATCTGAGTCTGTCTATTCTTTCTACGGGGAATTAGGACTAGGCCTCTTATCCTTACTAGGTTCACGTGTTACTAATCCGTAGACTCTTAGGATTGTTGGTTTCAAGCCTCAGTTCAGTTTCTATCCTTTTAGTATGATGATTGTTGAACCGGAACCTTGATATGGAATTTTTGAGTGGCTATGCTATCATTTGTATGATGTCTCAAATCTTTGTTTGAGCATTTACAGTTGTTATGCTGCCCAATTTCTTCCAGAAACACTAATGCCTTTGCATTATTCCGTGTTTCAGATGTCTGGCCGCATCCCTCACCAAGTGGTTCGTTTGACTCGGTGCATTAATGTGCCCGGTCACACGGCCATGCTAGTCCGTGTGATGACTGAGACCGGTTATCGCTGGTATCCTGAATACACTGTGGAGGAACAGTACCGGGATTTCAATCAAACTCAGTATTTCTGCACAGTCCGGATATACCCCTCATATCCTGGAGTTAATGACCCCATCCATTGGTCTTAAGGACTCGGGATTACCATCGAGATGGCAGTGCAGGATGCCGCTTATTCGATGATGACCATTCTCCGTGCTAGGCATGCCCTGTTGCTGAACACTGAGTTCTGTTACATGCCAGCCTCACTCCCCGGAGAGGAAGGCTACTACACTGGTCTGTATACTGATGCTGCTCATGAAGAGCCACTGCTTCAGACTACTGTTCAGATGTTGGAGGATAGGAACCGTGAGGTCCGTGCCCTCCGAATGGAGCTGTATAACACTCGAGCCGCTCACTGGGCTACTTTGACACGGCTTGCACCTGCTATGCACGCCGGATATCTGGACATGCGGGATTTGTACCCCGTGCGGACTCGTCTGCCTGATCGCATGGATTGGCGTGACGTTGGGGGTATTACACCTCCACGTGGGCGTCGGTTACCACCAGCATCGGGACCGAGACCACACCCATGCCCCTATGGTCCACAGCCTTCGAGTGCTCGCGAGTTCCAAGATCCGTCTGTACCACTTCCAGGCTACGGTGGTAATCTTTATGAGGATTACTACGCGAATGTCTGAGCTAGTCCGTGGTTGTAGTAGTATTGTAGTAGTTGTATTTCCACAGTCCTGCGCGTCTTGTGGAATATGACTTAGTGTGTACTGAGTTCCGGAGGTGTAGTTAAATAATGTATAGGAGCTTGGAATGCCTCTGATGGGATGTATCGTCTTTCACCGCAGTTGTACTTTAGCCTTGGCTTGTACTAAACTTTGTATGGTGTGTATGACCACTGGTGTATATATAGCAGTTCCTATATTACCATGTCGTACGGATGAACATCTCTGCATTCTGTGTCATCCATTACATTCTGCACTTCTATGTCAAATTTTTGCCATCCTTGTCTAAACCGTTGTTTTGTTTTCCTAGGATGGTCAACACTCGCAACACTCCTGCTGCTCATGAGCAGGGTGAGGCTAGTGGGGCTAGAGATGGGAATATGCCCCAGCCACCCTCTTTGGCGGAAGTTATGCTTGAAGCAGAACGGAACAAGAGAGAGACCAACCGTCTGCTGGAACGCATAGAGCAGAACACTGGGTTTCGTCAGAGGAATGACGTGGTGTCAATCCACGATTTTATCAAGATGTGTCCACCAAAGTTCCATCACTCCACTGAACCTCTGGATGCTGATGACTGGCTACGTAGTATCACCCACAAGCTACACTCTGCCCGTGTGGCCGAAGCTGACAAGGTTATCTACGCCGCCTACCATCTTGAGGGCCTTGCCAGTCTTTGGTGGGAAAACTTTGAAGCTATGCGTCCTGCTGGCCAAGTCACTACCTGGGTTGAGTTCAGTGAGGCATTCCGTGAACATCATATTCCGGAAGGTCTCATGGATCGCAAGCGGGAGGAATTCTGCAATTTCACCCAGGGCCGTTTAACTGTGGATGGCTATAGTCGTGAGTTTGGTAATCTGGCACGCTATGCACCTGAGGAAGTATTGTAACACCCCAAAAATTTAATCTTGTTTTATTAATTTGAATTTTGTCAGAAAGATTTATTTTCTATTTTTCTGGCTTTTCTACTAATTTCAGAGCTACTTCTTTTCCCTGGATTTTTAAATCTTTCCCTCTTATCCGAAACTTTTGGATAATATTGAGGGGCTTGAATGCTTTCTTAAAAACATTTGATTTTGTTGGGTATGCAAGTGGAAGCATTTTTATAATACTTTTGCCAAGCATCAATGCTTTTAAAATGGCTTTTCCATTCTTTCAAGGGCTCCCATTGCACTGCAACCTATTTAAATATTTCTTTAAAAATTCCACCAAAATTTGGAGATGACAGTAGATGCATATAACTCATTTTTATGCAAAAATCCAGCTTGGTGTTTTATAAATTTTGAGCAAAACATCCTCTTTTTCATTCTGGTCCAGTTTGGTATTTTGCACTGCAACCCTATTTTAGATTCCTCTAGTGATCTTGGGATCTTTCCTGCTTTTAGTGCTTGCTACCAAACCCTTAAGTCCAGGATATGGGACCCATTTGAATAATTTTGGTCCATGCAATAATAGCCTGCATTTTCTGTCCAGATTTGGTTTTCTCAAAAACTTGCACTAACAAGTTTCTGGTTTTGCCAAACTAACCTTGCCACCATCACCTACACCTAAAGAGATCCCAGTCTGGTAAGTTTGGAGTCCAGAAAGATCTCCTAGGTGGCCTTGGCATTTTGTCAAACAGCTGACGTGCATGACCAGAATTGGCATGCTCCCAACTTTGCATTAGGGACTTTTCTTCCTGGACCAACCAACATGTCCCCTAGACTCCTTGTGCCCACTAACCTAACCCTAGGTAGTTCCAACAGCACCAGAGCCTTTTAGGTCCCCCTAGCATTTCGTCGAGCACGCAGTGGGCATGCTCTGGGCGCGGCCAGAGCGCGCATATGGCTGCCAACGCAACCGAACCGCCGCGTCGCGCTTGACCCCGCGCCCCAGGCTTTTGCTCGCCCGCAGGGCCGCACCCCGTTCCCTTCAGCTCGCCCGTGCCTCTCTGCCACCTCTGGCACCCCCCAGCGCCGCCACAGCAAGCTCTCTTGGCGGCTAGCCTTCGGCTACAGCTCGCCGTACCATGGCCGGCGCCGCCCAAACCATCTCCGCTCGCCAGCTGCCTCCTTGTGCAGTGCCTCGTCCGACCGCTAGCTCCTGGCATGCTCCCAGAGCTCCGCCACGTCGCCCCGGCTACAGAGGCGACGAACCGCCATCGCCGCCGTCGTGCTTATCCACGGGGAGCCACAGAACCGACAGCACGCGCCTATAAAAGGGCTCTTCCTTGCTTCCCCAGCATGGCGCAGCGCCCCGCCTCTCCCTTAGAGCCTCTCCAAGCCACCAAACGGCTGGTAGTGACCTTCTTCCCCACCTCCGGTCAGGATCCCGCCACCACCGTCGTGGTCAAACCCGGAGCCCCCTACTGCTCTTCCCCTTGCCTAGTGCTTTCCAATCGAGTCCCTCAGATGCAGAGGACCCGTCCCCACTCCCTCTTTCCGCCTAAAACCACCGTAGGAGGAATTCCCCGAGGCCCGAAGCTTCCCCTCCGCCATGGAGGAAGGTGCTCTCACCCTCGAGCTCCCCCGCGCTCCTAACCACCGCAGATGGATGCGGTGCCTCCTCCCGATCATCCCCATATCAAGAGCACGTCGAATGGTGACTTGTGTCACCGGGGATCGCCGTTGGAAGCGGCCCCTGTCTCTGTCGAGGCACGCGCGGGGGGGAGGGGGAAGAAGACGAACCCGACAGGTGGGGATCACCTGTCGGTGAGCCAACCCAAGCCACCAGTGGCGCAACCCGGCTGATGCGTTTCTCCCCTGGAGAAGCGTATTTCAAGTAAGTACGCGAACAATCTAAGAAGACGTATTCCAGGCGAACCGTTTTCCTTTTTCTGTTTTTATTTAAAACAGATTTTGACCAGAACTTTGACTAGGCATATCTTTTTAAATAAAACTCCAAATGAGTTGATTCTTTTTCCTACCTCTCTCAAATTTCACCTAGTTTATTTTAAGATTTATTTCAAAAATAATTATGACAACTTTTTGTACTGTTTTTAGATTATGTGTTAATTTGAATATTTTCAAAATTAGGAATTGGAGGGAAGATCAAAACTTTCAAAAGTTTTGAAGTGCACCTCACCTCTCTGCACCTTGAAGGCAAGCATCTTGAACTCCATTATGACATAAGTTGTGTGTTGTTTGCTAGAACATATGAACTCCATCAATATGCTAAAATGGAGTAGCGTTATTTCATGTGGTAGTCATACTCATGCATATCATCATATGGTGAAAATCTTTTCTGTTATATGTGTGACATTGGTGACAGTAGCCACTTCTCATGCCACATGTGCCTGGTGACAGTTCGGATGGAGTCCGAAGGAGGATTGTGCTCCGGTGAACACAACCACGTGACGGACATCTCGTTGTGGCGAGGATGTGCCGTGAGGCATGATGGGGCATGATGAGTGGTGACCCTGTCAGGAAAACTGTGAAAAGTATCTGTTGTACTAACCATGCAGGGAACACATAAGCCTCCTGAGTCGACCATAGATCGAGTCTTGTTCCAGTAACCCCCATGCTTGTTTTCGTACTACCACTTGTCCCTGCCGCGGGCAGGGTACGGTTCAGTAAGTTGTCAACCCCTTTCCTGGCACACACCGTACAGAGAGGCCATGGTGGAAGATACCGGGTGCATCCGGTAGGCATGCCACATGATCCGGGGGCATGGGTGTTTCCGGTTGGGGCCGAGAGGGGGGCACCCCTTAGTAGCGCGCGATATAAATTTGATCCCATGCTAATCGAGGTTGTAGCCTCCCCACTTAGAGTTTTGCTTAACAAGTGCCGTGGGTGATTCCAGGCACCGGTAAGTTAAGCTGGTGTGTGCTGGTTGGGTGTGTTTTCAATTCAAAGATCGTAAGCGGAATTAGTCCCGGTGGACTAAAGGAATCCGTTACTCGTGGGTAAAGAGTACACTCTCTGCAGAGTTTATATCTATTCGAATAGCCGTATCCGCGGTTAAGGATTTCAGTCTGGGATGGGTCAAGTGTCGGTCTTAGTGTCGGTCTTCGGAGGAAAACTTCTAAACCAGAACATTGATCTTGACGCGTGACGAATGATGATTGTGATTATTATTATTGTGGACTAACTATTTATATTGTTGTTGAATTATTGAGTATCCTTAGGATGGTTCTACCTCCAGAATACTCATTGTGATTATTGTTATATAAGCCCTTTATGTGGTGTCGCTGAGACGCCCGACTGTGGCATGCTTGTTATTTAATTTCCTTATAAGCCCTTTATGTGGCGTCGCTCAGACACCCGACTGTGGCATGTTGATTATTTATTTTTCCTTATAAGCCCTTTAGGTGGCGTCGCTCCGACGCCCGACTGTGGCACGCATGTGATTTATTTTTCTTATAAGCCCTTTATGTGGCGTCGCTCAGACGCCCGACTGAGGCATGCTTTACATTATTATCCTTTCGAGGCGTCGCTTCAGACACCCGATCGGTTTATTTTATCTTCATTCTCTGATTGCTTATTCCTGTTTAATACAAATGACCTGCCCATGTGCATCATGAATTTTATTTCGGGACTGACTAAGTGATCGTGGATTATTTCAGTGCATGATTATCACCTGCTATGTTATACTTGTTTTCATGATGTTTGCGAGTACATTCAAAGTACTCACAGGATTGTCCCTGGCTATTGTCTTGGCCAGATTTCTTGCTTGGAGAGGAGCACTACGACGACAGCCCCGAAACCTAGGCAATGGAGATAGCAGACGCGCGAAGATAGGAGTTATCCAGGTCAGCTGTTCCTGTGGGAAATGGAGTCCCATAGACACTGATGATCCGCAAACCGCTTCCGCCATCAACCATTAGAGACCTTTTGTTGTACTCATGGACCAGAATGGTCTTGTACTACATATTTTACATTTTGCTTGGAATTTCTGTATCAAGTTTGTGTCTCATCAGCTAACAGTAATCCTGGGGCTGGTGAGCACAAGGGCCATTTACTGGGAAATTAATATCCCGGAAAACCGGTCCTGACAACCTTGGTATCAGAGCCAGGCTGACCATTGGCTAATCCTATCTTGGCCGGGTCGATGAACCTAGGTTAAACCACCCACCAGACCTTAACCTCACCACAATCAAGCCTATCCTACCCGATAGCCCACACTGTGACCCCGACAGCTTTTGGCAGTCGGTGCCCAACCTATCAGACTAGCCCAGTAAGCTACACACCCGTGATCGACACCTGAGTTGCCCCATTCGCAAGTGTGCGAAGGAAGACTCCTTTTTCTTTATTTAAAGGGAACGTTTGCCCCAACCGACAACCACAATAATACATCACATTTTGCGATATATATATCTGTGACAATGACCCCGACCACCAGAGAACAGAACCGGCAATTAATATTGCCACCACAACACGACATGTCATCCTGCCCAGATGCTATACATGAGGCCACTCCGTGACCTTACCAAGCATCCCTCGCCATGTGCACTGCCTTCACAGACAATTATTTCTCAGGTCGCACCTTGGGATTCATATAAAGACCCCAGATGCAACCCAGGGGGATTTTTGTGAGATTTTGACCACAGTACCATGGGTTTTCTCCAGCCATCCTGGTACAACCTGTTCAATTGAGGGTCACTCTCATATTATACAGCCAGGCACACCCCACAGGTAGACCCAAACCAAGACCCTACGGAAGTTCCCTTCATCAGGAAAATCCATGCCCACTCCAATAATGACCATAAAGATCGCTGCTTATGGAGCGGTTACCCATCTTCAATTCATGGTACCCTATGCTAGTGAACGTGGCTATTATTATCTTCCCCGAATAGTGCAGCAGCCAGAGAAGCCGCATCCTTTCCCTACACCTGAGAAGAGAAAGGTCCGATGCTAAATAAGCTGGTGCACTATCTCATCGCTCGAGAGCGCTTGACCCAGCAAGTGATGGATTTTCTCCAGACCCTTGCTGTGTAAAACCCTAGTCGCTATTAGTAGACCCCTGAGGCCAGACTAAGAGAGACGCATTTTGTGAGTTCCCCATCCACTCCCAGTAGGCGAAGGATATATCGCACTGCAGGGAATAATTCCTCGTGAAGTATGGCTTATTACCTGAACCGTCAGCACCATGGTTATATCAGTTTGTGTAGGAATTGACTGCTTGTTGTGATAGCTGTGTTGTGCTTAGAAATTTTCTGTATTAGTATATCGCATTGGTTGAAGTTGTTTCTTGTGATTACAAAAATTGATTGTTTTTAATTATAGCAAATTTTATAGTAAGGTTTTTCTTAAAAGACCACTGCCATGGAAAAATGTTTTCCTTAATAAAAATTTGTTTTGCATGCCCTCTCGTTATATGACTCGCAGACCACGTGCACTTAATGCAGACCCCGCGCGCTTTTATCACCTAATCAATTATCTCCCTAGTATACCACAGCTGCACATTGGTCAGCGATTTTTCTATAGCCCCGTCCTATCATGCGTGTGGTGTATCTGTTTTCAGGTGACGGTTACCGCGTGGTACGAGTAATAAATTTTTGCAACTTACGTTCTTAGCAAATCTCGAGGACGAGATTTTTTTTCTTAAGGGGGGTAGTGTTGTAACACCCCAAAAATTTAATCTTGTTTTATTAATTTGAATTTTGTCAGAAAGATTTATTTTCTATTTTTCTGGCTTTTCTACTAATTTCAGAGCTACTTCTTTTCCCTGGATTTTTAAATCTTTCCCTCTTATCCGAAACTTTTGGATAATATTGAGGGGCTTGAATGCTTTCTTAAAAACATTTGATTTTGTTGGGTATGCAAGTGGAAGCATTTTTATAATACTTTTGCCAAGCATCAATGCTTTTAAAATGGCTTTTCCATTCTTTCAAGGGCTCCCATTGCACTGCAACCTATTTAAATATTTCTTTAAAAATTCCACCAAAATTTGGAGATGACAGTAGATGCATATAACTCATTTTTATGCAAAAATCCAGCTTGGTGTTTTATAAATTTTGAGCAAAACATCCTCTTTTTCATTCTGGTCCAGTTTGGTATTTTGCACTGCAACCCTATTTTAGATTCCTCTAGTGATCTTGGGATCTTTCCTGCTTTTAGTGCTTGCTACCAAACCCTTAAGTCCAGGATATGGGACCCATTTGAATAATTTTGGTCCATGCAATAATAGCCTGCATTTTCTGTCCAGATTTGGTTTTCTCAAAAACTTGCACTAACAAGTTTCTGGTTTTGCCAAACTAACCTTGCCACCATCACCTACACCTAAAGAGATCCCAGTCTGGTAAGTTTGGAGTCCAGAAAGATCTCCTAGGTGGCCTTGGCATTTTGTCAAACAGCTGACGTGCATGACCAGAATTGGCATGCTCCCAACTTTGCATTAGGGACTTTTCTTCCTGGACCAACCAACATGTCCCCTAGACTCCTTGTGCCCACTAACCTAACCCTAGGTAGTTCCAACAGCACCAGAGCATTTTAGGTCCCCCTAGCATTTCGTCGAGCACGCAGTGGGCATGCTCTGGGCGCGGCCAGAGCGCGCATATGGCTGCCAACGCAACCGAACCGCCGCGTCGCGCTTGACCCCGCGCCCCAGGCTTTTGCTCGCCCGCAGGGCCGCGCCCCGTTCCCTTCAGCTCGCCCGTGCCTCTCTGCCACCTCTGGCACCCCCCAGCGCCGCCACAGCAAGCTCTCTTGGCGGCTAGCCTTCGGCTACAGCTCGCCGTACCATGGCCGGCGCCGCCCAAACCATCTCCGCTCGCCAGCTGCCTCCTTGTGCAGTGCCTCGTCCGACCGCTAGCTCCTGGCATGCTCCCAGAGCTCCGCCACGTCGCCCCGGCTACAGAGGCGACGAACCGCCATCGCCGCCGTCGTGCTTATCCACGGGGAGCCGCAGAACCGACAGCACGCGCCTATAAAAGGGCTCTTCCTTGCTTCCCCAGCATGGCGCAGCGCCCCGCCTCTCCCTTAGAGCCTCTCCAAGCCACCAAACGGCTGGTAGTGACCTTCTTCCCCACCTCCGGTCAGGATCCCGCCACCACCGTCGTGGTCAAACCCGGAGCCCCCTACTGCTCTTCCCCTTGCCTAGTGCTTTCCAATCGAGTCCCTCAGATGCAGAGGACCCGTCCCCACTCCCTCTTTCCGCCTAAAACCACCGTAGGAGGAATTCCCCGAGGCCCGAAGCTTCCCCTCCGCCATGGAGGAAGGTGCTCTCACCCTCGAGCTCCCCCGCGCTCCTAACCACCGCAGATGGATGCGGTGCCTCCTCCCGATCATCCCCATATCAAGAGCACGTCGAATGGTGACTTGTGTCGCCGGGGATCGCCGTTGGAAGCGGCCCCTGTCTCTGTCGAGGCACGCGCGGGGGGGAGGGGGAAGAAGACGAACCCGACAGGTGGGGATCACCTGTCGGTGAGCCAACCCAAGCCACCAGTGGCGCAACCCGGCTGATGCGTTTCTCCCCTGGAGAAGCGTATTTCAAGTAAGTACGCGAACAATCTAAGAAGACGTATTCCAGGCGAACCGTTTTCCTTTTTCTGTTTTTATTTAAAACAGATTTTGACCAGAACTTTGACTGGGCATATCTTTTTAAATAAAACTCCAAATGAGTTGATTCTTTTTCCTACCTCTCTCAAATTTCACCTAGTTTATTTTAAGATTTATTTCAAAAATAATTATGACAACTTTTTGTACTGTTTTTAGATTATGTGTTAATTTGAATATTTTCAAAATTAGGAATTGGAGGGAATATCAAAACTTTCAAAAGTTTTGAAGTGCACCTCACCTCTCTGCACCTTGAAGGCAAGCATCTTGAACTCCATTATGACATAAGTTGTGTGTTGTTTGCTAGAACATATGAACTCCATCAATATGCTAAAATGGAGTAGCGTTATTTCATGTGGTAGTCATACTCATGCATATCATCATATGGTGAAAATCTTTTCTGTTATATGTGTGACATTGGTGACAGTAGCCACTTCTCATGCCACATGTGCCTGGTGACAGTTCGGATGGAGTCCGAAGGAGGATTGTGTTCCGGTGAACACAACCACGTGACGGACATCTCGTTGTGGCGAGGATGTGCCGTGAGGCATGATGGGGCATGATGAGTGGTGACCCTGTCAGGAAAACTGTGAAAAGTATCTGTTGTACTAACCATGCAGGGAACACATAAGCCTCCTGAGTCGACCATAGATCGAGTCTTGTTCCAGTAACCCCCATGCTTGTTTTCGTACTACCACTTGTCCCTGCCGCGGGCAGGGTACGGTTCAGTAAGTTGTCAACCCCTTTCCTAGCACACACCGTACAGAGAGGCCATGGTGGAAGATACCGGGTGCATCCGGTAGGCATGCCACATGATCCGGGGGCATGGGTGTTTCCGGTTGGGGCCGAGAGGGGGGCAGCCCTTAGTAGCGTGCGATATAAATTTGATCCCATGCTAATCGAGGTTGTAGCCTCCCCACTTAGAGTTTTGCTTAACAAGTGTCGTGGGTGATTCCAGGCACCGGTAAGTTAAGCTGGTGTGTGCTGGTTGGGTGTGTTTTCAATTCAAAGACCGTAAGCGGAATTAGTCCCGGTGGACTAAAGGAATCCGTTACTCGTGGGTAAAGAGTACACTCTCTGCAGAGTTTATATCTATTCGAATAGCCGTATCCGCGGTTAAGGATTTCAGTCTGGGATGGGTCAAGTGTCGGTCTTAGTGTCGGTCTTCGGAGGAAAACTTCTAAACCAGAACATTGATCTTGACGCGTGACGAATGATGATTGTGATTATTATTATTGTGGACTAACTATTTATATTGTTGTTGAATTATTGAGTATCCTTAGGATGGTTCTACCTCCAGAATACTCATTGTGATTATTGTTATATAAGCCCTTTATGTGGTGTCGCTGAGACGCCCGACTGTGGCATGCTTGTTATTTAATTTCCTTATAAGCCCTTTATGTGGCGTCGCTCAGACACCCGACTGTGGCATGTTGATTATTTATTTTTCCTTATAAGCCCTTTAGGTGGCGTCGCTCCGACGCCCGACTGTGGCACGCATGTGATTTATTTTTCTTATAAGCCCTTTATGTGGCGTCGCTCAGACGCCCGACTGAGGCATGCTTTACATTATTATCCTTTCGAGGCGTC
This sequence comes from Secale cereale, assembly GCA_902687465.1. NCBI lineage: Eukaryota > Viridiplantae > Streptophyta > Magnoliopsida > Poales > Poaceae > Secale > Secale cereale. The sequence goes on from LR738712.1 coordinate 554,778,119, forward strand.
GCTTCAGACACCCGATCGGTTTATTTTATCTTCATTCTCTGATTGCTTATTCCTGTTTAATACAAATGACCTGCTCATGTGCATCATGAATTTTATTTCGGGACTGACTAAGTGATCGTGGATTATTTCAGTGCATGATTATCACCTGCTATGTTATACTTGTTTTCATGATGTTTGCGAGTACATTCAAAGTACTCACAGGATTGTCCCTGGCTATTGTCTTGGCCAGATTTCTTGCTTGGAGAGGAGCACTACGACGACAGCCCCGAAACCTAGGCAATGGAGATAGCAGACGCGCGAAGATAGGAGTTATCCAGGTCAGCTGTTCCTGTGGGAAATGGAGTCCCATAGACACTGATGATCCGCAAACCGCTTCCGCCATCAACCATTAGAGACCTTTTGTTGTACTCATGGACCAGAATGGTCTTGTACTACATATTTTACTTTTTGCTTGGAATTTCTGTATCAAGTTTGTGCCTCATCAGCTAACAGTAATCCTGGGGCTGGTGAGCACAAGGGCCATTTACTGGGAAATTAATATCCCGGAAAACCGGTCCTGACAAGTATCCACCGATGCCAAGAAACAGGCGAGGTTCCGCAAGGGACTCAGCCCTGAACTTCGTCGAGATTTACGTCTGCACGAGTGCACTTCCTTCCAGAAGTTGGTAAACAAGGCTATCAGTGCTGAAACAGGCCAGACCGACTTCGAGGCCACCCGCAAGCATACTCGAGATTTTGGTTCCTCATCTGGCTCTGGCTCTCACAAGCGCCGTGTGTGGGTTCCTAACACTGCTCTGCCACCCAAGTATACACCGAGGCCATCCTATGAGGCGCCTCGCCCAACTCAACAGTTTGCACCTGCTAAGACCTATGGAGGTCCACCCTCCAACTTTGCTCCACGCACCACCACTGTGACATGTTTCAAGTGTGGAGAACCGGGACACTACATGCGTGATTGTCCACAGAATCAGCCAGGAAAACCCGTTGGCCGTGGTAAGCCAACCGGCAAGGTGAACTATGTCAAGCCAATCCCCACTGCACGTGGTCATGTCAACTATGTTTCTGCCGAAGAAGCTTATGAGGATCCTAACGTCATCCTTGGTACGCTTCTCGTAAACTGCCATCCGGCATCTGTTCTTTTCGATACTGGAGCATCCCATTCGTTCATATCTGAGAGCTATGCTCGATTGCACAACATGACTTTTTGTGACATGCCTACTTCCATGGTTATTCAAACTCCTGGTTCAAAGTGGCAAACCTCTAGGGTAAGCCATGGAAATGAAATCCTTGTCGATAGACTTGTTTTCCTTGCATCTTTAATCGCTCTCAAGTCCTCGGACATAAATATCATTTTGGGTATGGATTGGATGACAACCCATTACGCCAAAATTGATTACTTTACTAGGACCGTTCAACTTACACATCCATCCGGCAAGATAGTCAATGTCTTGACTCGAATGGCTGAACGTCAGCTCTACTCTCTTAATGCCAGCCCTCTACCAGAACTCGAAGATATCCCGGTAGTTCGTGACTTTCCGGATGTTTTTCCAGAAGAACTGCCAGGAGTTCCACCTGACAGAGATGTCGAGTTCGTGATAGATCTTATCCCTGGAACTGTCCCAATCTCTAGGAGACCTTATAAGATGGCACCACTAGAATTAGCTGAGCTAAAGAAACAACTCGATGAGTCTTTGCAAAAAGGTTTCATCCGTCCTAGTTCTTCCCCTTGGGCTTGCCCCGTTCTCTTCGTCAAGAAGAAGGATGGAACGGAGCGGATGGTTGTAGATTACCGACCTGTCAATCTGGTCACCATAAAGAATAAGTATTCGCTTCCCAGGATCAACGACCTGTATGATCAGCTCGCGGGATCCTCACTCTTCTCTAAGATGGATTTGAGGTTGGGCTACCATCAAATTAAAATCAAGAATGGGGACATTCCTAAAACGGCTTTCGTTACTCGCTATGGCCAATATGAGTACACCGTTATGTCCTTCGGATTAACCAATGCCCCAGCTACCTTTTCTCGGTTAATGAATTCTATATTCATGGAGTATTTGGATAAATTCGTCGTGGTATACCTCGATGATATACTCATTTTCTCCAAGAACAAGGAAGATCATGCTGAGCATTTAAAGCTGGTATTGGTGAAATTTCGAGAGCACCGCTATGCCAAATTCTCTAAATGTGAATTTTGGTTGCCAGAAGTAACCTATCTAGGTCATGTGATCTCTGGCAAGGGTATTGTTGTCAATCCCGAGCGAGTTCAAGCCGTACTTGATTGGACTCCCCCTGAATCGGTCAAGCAAGTTAGGAGTTTCTTGGCTTAGCAAGCTATTGCCGACGTTTCGTCGAGAACTTCTCCAAGGTTGCTAAACCTCTAACCGAACTCCTCAAGAAAGATAAAAAGTTTGAGTGGACCCCACAGTGCGAGTCCAGTTTTCAGGAACTGAAAAGTCGCCTGACATTTGCACCTGTACTGGTACCACCAGACTTTTCCAAGGATTTTATAATCTTTTGCGACGCCTCGCGACAAGGACTAGGTTGCATTCTCATGCAAGATCGTCAAGTGATTGCATACGCATCCCGACAGTTGCGTCCACATGAGGATAACTATCCTACTCATGATCTAGAGCTTGCAGTTGTAGTCCATGCACTCAAAACATGGCGACATTACCTCCTTGGTAATCGCTGTGAAATCTTCACTGATCACCAAAGTTTGAAGTATATCTTCACCCAACCGGATCTAAATCTCAGGCAAAGACTTTGGGTTGAGTTGCTCACCGACTACGACTTAGGAATCACTTACACTCCTGGAAAGGCCAATGTCATGGCTGATGCACTAAGTCGTAAGTCATATTGTAACAATTTAATGTTACAACAAAGTCAACCACTTCTCCACGAGGAATTTCGTAAGCTTAACCTTCACATTGTTCCTCGAGGATTCCTTTCCACCTTGGTGGCGAAACCTACCCTTATGGATCAAATCATAGCTGCCCAGAAGCGTGATAAAGGTGTATCACGACTCCAAGAGAACATTGCTAGCGGACTCGCTGAAAGTTTCTCCATGGATGACCGAGGTGTTGTTTTCTTTGAGAACCGTGTAGTGGTTCCCAAGAACCACCATCTACGGCAATTAATCCTTAAGGAGGCTCATGAATCTCCTCTCACGATTCATCCCGGTAGTACCAAAATGTATCAAGACCTACGTCAAAGATTCTGGTGGACTAGGATGAAGAGAGAAATCGCTCAATTCATTGTTAACTGCGACGTTTGTCGTCGAGTCAAAGCAGAGCATCAACGGCCTGCTGGCACCCTTCAACCTTTAGCTATTCCTGAATGGAAATGGGATAAAGTCGGTATGGACTTCATCACCGGGTTTCCCAGGTCCAGGAAAGGGAATAATGCTATCTTCGTCGTTATCGACCGCCTCTCTAAAGTAGCTCATTTCCTGCCTGTTCGGGAGTGTATTACCGCTAGCCAGCTAGCAGACTTATATATCTCTCGGATAGTATCACTACATGGTGTGCCTTTGGAGATTAACTCAGACCGTGGAAGTCTTTTTACTTCACGATTTTGGGAAAGTTTCCAGAATGCTATGGGAACTCATCTCTCTTTCAGTATTGCCTTCCATCCGCAGTCAAGTGGTCAAGTGGAACGAGTCAATCAAATTCTGGAAGACATGCTTCGAGCCTCTGTCATTTCTTTCGGTATGGAATGGGAAAAATGTCTTCCATTTGCCGAATTCGCTTATAACAATAGTTATCAAGCCAGCTTGGGCAAAGCTCCCTTCGAAGTTCTATATGGACGAAGGTGTCGAACACCTCTTAACTGGTCAGAGACCGGGGAAAGACAATTCTTTGGCCCGGATATGATTCAGGAAGCAGAAGAACAAGTTCGCATCGTTCGTGAGAGATTGAAAACAGCCCAGTCTCGCCAAAAGAGCCAATATGATAGTCATCATAAGGCTGTGACTTTTGAAGTCGGCGATAAGGCTTACCTTCGGGTTACTCCTCTTAAGGGAACCCATCGCTTCGGTATCAAAGGCAAATTGGCCCCTCGTTACATCGGTCCTTTTCGCATTCTTGCCAAACGAGGAGAAGTTGCCTACCAATTGGAACTACCTCCGCACCTCTCCAGAGTTCATGATGTTTTCCACGTTTCTCAACTTAGGCGATGCTTCTCGGATCCTATCCGCGGAGTGGACCACGAAACGCTTGATCTCCAAGACAATCTCACATATCGAGAATACCCTGTTCCTATTCTTGATCAAACTGAGCGTACCACTCGACGCCACAATATCAAGTTTCTCAAGGTTCAATGGTCACATCATTCCGAGAGTGAAGCTACTTGGGAAAGGGAGGATCGTCTTCGACTTGAGTACCCCACCCTCTTTCCGGAGGAACCCGAATCTCGGGTCGCGATTCTTTTAAGTGGGGGTGAGTTGTCACATCCCTAGCTAGCACTTGCATTAGGACCTGACTAGAGTGTGCATCATGTCTACTTTCAAAGAAAATTGAAATGGGATTAACGGAAACCCCAGCACCCCTCCCCTAACAACTAGGGTTTGATAAAATATTTTCCAATGTACCCAAAATACCCTTCAAAATGTTCATCATTTCTGCCTTGGTCCTAAACCTCTGCCAAAAATGGTGCACATTTTTCTAGGACAATCTAGGGCTTTGGATTAAATCATATGGTATTTGAATTTGGGCATTTAAATGCTACAAAATAATTTAAATGCTCAAATAATCATAAACTATAATGTTTCCTACTGTTCATATTATATACAACAGGTATGACAAGTGTTATGAGTTACAAAAATGCTTTGGCATTTTATTTAATTAAACAAAGTTGCAAAAGAAATGAAACAGAAAAGAAATAGAAAAAAAGGGAGAGAGAAAGCTTACCTGGCGCCCACCCGGCCCACCTGCCGGCCCAGCCCAGCTGCCGCTCCAGCGAGCTGCTTGGCTCGGCCAGGCAGGCAGGCAGGTGCTCGACGGCGACCGCGCCGCGCGCCACGCAGCTGCCCGCCGCCTTGCTTCACCCCCTCGCCGTCCTGGAGGGATGGTTCGACCCTCCACGTCCTCCTCGACCCCGCAGACACCTCCACCTCCCCCCAGTTCCTCTCCTCCGCTCTCCCCGCGCCATGGCCGACGCCGCCGTGTTCGCACCGTCGTAGAAGCCGCGTCCACCGTCGTCCCTGAGCTCCGCCTTGGTGTCCATCGTCTCCGCCGACCTCGACTGCTTCGAACAGGCCGAGCCCCGAGCGCTCGCCCGCCCTGGAGACGCCCCCGACCTCTTCTTCCCCAACTCCGGCCGCGGAGATCCCCCTCGCCGTTCTGCTCAGCTCCGACCACCCCCCGAGCTCGCTCCGGTGCTTGCTGCAACCCCTGTGAGCCTAGCTACCTCCTCCCCCTCTCCGTTGGCTCCCTTTTGCCCTGGAACGCACTGCACAAAGCTCAACCGCACGCACCGCCGCCGTGCTCGCCGCCGGTGATGCTCCGGTGACCATTTGGTCACTGGCAACCGTCCAACATAATCACTGCAGCACGTAGATGCGAACGGTGCTACGCACGCATCGCCTAGGCCCCTACAGCCGTTTCTCCACACACGCCCGACGCCGGTCGCTGCCGTCGAGCTCGTTGCCGTCGTCTCCGGCCACCCCAGGTCCGGCGACCACCTCCATTCGACGCGCAACAGCAAGGGCTATCCAACGCACCCAACCGCAGCTCGAGCCGTGCATCGTAGGCGTTTTCCGAAGCACGCTGCCGTGTTTGGCCTCGCCGGCGGCTAAACGCCGACGAGTTGGACCTGTTTTGACCACGGGTTTGACCCCCTGGGTCAATGACATGTGGGCCCTGCCCACAAGTCAAACCTAGTTTAGGTGTTAATTTAATTTTAATTAGTTAACTAGTTCAGTCACTAACACGTGGGCCCTGGCCCCACTGACAGCTAATTAGTTTTAGTTTAACTCTAATTAACTCAGTTAATTAGCTGTGACACTGACATGAGGGACCCACTGGTCAGGTTTGACTTGAACTGGCCCTGTTGACTGGCTGACGTCAGCATGATGTCATGCTGACGCAGTAAAGGTTTTTCTGGGATTTTTAGATTTAAAAATAATTCAGGAAATTCCAGAAAATACCCAAAACTTCTAAAAATCATATAAAATCAACCATAGCTCAGATGGAAAAGATTTATATATGAAAAATGATCAGAAAAATCCAATCTTTCTAATGGCACTGGTTTCATGCATGTTTGAACAAGTTAACTTGTTGTATATATCAAAGACATGATAATGCACTTATTTAAATAATAGTTTGAACTTCAATTTGAATCCTTGACTCAAATAGGTTCAAACCCTTCTGGTTTTAGTTGCATTAGCCAACACACATGCATCTTGCCATGTCATGAGCATGCATCATATTGTTGCATTTGTTTGTTAATGATTGTATCGCCGGTATTCTCTGTGTTAGGTCCTGCTCCCGAGGATACTGCTGCGTATCCAGTTGAAGAGCAGTACCCGACAACTACCTTGTCAGGCAAGCAATCATTGATCATTCCGATACAAACCCAATCTTCTCGCTCCTGCTCTCTTTTACTGCATTAAGGCAACAGCGCGTGAACTGCTACTTGCTGCGGTAGTTGAACCCTATTCCCTTGCATGACCTGTCATTGCCACAGTAAATAGTTGAAACCCACTAGCATGTGTAGGAGTTGTTTGAGCCATGTGATGTGTGATCCACCATGCTATTTACTTATGTTGCCTGCTATGCTTAGAGTTGTGTCTGGTCTGGTTCATCTGGGTGATGGATCAGAGTGAAATGATCTTACCGGTAAAGAGAAGGAAGTGTGGAATACGCTTGGTAAAGGTATCGATGAAAGGCCATGTAGGAGTACATGGTGGGTTGTTTCATTGGAATCGTCCATAGGACCCGAGATCTGTGTGTGTGATTCAAGTTACAGTTACTACCACACATTGGGCCCTGAAATATGACCCCGCTCGACTTATTGACTGCCCTTGTACTCTGTCCAGGAGTTGCAACTAGTTTCTGGTGTTTATAGTTTACTGGAGGTCGTGCACAGCGCTGACCCTCGGGGTGGGCTGTGATGCGACAGGTACGTGGCACGGTGTACCGGTTGCCCGTTTGGTGACTCGGGAACCCTGTACACATCGTTTGGGGCCGTGAGCGACACCCCGGCCGGATCTCCCCACGGATGGAACCCAAATAGGCGATAAACCTGGACGAGAGACTTGAGTGGTTGGTTAGGTTGTGGTCTACACCCACGTCGGCTTTCGCTTGAAGTCTGCCGAGCACATGTCGTGTGCAGACGCTAAGTGGTGAAAACATGTGTGAAGAAGTACACCCCTGCAGGGTTATCAATCTATTCGAATAGCCGTTGTTCGCGGTACGAACTACTTGGTTGCTCTTACAGTTCATATACAAGTTGATGGTTACTACTAAAAGCCTCAAGATAAGCGTGAGTGCCGTGGATGGCCCTTCCGTAGGATGATGGAAGAGGATCCTCGGTAGTGTATTGATGTGGTGAGTAGAGGACTCATGTTCGTAATAACATCTTGCAATCTGTTGAGAGTTGTAGTATAGGTTAGCCAAGGTCAAAGCTGGCATTCTGCTACGAACTCCACTACCCCCCCTTGATAATGTTGCATGTATGATAGGTTCTGTGGTAAGACTTGTTGAGTACCTTTGTACTCATGTTTGCTTAATAACTATTGCAGAGGAGAACCCTGCCCCTGCTGATGGGTTCTACATAGACGTTGACGTCGACGAGTAGCTTGACACCCAGACGGTGATCTGGAGCTTGTGAAGGGCCTTGTAGATAGTCAGGCTACACCAAGCCTGTTTTGTTTTCTAAGTTGTCTGTACTCAGACATGTAGCTTCCGCTTGTGCTTGTATGACTGTATGACTTGAGTGTTGGGTCATGTGACCCCTACCTGTATGAATATGTTATGTATGGCTCTTGGAGCCTTTTAAATAAAGTACTTTGAGTCATAGAGTTATGTTGTGATGCAATGTTGTATTTGCACATATTGAGCATATTGCGTGTATGATTGAAATGCTTGGTATGTGTGGGATCCGACACCTAGTTGTTTTCCTTTGGTAGCCTATCTTACAGGGAAATGCCTCCTAGTGATTCCAATGAGCCTTGGTAGCTTGCTACTGCTCGGAACACGTAGGCTGGCCGGCATGTGTCCTTCTTCGTTCCTGTGTCTGTCCCTTAGGGGAAATGTCACGCGTTGTTCCTTTAAGTCCATGTAGCTTGTTACGACTTGGGTTCATACGTTGATGACCGACACGTTCGTTGCTAGGTCATGGATGCCTGTCTCTGTAATTTAGTGCCACTTTTGGTTTATAACTAGCCATGTCGGCCCGGGTTCTCTGTCATATGGATGCTAGCGACACTGTCATATACGTGTGCCAAAATGCGCAAACGGTCCCGGGCCAGGTAAGGTGGCACCCGTGGGGTTACCGTGCGTGAGGCCGCAAAGTGATATGACGTGTTACAGCTAGATCGGTGTGACTTAGGATCGGGGTCCTGACAATTCTAAGATACCCCAGTACGAGTTTTGTTAAAAAAATATCATCTGTGACATACTTTTTGTAATATACCTTTTTCACGTACAAACAAGTCAGTATATACGTAAACATTTATAATATGTAGACTCGCATGAATTTTTTCATGAAAATCATTTTGGGGTATCTAATAATTACTAATGAAGTATATTAAAAATAATAAAAAGATATAAAAGATTCATCTATATGGTATATGAGGAGCGGGAGTACGTACTCATAGGAGTACACAACCATTTTGCTATAGTGTGCGGATAATTTTAACTTTGAAAGATGGTCGTTGGATGAGGCCAATCCGATGATGCAGAGCTGGCAAATTTGAGCACTACTGACCATTGGATATCATCTAGATTCCACCAGATTTTGCCACATGTACAATCTAGAAGACTCTATGGTTGAACTTAAGCATAATGCACAAACCTCAAAACACAAGCACTTCTTCTTTGTTCTAGAATCTTCCGTATCAGAATTGCCCAAGTATTTTTCTACATGATTTGTTTTTACTTTATGCCTTACAACGCACAATACTATGAATCTTAAAATAGATTAGCTTTCTTATAAAAAACTAGATGATTTTGAATGAAATGAACTATAATAATTAAATGAACGTCTACATCATGCATATATGACTCAAAACTTACATGCTATAATGTGGTATTTATTCATAATTTGGTTGCTAAATCTCATGCGTGCAATGCACGTGTACCTTATTAGTCTAAATGGTGTCTGTGTGTGTTGTGCGTGTTAAACATATTGTACGTAGTATATCATACTAGTCTAAATTCTCTTTTTTTTTGTACACGTTAAGCTTGTTCTTCTGAAATTTCAAGCCGCGCCTTGTTATGCCAAAATTTCAAGCTAGCGTCTCTGTCTATCGTGTTGCGAAACTCCCGCCTTGTTAGCCCAAAATATTTAAGATATATCTTTGTCTCGTTGTGCTCCGACAACTCCCTTCATCTCAACCCGTGTCTTGTTATTCCAAAATTTCAACGCGCGCGAAAACTCCCACCTCCTGTGAAATCCCGACACGCGAAATGCCCGTGATACCCCTGAACCGAAAGAACCGCCTCAAATCGGTGGAGGTACTTTCGTAACTTACCCCACATTTCGGACAAGCGCGTCCCTAAGCCATGGTTCCCCACTCCCATCCCATCCGCCCACCCATTCGTACCCCGAGGTCGGCAAAACCCGTGAAGCCCCACACCCTTCTCCGTCCGTCACCCAGCCGGAGCCTCTTCCCCGACGACGTCGTCCACAGCAACACCTCGGCGTCCCTCATCCACCATACTGGATGAGGATCCGTCGTCGATTTGGTCGTCCCGCCGGTTCAGCCACCCCGTCCTCCACCTTAAACGAATGCTGCACCGACGTTCCCCTCGTCTTTCGCGCCACCTCCATTCCCACACCGCCGTCTTCACCTGCACCACCGGAAGAGCATCATCATCACCAATTCCTCAGATGAAGCTGCAGCCTAATCAGCGCCACCAAAGAGGTTGTACATTAATCGCCGCACTTTCTTCTTGATTCGATCTCATGGTGCTGCCGACACTTGGTCCCGAGCCGACACGGCGCGGCTCCATCCACGGCGGCGTCGCCGGCCACTTCCTCCACGGCGTCGCTCCCTCTGCGGTGACATCCACATCAGTAGGAGCTGCTGCTGCTTTAACTCTCGCTCGCGCTGCTGCTCTGCTCTTGCTCTCGGTCCCCTGCCTGGTCTCCTCTTGCTCTTGCTCTTGCTCGTGCTGCTGCTCTCGCTCTTGCTCTTGCTTGCGATGCTGCTTCGATTTAGCTACACTTCAGTCGACTGAATCGACTTTTGGGTCAGCCGATTTTCAGGGGGTAGGGGGCTCGCCGGAGTTAAGGAAGAATCAGCCGCAGCGGGGAGGGGGCTCGCCGGAGAGGTACCCCACTATCTATCTTAGGGTTCTGGGTGGGGGATGTGGTCGCCGGCGGTGGTGGGGCGGTGGTGTGGGGATTGCCTGAGAAAAAACTCGGCTCGGGAGGGCTACAGGGATGGTCGAGGCGGCGGCGGACCGGCGGTGGGGAGTGTTTTCCGGGCGGGCGGGGCGGCGCACCACCGGCCGCGGGCGGCGGGGGCGGCTGTTTGGCCGGTGGTGGCTGGCGGTTCACGGGGGTGGAGGTTGAAGATGAACTGCGGGCCCTTGATTTCGTATCCAACGGCTGCAAAATCGATTGACCAGAGATGAAAAGGTCAGTTGACTGATGTGTAGGCTCACCTCTCATGCGTTCAGTTTCGACAGTAAAATTCAGTTTCGACAGCAAAATTCAGTTTCGACAGTTAAGTTCAGTTGCGACAGTAAAATTCGGTTTCGACAGCAAAATTCAGTTTCGACAGTTAAGTTCAGTTTCGATAGCAAAATTCAGTTTAGACGATTAAGTTCAGTTTCGACAGTAAAATTCAGTTTCGACACAAAATTCAGTTTCGACAGTTAAGTTCAGTTTCGACAGTTAAATTCAGTTTCGACAGCAAAATTCAGTTTTAACAATTAAGTTTAGTTTCGACAGTTAAATTCAGTTTCGACAGTTAAGTTCAGAGATGAGTGGCTGATGTATACATCTAGCACTTTGTGATTATGTATTTTACGTCATCTATTGGAGATGCTATTAGAATTCCACTCAGGTTAACGTTGTCTATCTTGTCCTGCTTCAGCCTCGGCGTTGTACAACTCACCGGAGCTGCTCCAACGACGAAACCCTCCATCACAGCGGAGCATTACCTCGGGCTCCATCTCCAGACGCCTAAGATCTTCTTCCCCTCCTTCGACAGCCAAGTCAGCAGGAGCATCCTCACCGGCCAACCCAATCACGCTGAGATCGACATGGCTGCGCCAAAGAGGTTGTACACTTCTTGTGGTTTGACATAATCTTGAAGGAAATATGCCCTAGAGGCAATAATAAAGTTGTTATTTATATTTCCTTATATCATGATAAATGTTTATTATTCATGCTAGAATTGTATTAACCGGAAACTTAGTACATGTGTGAATACATAGACAAAACAGAGTGTCCCTAGTATGCCTCTACTAGACTAGCTCATTGATCAAAGATGGTTATGTTTCCTAACCATAGACATGAGTTGTCATTTGATCAACGGGATCACATCATTAGGAGAATGATGTGATGGACAAGACCCATCCTTTAGCTTAGCACTATGATCGTTTAGTTTTACTGCTATTGCTTTCTTCATGACTTATACATGTTCCTATGACTATGAGATTATGCAACTCCCGAATACCGTAGGAACACCTTGTGTGCTATCAAACGTCACAACGTAACTGGGTGATCATAAAGATGCTCTACAGGTGTCTCCGAAAGTGTTCGTGGTGTTGGCATAGATCAAGACTAGGATTTGTCACTCCGAGTGTCGGAGAGGTATCTCTGGGCCCTCTCGGTAATGCACATCATAATAAGCCTTGCAAGCAAAAGACTAATGAGTTAGTCACGAGATGATGTATTACGGAACGAGTAAAGAGACTTGCCGGTAACGAGATTGAACTAGGTATAGAGATACCGACGATCGAATCTTATGCAAGTAACATACCAATGACAAAAGGAACAACGTATGTTGTTATGCGGTTTGACCGATAAAGATCTTCGTAGAATATGTAGGAGCCAATATGAGCATCCAGGTTCCGCTATTGGTTATTGACCGGAGATGAGTCTCGGTCATGTCTACATAGTTCTCGAACCCGTAGGGTCCGCACGCTTAACGTTTGATGACGATCGGTATTATGAGTTTATGAGTTTTGATGTACCGAAGGAGTTCAGAGTCCCGGATGAGACCGGGGACATGACGAGGAGTCTCGAAATGGTCGAGACGTAAAGATCGATATATTGGACGACTATATTCGGACATCGGAAAGGTTCCGAGTGATTCGGGTATTTTTCGGAGTATATGGGCCTTATTGGGCCATACGGGAATAGAGGAGAAAGGCCAAAAGGAAGGAGGCGCGCGCCCCCCTCTGGTCCGAATTGGACAAGGGGTGCAGCCCCCTTTTCCTTCTCCCTCTCCACCTCTTTCCTTCTCTCCTACTCCGGAAAGGAAAGGGGAATCCTACTAGGACTTGGGAGTCCTAGTAGGACTCCCCACACTTGGCGCGCCCCCTCTAGGGCCGGCCTCTCCCTTGCTCCTTTATATACGGGGGCAGGGGGCACCCTAGGACACACAAGTTGAATTGTTCCAGCCGTGTGCGGTGCCCCCCTCCACAGAAACACACCTCGGTCATACCGCCGTGGTGCTTAGGCGAAGCCCTGCGCCGGTGAATACATCATATCCGTCACCACACCGTCGTGCTGACGAAACTCTCCCGTGAAGCTCAACTGGATCAAGAGCTCGTGGGACGTCATCAAGCTGAACGTGTGCTGAACGCGGAGGTGCCGTACGTTCGGTGCTTGATCGGTTGAATCGCGAAGAAGTTCGACTACATCAACCGCGTCACTTGACGCTTCCGCTTCCGGTCTACGAGGGTACGTAGACACACTCTTCCCTCTCGTTGCTATGCATCTGGTAGATAGATCTTGCGTGATCGTAGGAAAATTTTAAAATACTACGTTCCCCAACAGTGGCATCAGAGCCAGGTCTATGCGTAGATGATATGCACGAGTAGAACACAATGAGTTGTGGGCGATACTAGTCATACTGCTTACCAGCATGTCATACTTTGCTTCGGCGGTATTGTGAGATGAAGCGGCCCGGACCGACATTACGCGTATGCTTACGCGAGACTGGTTTCACCGTTACGAGCACTCGTTGCTTTAAGGTGACTGGCGGGTGTCTGTCTCTCTCACTTTAGCTGAATCAAGTGTGGCTACGCCCGGTCCTTGTGAAGGTTAAAACATCACATACTTGACGAAACATCGTTGTGGTTTTTGTATGCGTAGGTAAGAACGGTTCTTGCTAAGCCCGTAGCAGCCACGTAAAACTTGCAACAACAAAGTAGAGGACGTCTAACTTGTTTTTGCAGGGCATGTTGTGATGTGATATGGTCAAGACATGATGAGTTATGCGGTTTTGTATGAGATGATCATGTTTTGTAATGTTTTCGGCAACTGGCAGGAACCATATGGTTGTCGCTTTATTGTATGAAATGCAATCGCCATGTAATTGCTTTACTTTATCACTAAGCGGTAGCGATAGTCGTAGAAGCAATAGTTGGCGAGACGACAACGATGCAACGATGGAGATCAGGGTGTCGCGCCGGTGACGAAGGTGATCATGACGGTGCTTTGGAGATGGAGATCAAAAGCACAAGATGATGATGGCCATATCATGTCACATATTTTGATTGCATGTGATGTTTATCTTATTATGCTTCTTATTTTGCTTAGAACGACGGTAGCATTATAAGATGATCCCTTACTAAATTTCAAGGTATAAGTGTTCTCCCTGAGTATGCACCGTTGCGAAAGTTCGTCGTGCCGAGACACCACGTGATGATCGGGTGTGATAAGCTCTACGTTCAAATACAACGGGTGTAAGCCTGTTTTGCACACGCAGAATACTCGGGTTAAACTTGACTAGCCTAGCATATGCAGATATGGCCTCGGAACACTGGAGACCGAAAGGTCGAGCGTGAATCATATAGTAGATATGATCAACATAAGATGTTCACCATTGATACTACTCCATCTCACGTGATGATCGGACATGGTTTAGTTGATTTGGATCACGTGATCATTTAGATGACTGGAGGGATGTCTATCTAAGTGGGAGTTCTTAAGTAATATGATTAAATTGAACTTTAATTTATCATGAACTTAGTCCTGGTAGTATTAGCATATCTATGTTGTAGATCAATAGCTCGCGATGTTGCTCCCCGTTTATTTTTTGATATGTTCCTAGAGAAAACTAAGTTGAAAGATGTTAGTAGCAATGATACAGAATTGTTCCGTGATCTAAGGATTATCCTCGTTGCTGCACAGAAGAATTATGTCCTTGATGCACCGCTAGGTGACAGACCTATTACAGGAGCAGATGTAAACGTTATGAACGTTTTGACAAAAGCTAGGTATGATGACTACTTGATAGTTTAAGTGCACCATGCTTTACGGCTTAGAACCGGGACTTCAAAAACGTTTTGAACGCCACGGAGCATATAAGATGTTCCAAGAGTTGAAATTAGTATTTAATACTCATGCCCGTGTCGAGAGGTATGAGACCTCTGACAGTACTTTGCCTACAAGATGGAGGAGAATAGCTCAACCAGTGAGCATGTGCTCAGATTGTCTGGGTACTACAATTGCTTGAATCAAGTGGGAGTTAATCTTCCAGATAAGATAGTAATTGACAAAGTTCTCTAGTCACTATCACCAAGTTAGTAGAACTTCGTGATGAACTATAATATGCAAGGGATGACGAAAGTAATTCCCGAGCTCTTCGCGATGCTGAAATCGGCAAAGGTAGAAATCAAGAAAGAGCATCAAGTGTTGATGGTTAACAAGACCACTTGTTTCAAGTAAAGGGCAAAGGGATAGAAGGGGAACTTGAAGAAGAATGACAAGCAAGTTGTCACTCCCATGAAGAAACCCAAAGCTAAACTCAAGCCTGAAACTAAGTGCTTCTACTGCAAAGGAAATAGTCACTGGAAGTGGAACTGCCCAAGATACTTGGCGGATAAGAAGGATGGCAAAGTGAACAAAGGTATATTTTGATATACAGATTATTGATGTGTACTTTACTAGTGTTCATAGCAACCCCTGGGTATTTGATACCGGTTCAGTTGCTAAAATTAGTAACTCGAAACGAGAATTGCAGAATGAACAAAGACTAGTTAAAGGTGAAGTGACGATGTGTGTTGGAAGTGGTTCCAAGATTGATATGATCATCATCGCACACTCCCTATACTTTCGGGATTAGTGTAAAACCTAAATAAATGTTATTTGGCATTTGCGTTGAGCATGAATATGATTTGATCATATTTGTTGCAATACGGTTATTCATTTAAAGTCATAGAATAATTGTTATTCTGTTTACATGAATAAAACCTTCGATGGTCATACACCCAATGAAAATAGTTTGTTGGATCTCGATCGTGGTGATACACATATTCATAATATTGAAGCCAAAAAGATGCAAGGTTAATAATGATAGTGCAACTTATTTGTGGCACTGCCGTTTAGGTCATAATGGTGTAAAGCGCATGAAGAAACTCCATAGTGATGGACTTTTGGAATCACTTGATTATGAATCACTTGGTGCTTGCGAACCATGCCTCATGGGCAAGATGACTAAAACTCCGTTCTCCGGAACTGTGGAGCGAGCAACAGATTTGTTGGAGATCATACATACAGATGTATGTGGACCAATGAGTGTTGAAGCTCGCGGCGGGTATCGTTATTTTTTGACCTTCACTGATGATTTGAGCAGATATGGGTATATCTACTTAATGAAGCACAAGTCTGAAACATTTGAAAAGTTCAAAGAATTTCAGAGTGAAGTGGAGAATCATCGTAACAAGAAAATAAGAGTTTCTACGATATGATCGTAGAGGTAAAATATTTGAGTTAGCGAGTTTGGCCTTCAGTAAAAACTATGTGAAATAGTTTCACTATTCACGCCATCTGGAACACCATAGTGTAATGGTGTGTCCGAACATCATAACCGTACTTTATTAGATATGGTGCGATCGATGATGTCTCTTACCGATCTACTACTATCGCTTTTGGGGTTATGCATTAGAGACAGCTACATTCACGTTAAATAGGGCACCATCTAAATCCGTGGAGATGACACCGTATGAACTGTGGTTTGACGAGAAACCTAAGCTGACATTTCTTTAAGTTTGGCACTGCGATGCTTATGTGAAAAAGTTTCAACATGATAAAGCTCGAACCCAAATCGGAGAAGTAAATCTTCATAGGATACCCAAAAAGAAACTGTTGGGTACACCTTCTATCACAGATCCTAAGGTAAGGTCTTTGTTGCTAAGAGTGGATCCTTTCTAGAGAAGGAGTTTCTCCCGAAAGAAGTGAGTGGGAGGAAAGTAGAACTTGATGAGGTAATTGTACCTTCTCCCGAATTGGAAAGGTAGTACATCACAGAAACTCGTTCCAGTGATTCCTACACCAATTAGTGAGGAAGCTATTGATGATGATCATGAAACTTCAGATCAAGTTTTTGCTGAACTTCGTAGATTGACCAGAGTTCGTTCCGCACCAGAGTGGTACGGCAACCCAGTTCTGGAAGTCATGTTACTAGACCATGATGAACCTACGAACTATGAGGAAGCGATGATGAGCCCAGATTCCGCAAAATGGCTTGAGACCATGAAATCTGAGATGGGATCCATGTATTAGAACAAAGTATGGACTTTGGTTGACGTGCCCGATGATCGGCAAGCCATCGAAAATAAATGGATCTTCAAGAGGAAGACCGACGCAAACGGTAATGTTACTGTTTACAAAGCTCGACTTGTTGCGAAAGGGTTTCGACAAGTTCAAGGAGTTGACTACGATGAGACTTTCTCACCTGTAGCGATGCTTAAGTCTGTCCGAATCATGTTAGTAATTGCCGCATTTTATGAAATCTGGCAAATGGATAACAAAACTGCATTCTTTAATGGATTTATTAAAGAAGACTTGTATATGATGCAACCAGAAGGTTTTGTCAATCCTAAAGGTGCTAACAAAATGTGCAAGCTCCAGCGATCCATCTATGGACTGGTGCAAGCATCTCGGAGTTGGAATATACGCTTTGATAAGTTGATCAAAGCATATAGATTTATACAGACTTGCCGTGAAGCCTGTATTTACAAGAAGTGAGTGGGAGCACTACAACCTTTCTGATAAGTATATGTGAATGACATATTGTCGATCGGAAATGATGTAGAATTTTCTGGAAAGTATAAAGGAGTGTTTTAAAGGAGTTTTTCAAAGAAAGACCTTGGTGAAGCTGCTTACATATTGGGCATCAAGATCTATAGAGATATATCAAGACGCTTGATAAGACTTTCGATGAGTACATACCTTGATAAGATTTTGAAGTAGTTCAAAATGGATCAGTCAAAGAAGGAGTTCTTGCCTGACTTGTAAGGTGTGAAGTTGAGTAAGACTCAAAGCCAGACCACGGTAGAAAAATATAGAGAGAATGAAAGTCATTCCCTATGCCTCAGCCATAGGTTCTATAAAGTATGCCATGCTGTGTACAAAACAAGTTGTGTACCTTGCCATGAGTTTGACAGGGAGGTACAATAGTGATCCAGGAGTAGATCACTGTACAGCGGTCAAAATTATCCTTAGTAATTGGATGACTAAGGAAATGTTTCTCGATTATGGAGATGATAAAGAGTTCGTCGTAAAGGGTTACGCCGATGCAAGCTTTGACACTAAATCCAGATGACTCTAAGTATCAATCTGGATGCGTATTGAAAGTGGGAGCAATTAGCTAGAGTAGCTCTATGCAGAGCATTGTAGACATAGAAATTTGCGAAATACATACGGATCTGAATGTGACAGACCCGTTGACTAAACTTCTCTCACAAGCAAAACATGATCACACGTTATTACTCTTGGCTATTAATCACATAGCGATGTGAACTAGATTATTGACTCTAGTAAACCCTTTGGGTGTTGGTCACATGGCGATGTGAACTATGGGTGTTATTCACATAACGATGTGAACTATCAGTATTAAATCACATGGCGATGTGAGCTAGATTATTGACTCTAGTGCAAGTGGGAGACTGAAGGAAATATGCCCTAGAGGCAATAATAAAGTTGTTATTTATATTTCCTTATATCATGATAAATGTTTATTATTCATGCTAGAATTGTATTAACCGGAAACTTAGTACATGTGTGAATACATAGACAAAACAGAGTGTTCCTAGTATGCCTCTACTAGACTAGCTCATTGATCAAAGATGGTTATGTTTCCTAACCATAGACATGAGTTGTCTTTTGATCAACGGGATCACATCGTTAGGAGAATGATGTGATGGACAAGACCCATCCGTTAGCTTAGCACTATGATCGTTTAGTTTTACTGCTATTGCTTTCTTCATGACTTATACATGTTCCTATGACTATGAGATTATGCAACTCCCGAATACCGTAGGAACACCTTGTGTGCTATCAAACGTCACAACGTAACTGGGTGATCATAAAGATGCTCTACAGGTGTCTCCGAAAGTGTTCGTGGTGTTGGCATAGATCAAGACTAGGATTTGTCACTCCGAGTGTCGGAGAGGTATCTCTGGGCCCTCTCGGTAATGCACATCATAATAAGCCTTGCAAGCAAAAGACTAATGAGTTAGTCACGAGATGATGTATTACGGAACGAGTAAAGAGACTTGCCGGTAACGAGATTGAACTAGGTATAGAGATACCGACGATCGAATCTTATGCAAGTAACATACCAATGACAAAAGGAACAACGTATGTTGTTATGCGGTTTGACCGATAAAGATCTTCGTAGAATATGTAGGAGCCAATATGAGCATCCAGGTTCCGCTATTGGTTATTGACCGGAGATGAGTCTCGGTCATGTCTACATAGTTCTCGAACCCGTAGGGTCCGCACGCTTAACGTTTGATGACGATCGGTATTATGAGTTTATGAGTTTTGATGTACCGAAGGAGTTCGGAGTCCCGGGTGAGACCGGGGACATGACGAGGAGTCTCGAAATGGTCGAGACGTAAAGATCGATATATTGGACGACTATATTCGGACATCGGAAAGGTTCCGAGTGATTCGGGTATTTTTTGAAGTATATGGGCCTTATTGGGCCATACGGGAATAGAGGAGAAAGGCCAAAAGGAAGGAGGCGCGCGCCCCCCCTCTGGTCCGAATTGGACAAGGGGTGCAGCCCCCTTTTCCTTCTCCCTCTCCACCTCTTTCCTTCTCTCCTACTCCGGAAAGGAAAGGGGAATCCTACTAGGACTTGGGAGTCCTAGTAGGACTCCCCACACTTGGCGCGCCCCCTCTAGGGCTGGCCTCTCCCTTGCTCCTTTATATACGGGGGCAGGGGGCACCCTAGGACACACAAGTTGAATTGTTCCAGCCGTGTGCGGTGCCCCCCTCCACAGAAGCACACCTCGGTCATACCGTTGCGGTGCTTAGGCGAAGCCCTGCGCCGGTGAATACATCATATCCGTCACCACACCGTCGTGCTGACGAAACTCTCCCGTGAAGCTCAACTGGATCAAGAGCTCGTGGGACGTCATCAAGCTGAACGTGTGCTGAACGCGGAGGTGCCGTACGTTCGGTGCTTGATCGGTTGAATCGCGAAGAAGTTCGACTACATCAACCGCGTCACTTGACGCTTCCGCTTCCGGTCTACGAGGGTACGTAGACACACTCTTCCCTCTCGTTGCTATGCATCTGGTAGATAGATCTTGCGTGATCGTCGGAAAATTTTAAAATACTACGTTCCCCACAAATCTCACTATGCTTCTTTGCATCATGTGATCTTCCAATTCTTATGAACCAAACACCCAGATTTGTAGAAATCATGTGTTTTTAAATTCTCTGTTTTGCACGTGCATTCCTATCCTATTCCTGTCTATTTCCTATCCCTGCATTGTTAGAATCCTCAAATTCAAACAAGCCCTTACACAATTACTTCTGTTACAGATATGTGTCAAAGAAAACCTTGTGCGGTTTGTCATGCTCCTGCGGTGCTATGTTCCACCCCAGCTCAGCTGCTCCAACGACGGAAGGGTTCACCACAGTAGGGATCCGCTCTCTAGACTGTTTTCCGCCGCCTCGGATCTTCTTCCCCGCCGCCGGCAGCCACGACAACTGCATTACCATCATCAACTGGGCAGATGACCTTGAGGACTACACGGGTCCGCAAGAGATGTCGCACTCTTCCGTGTCTGCTTACGTTATGCATTGCTTACTATAATGACATGCTACTTTATCGTCGTGTTCACCTATTAGACTCCGACTCAGGTCCAAACTTATGCTGAAACTTGAGTTTTTAAATGGTTGTGGGGTACATATTGGGTGTCTACTATGAGTTTCATGTTGGGTGCAAACAAACATTAAAGGAGCCATTATCTGTATTTTTAACTAAAGCTATTATCCGCCTACTATCATTGGTTTTGGGTCTATCCACAGTTTGCTACCTTCACTCTGGATTTGTGCATGCACTCCTTACATAATCTCACTATGTTTTATTCATATGCATGTCAGTTACTGTACACAATGGAACTGAACATGTAGAGCAAAAGAGACGAGCCTTCCGTGGCAATAAAATTTCATGCAGATGTCGCTCCATGGTGGGCGCAAAGGCAGCCCCCCTCCACCCATTTCGGATCGTAATCAAGAGGAAGATAACTCCTCAGGGGAGGATTCAGAGACAGATGACCAGTCCTATTCCCCCCCCCCCCCGAGGTGCATGCTCTAACTTGGCAGGGTTAGGTTGCTCATATCATGCGTATGGTATCTTGTATTGCTATGTCATTTGCTTAGTTAGACATGATTTGTGTGAATGCCACCTGTTTTGTGTCTAATTATCATATATGTGAATTATGCAATGCCATCTTTTTGCAAGACTTTATATATGAGAATTATGCAATGCTATCTTGTTGCAAGGCATTATATATTTGAATTATGCAATGCCATGCTGTTTAGCCAAGCGTCATATATGTGAATTATAGCATGTTGTCCTTTTTTTGGATTTCTCATTGCTTTTGTCGACAATGTTTGTATATTCAACTGCTCTTCCTGTGCATCAGCCATTTGAATTGGTGATGGAGAAATCTGGAGTGAAAACAAGGTCTTCAGAGCAGACAATGCTACCTGGTGAAGCAGATATCTTGCTGGTTACAGATAGCTCTTCAGAGGAGGATTCAGAGGCAGATGACCAATCCTATTATCCCCCTGAGGTGTATGCTCAAACTTGGCAGGGTTATATTACTCATATCATGCATATGTTGTATTGCAATGCTTAGTTTTTACATCATATACACGATATTGAATGCCAGCTCCTTAGTTGACACATCATATATGTGATTGCCCTCTGCTCACTTCCTTAGTATATAAATCATATATTTGAATTATATCATCCCATGATGTTTACATAGACAGTATGTATCTGAATTATGGCATGCCAACCCATTTTCTAAAGACATAATATAGTTATGTCATCTCATCATGTTCACATAGTCATCATATTTTGAATTATGTCATTCTATCCATGAATTATATCATGCCATCATGTTTCCATCGACGGCATGTTTGTGATTTATAGCATGCCAACCACTTTAATAGACACATCGTATAGTTATATCATGTCATCCTATTTACATAGTCATCATATTTTGAAGTATGCCATTCTATCATGTTTAGTTAGCCATCATACATGTGAAATTGTGTCATACTATCATGTTTAATTAGACATCATATATGTGAAATTATGTCCTGCTATTCTGTTTGGTTAGACAACATAAATGTGAATTATTTCATGCCCTGTTTTCTTCCCTACAATCCATTGCACATGTCTATCTTACAATGTATGTACATTCAATTACTTTTCTTGTTTATCAGCCATTTCAATTGGAGGGGGTGATGGCAGTATCTGTGGGAGTAAAAACACGGTCTTCAGAAAAGATCGTGCTACCTGTCGATGGAGATAGAACCACGGTTGTACTTGCCCAAGAACCAGCCCCACCACGCATAACCCAGACTCACACAGATTGTACCCCTACCCAGTTGGACAGAGAATTAGCTACACCCCTTCTAACCCCAGCCCCAGTAGATAGTAACCCAGTTCCCGTTGACACAGCACCGTCTCCACCACAGAGCACCCAAATACGAGCAGTTAGTAAGGCAACTGCATTGCCCAAAGCACGAGGACCACCACTCCGAACCCCAAGTAAATGCTTAAAGCAGAAGAAGAATTGTTCTTAGGTCAGGTTCCGTAGCTATGGTTCATACTACTTTGCTCTTGCATCACTGTATTTACTCATACCAACTAATTTCAAGTTTGAAGGATGCAATTGAAACTCCAATGGTGCAACAGGTATGTTTTAAACCTGGTTCTTTAATGTGTTTGCTGTTGTAACTTTCTCTATTATGATTTCAGTTTCAATTGAATAAACAGTTATGTTCTCATGCCATGCACATTACAAGTGTTGTTATTGCTGTGTAGTTTCCCACACTTATATTCTTTCTATGCTGCTTTGTCTTAAATAGATATGATTCGAACTATATCTATCTTGATTTGGCAACATAAACTAGAATGATATAGACCATACAGTGACCATACTACATAGATATATGTTTGTTTCATGTTGTTATCCTGTCCACCTTACTACTGAACTGGTTTACCAAAATGAGTTTCATATACTACGTTGTAAATCTGTGATGTGTTTGTTTGTTTCTCCTTTAGAACGCGGATAAAATATTGGAGAAGAGTACCCCGTTATGCAATGGTAAAGGAAGTAATGCAGATCAGGTTCAAGATAGTGAGACATCCCTGTTTTTCTCCAAGAAAGCTGATAAAAACTATATTGAAGACACTGAGACAACCCCAAAGTCCTGTCTTGATGTAGTGTTCGAGTTACTCGCTACTACTGCTGGCACCAGCTCTTCGAACTCGCTGCCTGAATCAGTTCGGCTTCTTGAGTCTCAACTTCAAGTTGAAAGACATTGATCAGATGTTATGCGACAGGAAGCCGAAGGACTGAGGAAGTCCTGCAAAATTCAGATGCATACTTTCTCGTGCAATAGCAAGTGCTGGAGGATTTAAGCGCAAAACAAGAGAAAGTTAATAAGCTTGCTAAGCATCTTGCTAGCATTATGGGTACCCATGATATTGTTTCTTGAGCTCTTTTGAAGTGGTTTCAGTTCTAGACTTGTTTTGCTGTGGCGTTTATATGCTGCTTTGTTCCCTATATTTGCACTGGTGGCGAACTTTGATGCCCAGTGGATGTAATATATGTAATAGCCGTGATAGCCTAGCGTAAGTTGCTTGCCTATTTATTTCCGTATTGTCTTGTTTATTTGTTTTCTTATAGTCAGTGTAGTTCTTTTCCCACGGTTTGCTAGTGGCCGCAATAGCCTATTTTTTAAAACTAGGCCACATTAACCATGGGCTACATATTTACTGTAGTTAACATGGGCCTCTTACGGGCCATAGAAACAATGGGCCTTCTAAGGCCCGTAGAAACAATGGGCCTTCTACGGGCCGTAGACACAATGGGCCTTCTACGGGCCGTATGATCGGTTGGCCAAACATGGGCCAATAATAGACCACATTATGGCCGTAAATGGGCTAGAGTTGAAATCGTCCGTTCATGGGCCGGCCATAATGGGCCGGCATTAATCGGCCGTATTTGATGACGCTGTGAAAACAGGCCAACGTATTAACGGGCCACAAACGGGCCGACTGTAACCATGGGCTGAATTTGGCCCACAAGCAGAAAATGACAGTAACGGGCCTAAAGTAAACGAATGCTGGAAATGAGCCCAAGAATACATGGGCCCTGAGAAGGTCAAAAGATAACATGGCCCAACGGAATAATGGGCCGTTAATGGGTATAAAGTGAAACACTGTTCAATATGGGCCAGTTTTATCACAGGCCGTTAATGGGCCGAGGGTTACTAAGGACCTCATATGGGCCGAGGGTTACTAAGGGCCTCATATGGGCTGAAAGAAGTCATGGGCCATACATGGGCCGGAAGTTAAAATGGGCTGGAATTATACTGGACGGCCCAGATGACGCTACTGGGCCTAATTCGGATAGGCCGAAAACGGGCCCTGGGTTAGCTGGCTGTAAATGGGCTATATGCGAACAAGCCGTTAACAGGCTTACCGTGGGCCGGCCCGCCACCTTTTGACCAAGTCAAACGGGTCGGCCTTTTCACAGGAATGGGCCTCTGTTGGGCCGTGCCACGTGTCGACGTATCATAGGCGCTTTGTGTCCAATGAGTGGATGACATATGTCCCAACGGTGAGCCAACACATGTTTCCTACAGCCAATGATGATTTTACACGTGGAAAATCCCCATTGGTCGGGGCTGTTAACGGGTTATCGGATCCAAAACCGGACCCGATAGCTTAACGGCGTTCCGTTACGGTGGATGCCACGTGTCGGTCACCCTTGACGAAAGCACTTCTGTGACGCGCGATTTATCGTCATGGAAGTGGACACTTCCGTGATGATAATTTTGGTAAGGTCATGGAACACTTCTACGACATCACATGTATGACTATCTTGATTCTGTCATAAAATCGTCATGGATGTACATGCATGACAGAAAACGTGACCTACTGTGACAAACACGTATCATCACGGAAGTGTATTTTTTTGTAGTGTTGGTGACTTGGACATTTCTGATGACGGATGAGCAGAGCATTGGGAGAGCACCGACGGTCGCCGCGCACTTGAGCTGGTCAGCTGAGCAGAAGGTGATGGCGCACTTGGACCACTTGAGCGGTCGTGTGGCTTTTATCCTGGGAAGGGCTGCGTTTACTTCTCGGGTGAACTGCTTGAAGATGCGCTGAGAGGCTGGAGCCTGTGCACCGCCCAAGATGCATGCGATGGCGCGAGGCTCCTGGAAGCTCCTAGCCCCCTTGTCTTGGTCGTCGTTCCTCCTTTGCGGTGGCACGGAGGGAGGCCGGGCTTGCCCTAAGGTCGGTCCTCATGAGGCTGGTCCCTCCAAGCACCCTCGTGAGGCTGGTCCCTCCAGACGCCCTCGCGAGGCTAATCCTGCCAGCGTTCCTCACGCGGTTGATCGCGCCACTCCTGACGGGGGCCGCGGTCATCCCAGCGCCCCCCCAGTTCAGCTTCCTCCACGGCCGTAGCCCGGTCGTTGCACTCGAGGCGTCGGTCGGTGCATCTGTCGTGGATGGCCCTGAGCTCCTGGCAGTCGTTGGTGCTGTGGTTGTGCATGTTGTGGAAGGCGCAAAATGGACGGCTACTCTTGGATGACTCTGGGTGGTCGCGGCCATGCTTCATCTCTGGTTCGGCCGCGAGCACGGCCACCCCCTTGCGCTTCACGTCTTTAGCCTTGGCCTTCTTGTCTTCTGGGTCAGCAGCGGGGAGCTCGACGAGGAAAAGGTGCCCCTCCTCAGCTCTGGCGCACTTGGTCGCAAGGTTGAATAGATCCAGGGATGTGCACAGATCTTCGTGGATGGCGAGCTCCTCCTTCATCTTGACATCGCAGACGCCATCAGAGAATGCTGAGATGATGGCCTCGTCTATTACCTTTGGGATCTTGAGGCGGACGTTGTTAAAGCACTGGATGTACTTCTGCAGGGTTTCCCCTGGTTGCTGCTTGACGCACTGCAGGTCACCTTCGGCTGCCGGCCGGTCGCGGGTTCCCTGGAAATTGGCAATAAAACGCTCGCGCATCTCACCCCATGAGGAGATCGATCCCGCGGGCAGGTTCAGGAGCCACGAGCGCGCGCTGTCCTTGAGAGCCATGGGGAACCAGTTCGCCATAATCTTCTCGTCCCTGTTGGATGCCTCCATGCTCAGCTTGTAGAGCTGCAGGAACTCAGCGGGGTCAGGGGTGCCGTCGTAGTGTGGAGGTAGGTCGGGCTTGAACTTCCCAGGCGAGTTAACGTTGCGCAGCTCAGGGGTGAAGGCCCGACAGCCTGCTGTGGACACCGGAGCCTGTCGCGGAGGTGGAGCTTGGTCTTTGTTTTTGCGTGCCACCACTGCAGGGGGCGCACGGTCTAGATGCGACGGGGGAGGGAGCGCGGGAACTCCTCCTTGTGGCCACTGGATCTCTTGGCAGCTTCCTTCTTCATGCACGGGCGCCCGGTGCGGTGGGTCGCGCCGCAGGGCAGCGTGCCTTGGAGCGTGGATGACGTCTTGATGCGCATGTGGTGGAGGCGCTTCATGGGCCACATCACCCACGAGGGGAGGTGGGCGAGGTAGCGAGAGGGACGGGGCACGAGAGCCCCTAGCGGCACTGACGAGCTCGGCAATGCGGTCTAGACAGTCCTCGTAGAGTTTGTCGACGGGGCGGTAGCGCAGGAGCTCGCGCGCCATGAGCAGCGCGGCCTGCACGCCCACGGGTCCACGATGGCCGTCGGATGACGAGCCAACGGGGGTCAGCGACGGGGTTGCGGTGCGTTCATCCCGCCGCACGAAGGGGTGCATCGACGAGGCCTGCTGCTCGTGCCTCGCCGGGCCGGTGGCTGCGTTGGCGGCGGGCAATGGAGAATGGCGAGGAGGTCTGTCGGTGGGAGCTGTATGAGCGACACGGGCGGCGAGGGCGGCTCATCGCTCAGCACGAGCACGGCGAGCGTCAGCCATGGAAGCGATGGAGCGGTGACGCGTCGACCGATGGAAGAGAGATTTCGGCACACCCATACCTGGCGCGCCAAATGTCGGATTTTGGGTTCCGCAAACCCTTGAGAGGTTCGAACTCTGGGGTGAGCACAAAGAACTCTCTCTCCCCAGTGTGCTCGCCCTACGATTCCACAGCCTAGCTCGACGAACTCAAAGAACAAGGGACACAGAGGATTATACTGGTCCGGGCACTACAACAAGAACCACCCTTTAGCAACGCATGAATTTGTTGCCCAATGTCCATATAATCATTGCTAAGGTCTACACCAACGGATTTGCATGTGTTGCCTTTGGAGGCGTTGCAAGGGTCTACAACAACATATATAATTGCGTTGGTAATCCACCTGAAGAAGCGTTGCAAGATAGCAACACATATAGTTACAGCTTGACAACACCTTGTATGCGTTGGTGATTTTCAAATGGACATAACAGCCTGTGCAACGTAGAGACCTTGCTTCATTGGTTGAACAATTGCAGGTATTCATATATCACCAGCAATTACTATGTCAATACTGATAGTGCAAGGAGCAGCAATCCAGTAAAGAAATATCTCATATATTAAACTGACTATGTTGCATTACATTGAACACAATCCGCACAATATATACATGATTTTCTATACATTGATCATCAAAATTACATTCTAAAACATTAATAGAGAACTATCTGGTAGTAGACCCATTCTCCGCCTTGATCAACAACTTTGGCATGCATCATCCATTCATCTTAAGAATCTACATCAAGAACAGAAAAATGACATGAGGAACATATAATTAGAGAAGCAGAATATCGAATCCAACTGCATGACCAATACTTTTATCCTTTTTGAGTTTCGTATCAAATAATCAAAAAATTCTAATGTAGCATCAATACACATTACCCGCGGGCCGCGGTTCATTTACAAAGTTAACAACCTCAATTACATAAACTGTTGCCGACACCCAAGCTTGGGAAATTATTTGTGATATCTAACTTGCATAGTAGTTATGTGCAGTGCTTGTTAAAAATTGCCTATAGTCACACAACTTGTAAGTGACAAGAAATGTATTTGTCTTTTGCTGTTTATACGAATGCTAAAGGGCCCTTTCTATTTATAGCATGTGAGTGGGAGAACTCAATATAGGAACCCATCCAGTTATGTAGTTGGAATTGTCCAGAGGAAGATATGTGTTTTCCATTGTATCAAATAAATTCTGAAGTTTCATTTATTTACAATGTGTCGTGGATTTGTCGTTTAGGTCTTTTGCAAATTAGCAACGCACTATGTCAAAGTTCACTAAAGGGAATACAACAATGAGGGTGAAATAGCAGAGCATGTTGTTGGCTTGACATCTATTCTCGTAAATTGCAAATATAGGTAAGTTTAATTTGCTAAATCAGAATAAGTTCACCAATGTTCCGTACTATCTTCTGCGCAGTTTACCTGTCTTTGCTGCTTCAGTCAAATCAAGCATATGTAGCAAAAATGTGAATTACAAATAAGCAATTTTTTCCTTGAATGAGTTATGCACATGACGAGGCTAGATGGAAACTTAATCTGACTTCAGTTGAATCAACTTCAATTCATGTGCTACCTTTCTAGTAGGATGAATAGTAGGGTCGCTATCGTTTTTTTACATTCAACAAACCAGGTGAAAATATGCCAATGTAAAGGGCGAGAGAAGCATATCTATGAAGTGGCGCGTCTTTGATGCAGCATGGGGGGGCGACGATTGGCAGACGGCTAGTCAAAAAATATAGGTAAGTACAGAAAATTCTAGAAACGAGATGTACTTGAAGTTGAAACAAGGTAATTGTATGAAACAAGTTCAGATTTTATATGTCAATAATATGTTTCATATCTCTGCATGCAAGTAGTTGCTATTTATGTGAACACAGATTAAGTATTTTTGGAAGTCTACTAAACATTCTACTGATTCTTCAATGATTTACCTTGGGTAATATATGAATGCAAGAGTTCCCAAAACCTAAGATTTTGGATAACATTCCAGATTAAGGCGTATATAATTGTACAGAATATGGAGATTCATTCTAGATTATTTGTATATTAATTTACCTGTTAATAAGAGAGAGAACACAAGCATGTCGGCTAAAGCAAGGACAGTTTAAGAACCTGCATGAGAAGAAGAAATTAAGAATTATATATGATAAAAGAGGAATACTAGGTCAGATAGATGCATGTGAGCCTTACTGCTAGTTTTACACAACATGAGATAAGGAACTTAGTTAGGATTCAGCCACGCACATAGCAGCAAGAAAATTAAATGCTAATGCATCACAAGAAAGATATGTTAAGAAAAAGAGGAAGCAAACACTCTTACTGAATTAACACGTACAGACAAGTGGTCAATCACTAACGATGCATACGTATAGAGCAACCAAGGTTGACAAAAAAACATGATATGCAGAACTAGATGGCACATTGAAGGACGCAAGCCCAAAACTGAAATACTGTTATGAGTTGTTATCCGGCTGTAATCTACGACGCCACCACATCAAACATTAACTAGCTGTATTTCATCAGTGTACATAACAACAGTGGAAAATTTCAGACCATGGAGCAACGTGGATGCAGGTGCAAGCCAGTGCGAGACGCAATGGATCAGGCGCATGATCAAGGTAGTGTAGATCAAAGTTGCAAAGGCCGGCAAAGACCTACCATGGCACGCAAGAATAGAGGACACCTGGACACGAGTGCCTTACTTAATCATCGGCGGCATAGGAGTCGAGGTAGATGAAGCCGAGCAGCACCGTCGACCTCGATCCGGTAGCAGTGTGGGCGGAGACGCAGGGTAGTCGGCCTACAAACCATAGGAGGCGCCGGAGCCATGCCGGCGACCCATGGAGACTGTTCTACAGGGGCTAGGGAGGACCGAGGAAAGCACCAGGACAAGCAGAGCCGGTAGCAGCGCTTGCCGAGATGGGAAACAGAGGAGTCGCGGCAACCGCGCCGGCGACCCAAGGCGGCTAGGGGCAACCACGCCGGCGACCCATGGCTGCTAATGGCAACCAGGCCGGCGACCCATGGCGGCTAGGCGCACGGAGGGCGTCGCGGCGGTGGAGCATCGGAGGGAGCAGTGGGGAATGTGAGCGACGACGCGGGAGAGAGCCGGATCTGCCGGAATTGGAGGTGGCAGCGGCAGCATCGTGGTAATGGAGATCGGTTGAGAAGAGTCGGTGGAGAGAGATCGGTGGAGGTTATCTCTTTTTTTCAACAAACAGTGAGGTTATTTCTCTATAATCGTGGGAGGTGGGAGGTGGGAGGTTCAGCCAACAAGGCATCCTATTATTTCGTTGGTAGATATGCGTTGGTATAGGAGTGTTCTTGGTGTAGTGGGGCCACCTTGCGGTGTAATACCCTACTCTAATGCGTGTGGTGGATTGCCTTGTGAGAGTGGGGATGAACTGATACAAGGGATGAACTTCCTCCGGAGGAGAGGTATTCTTGGGCTCGGATGAGCTTGTGGTGTGTGTGGGGACGAATGGATCGGCTCCCTTCTAAGGTTGGATCAGCTCAAGATGAGATGTTCGGATCCGCTCAGGATAAGATGTTCGGATCCAGCTTAGGATGAGATGTTCGGGTCCCCCTCTATGGTGGTGGCTAGGTCCTATTTATAGTGGCCTTGGTCCTCTTTGCAAATATTGGTGGGAAGGGATCCCACAACGGCCAAATTTGAAGGGGAACAGCTGGTACAAGTTATCCTAACAAAAGTGGTCTTCGCCTGCCAAAGGCTCCGGCGGTGACGCTGCGCCGGGCTCCACGATGACCATTCTGCCGCCTTGACAATCCTTAGTCTTGTTGCACCAAGATGGAAACATTTGCTTGATCCTTCGAAACTCCGCGCCTGCGCTTGTCCCCCTTAGCACCAAAGGGGAAACTGGTACACTGCGCCCGCTGGCGCCCGCCTGGCCGTGGATGTCATGGCTCACGTCACGCGAACCTCGTGAGGTGTTCCTTGCATAGATATCTCTGCTCCTCGGGAGCCAGCCTAGGGATACAGCCCATAGGGAGGTCTTGCTGTCGCCCGCCTCGCGAGGCTTGGCCCATCGCGAGGGTCTTGAGTTGTGGTTGCTGAAGTTGGGCCGTACCAGGACGCTGATGGAGCCACGTCACGGGCCACAGGTAGGCAAGTCTGGGTACCCCCGTTCCCAGGACGTCGACAGCCTCACCGTGTCTGATGGCTCTGAGGATAGGATCACTGATGAGGAGGCTTGGATTCATGTGCATTGCCCGTGGACTGATTTTGACGATGGCACTGGAGGCCCTACACCTGCTATAGCGGAGTCTGATGAGGAGGAGGAGCATTATTGGTGATGTCCTGGAGTATTTCTACCACCATTTGTCATAGGTGTTGTCTCTATCCTTTTGGTGTCTCGATGCCAAAGGGGGAGAGAATGTAGGGATTTGTTGTGTGTCGTTGTGTCGTGAGTCTAGTGTGTTTCTCTCATTGCAGTTTCTTTCCTCGCTCGAACTCTTTTGCCTTGCTTTGGTTTATGCTTGTGAGACTTGGCTATCATGTCATATGGTGTGAGACATATGCTATCTTATTTTTATCCTATGCTTGTCTAGTATTTTGTTAGTTTGTGGGCATTATGCTTTGACTTATATCATATCATATTGCTTACTTACTACTTCTAGCATCCTAGTTTATCCTCTCCGTGTTTGTAGATGCTAGTATTGCCGGTCTATAAAATATAGGGGGGGTGTTGATCCTACTGTGTGGGCTTTGCATTCCAAAAGCACACTTGATTAAGCGCACACATCTAGGGGAGCCCGTCTATATTTTTTAGACTTTGGGGTTTGCTTTTCATTGTCATATCTTTGTGCAAATCATGTATTGTCATCAATCCACCAAAAAGGGGGAGATTGTTAGGGCATACTTCTCCCGTAGTGGTTTTGGGGATTG
Source organism: Secale cereale (assembly GCA_902687465.1). Classification (NCBI taxonomy): domain Eukaryota; kingdom Viridiplantae; phylum Streptophyta; class Magnoliopsida; order Poales; family Poaceae; genus Secale; species Secale cereale. Next base: position 554,809,893 of record LR738712.1, read on the forward strand.
ATGAAAATGTGTTTGTGGACTAATTGTGTGCATTAAGATTTTTAGTCATTCAAGCATTTGGCACAAGACGATTCGTGCCCCTGAGAGGTTCAAATAAAGTTGGTTTTCTTTCCTTCGGTTCTTTTCTGGTGATCTTGAGCCGTAGGGAAAACCGTACTGTCAAAAGGTGGTCCGCGTTGGAAAGATTCGGGTGGAATCAACACGTACGCACTCATATTGCACCCTTTGCTTCTTTCTGCATCCTTGGAGTTGCCCACCGTTTATACCAAAGTAGCGGAGGATAATCACAAGCGCTAGTACTGCGGGCTGGAGCGGTAGTACAGCGAGTTGGAGCGGTATTACCGCGAGCTGGAGAGGTAGTATCGCCTACGGGTGGTACTACCGCTGCCAGTTTCGCTCGTAGTACAGCTCATGGTTGGGACCGCGATTTTTCGTGTCGGGTTTGAACGGTAGTGCCTTCAGGCTACTACCGTGCTACCTATTTGTCCATAGAAAACAGGCGGTTGTAGCAGCAGTAGTTGTGGCGGTAGTACCGCATATGGGCGGTAGTACCGCCCCGACTACCGCGGCTACCACCGCCCGTTACTCTGGTCTTCTCCTGCTCTTCAGGGAGCGGTAGTACCGCTCTTGTAGCGGTAGTACCGCTTGCTTGCGGGTTGTGTGGTGCATAATAGTTGGATTTGTCCCCCACTATAATAGGAGGTCGTCTTCCCCACGAAGACTTACCTCTTCCTTTCCCAAACTCCATTGTTGCTCCAAAGATCATTTTTGCCTGATCTCTCTCCCTAGCCAATCAAACTTGTTGATTTCCTAGGGATTGGTTGAGAAGGCCCCGATCTACACTTCCACCAAGAGAAATTTGATTCTCCCCACTAATCCCTTGCGGATCTTGTTACTCTTGGGTGTTTAAGCACCCTAAACTGTTGAGGTCACCTCGGAGCCACATTCCATTGTGGTGAAGCTCCGTGTTGTTGTTGAGAGTCTCCAAGCTTGTTGTGGAGATTGCCCCAACCTTGTTTGTAAAGGTTCGCTCGCCGCCTTCAAGGGCGCCACTAGTGGAATCACGGCATCTTGCATTGTGCGAGGGCGTGAGGACAATACGGTGGCCCTAGTGGCTTCTTGGGGAGCATTGTGCCTCCAGGCCGCTGCAACGGAGATGTACTTCCCCTCAAAGGAAAGGAACTTCGGTAACACATCCTCATCTCCACCGGCTCCACTTGTGGTTATTTATACCTTTACTTTGTGCAAGCTTTTGTTGTGTTGTATCCCGTACTTTCTTGTGTTTCTTATTGTGTGAGCATCATATAGGTTGTTCACCTAGTTGCATTTCTAGACAACCTATTTGTTGCTAATCTTAATTTTTTTAAGAAAGCCTAAAATTTGGTAGTTGCCTATTCACCCCCCTCTAGTCAACCATATCGATCCTTTCAGATGCCCATAATGGTCCCCACATATTCCACTAATATATTTCATCGGTTGAACCACGATGTCAAGGACTAAGATAATCTCGTATAGAATTCCCTCTGTCTGGCGAAATGTTACTTGCTCGAGATTCGATCGGCAGTCCATATTTAGTTCAATCTCATTACCGGCAAGTTCTCTTTACTCGTTCTGTAATACAGTATCCCCGTGACTAAACACATTAGTCACATGCTTGCAAGCTACTTAGGATGTTGTATTACTAAGAGGGCCCATAGATATCTCTTTGTCACATGGAGGGACAAATCCTAGCCTTGATCCATGAACCCAACTAGTACCTTCCGAGATACCTGAAGATCACCTTTATGATCACCAAGTTACAAAGTGATGGTTGATGCCCACAAAGCACTCTTTCAGTACTAGGGAGTCGCATGATCACATGGTCTAAGGAACAGATAGTTGACATTAAGAAAGTTGTAGCAATTTAAACTTAGTGACACAATCAGATGCTAAGCTTATGATTGGGTTTGTTCATCATATATTTATCCTAATGATATGTCCTCATTATTAAATGACAACTCATGTCCATGGTTAGGAAACGTTAACCATATTTAATCAACGAGCTAGTCTAGTAGCGGCTTACTAGCGACACAATATTTGTTTATGTATCCACACATGTATTTGAGTTTCCGATTAATACATTATAGCATGGAGAATAAAAACTTATCAAGAACATGGAAATATGATAATAACAACTTTAATACTGCTGCTAGGGCATATTTCCAACAGGATACCCACTATACCTTGCTCAATTACAAACAACTATATTAAAACTACTTTGTGACTTAGGAGCAGGAGTTAGTGTTCTGCCCTTCTCTATATATATAAAAGACCTAATTTGAATAAGATGACGCTCACTGAAATATCTTTGCAAATGGTTGACAACACTGCCGCAGTTAACATCAACATCACCAAGAAACAACAAGCACACATTTATTTCGTACATTCTTAATACATGCACTTAGACCCGTCCATTTCATGTATGTGTCACATCTCACACATACACACACAAGTGTATGCTTTGCTACCTATCGGGTCGCCGCATGTGCATCTTTGGGCTTGCCGGCCCGCACCCAAACAATGCTTAGCTTGGTGAGGAAGTGGCACACAGCGACATCCCCAGGCTTGATGTTGTGTAGCACAAAGAAAGGGTGCTTCGGGCTCCACTGCGACGTGTCGAGGTGGCACACGACCAGCGCCTCCATCATCGCCGGTGTTGCGCCCACATCCACGCTCTCCAGCGTCACTGTGTACGCGGAGGTGGGGTTGGACGTGTGGCAGTAATACACCATGTACGGGTACGTCAAGTCGTGGCAGGTCACGATCTTCGATGACCCGGAAAGCCTTCGGACAGCCGTCACGTTGTACCTCCCCCGCAACGCCGATGTGCCCGGGGCTTCCACGGGAAGATTAGCGGCGGAGAACGCACGGACGTTGGACGTTCTGAGAAGGGACGCCGTGAGCTCGCCGAGGGACTCAAGGGAGCTGGCGCAACCTGCTTTTTCATCGGGAAGCGTCCGTGGGTGCTCGCAGGTGTCCAACGTCCACCGAATGTCTCTTGTCATCCTAAGGGACGTTGGCGCAAACATCGTGACTATGCCTGAGAAGTGTTTGGTGGAGAATGGAAGGGAGTCGGCAACGTGCCGGGGAAGAAGTGCTGGCAGGGAGGTGGTCGGTGGGATGGTCGGGGTGATCATTGACCCTGGCCTCAGCATGTCGCGGAAGAAGAAAACATCTGCCTGTCTTTTGTTCTTGTGGCTATGAGAGTGAACATGGTGACCCGCCTCTCCTGTTACTTGCAACACGTGCAATAATAAAAGAAACCATCTGAGAAATGGCATTTAATCAAATAACTAGCTCTACTTTTTGGATATTTATCATCACATGAAAATAGTAAACTAACATGGAAATTCTAAAAATGCCTTCCTTAAGAAGTTAAGCTTTCTTTTACCTTCTATGTGTGTCCTATGCCCCGCAGAAATAGTCTTTAGGTCATTTTCATGTTTTGACTTGTATGACATTGTTGCTTTGTTTGGATCCTCTTCATCTTTTGTCCCATACGACACTGTAGCTTTATTTGGATCATGTTCCGACAGGTATGGCAATGTAATTTTATTTGTATACTCTTCATGTTCTGACCCATATGACAATATAACTTTTTTCGGACCCTCTTCGTGGTTTGCCCCGTATGACATTGTAACTTTGTGTGGATCCTCTTCTTGTTCTAGCCCATATGTCACTGTAGCTTTATTGGGATCATCTTCTTGTTCTTCCCCATACGACGTTGTAACTCTATGTGGATCCTCTTCTTGTTCTGACCCATAAGCCATTGTAACTTTATTGGGACCATCTTCTTGTTCTGCCCCATAAGACATTGTAACTCTATGTGGATCCTCTTCACCTTGGTTCAAGACTTCAGTATGTTCATCTTTGCCTTCATCTAACCCATATGACACAGATATTTCATTTAGTTTTTCTTCTTGTGCCACGAAGCCTCTCTTTGGAACATCTTTGCCCTCTACCCCATAGGACACCGAGATTTCTTTCAAATTCTCTCCACCTTTTGATCCATATGACACCGAGACTCCCTTTATATTTCCTTCGTGTGCCATGAATCCTCTCTTTGGGCCATCTTTGCCCTCTACTCCATAAGACACCGAGACCTCTTTCAAATACTCTCCACCTTTTGACCCATATGACATGGATACTTCATTTAAATTATCTTCATCTTTTGATCCATATGACACAGATACCTCCTTTAAATCATGTTCAGCTTGTGATGCAATATGGTTGTTTTCTTTCCCTTGACCACCTTCTGACTTGATTTTCCTATAATATGGTCCAATTCTTCGAAGTCCTTTGACAAACTTGAGGTTAACATCGTCTAGAGAGGCACGCACTGAATTCACATATGGCAAACATGTCGATATACACTTATTAGTAGGTTAATTGTGATAAAGCACAAGTCACATAAAATCGAATTGAACGGGGAAATGCATGCATGCATGCAAAGACAACAACAACAAAATATACGCATATAATATGCTAAATACATAGACTTCTGAACATCTATCACAACAACGAAACAAACTGACTCAGTGTTTGCGGTATGCAAAGAGAAGTGGACAAAACAAATTGTTTATGCTGTGAATGACAGGCTATATTTAAACCAAATATTTTGTTGAATTGTCGGTCTCTACTAAAAATTATGTTCAGTTTCATCTAGTTCCCTCCCAAAAAAGATATACCTTTTACTTCTCAACTATATTTGATTTACACAGTCAGCTTCAAACCATATGAAGTTATAACACCAATTATCAAACCACGATTGAAATTACTTCAACAAGGTATGTTTATTTAGTGTTTTGAGTCACGTGCATGTGCATGGTTGCCATGCTATGTCATTAGTTTTGCCACAGAAACTGTGTGCGTGTGCGTGTGCGTGTGCGTGTGCGTGCGCGTGCGTGTGTGTGTGAGAGAGAGAGAGAGACCGTCTTGCTGGACTAAGAGGTCGTTGACGGCTGGGGGCATTGGAGTTCCGGGAAGCGCCGCCCCCCAGTACGCCCTCAACGTCTCCGAGTTCGTCATCGTTGTCGTGGCCGCATCAGCGAAACTTCCATGTTGTCTGCCGCCTCCTCCGGCAATCTGCGTGCATCACAAGTTCACAACGAATAACAGAACGATTGTTACAAGTTACACACACACACACAAACACAAAATTACACGGGTATGCAATTCGCATGTGCGCATGTGGATGCATATGCGATGCACGCCCAGAAATATTTGGGAAGAGTATGCCGTATATATTTATTTATATTTGCGAGGGAGTATGCCGTACATCTGTACTCACCAAAAGAAGCGAGACGAGTGGCAGGAGTAGATCCATGTTGAGCGCGGGCTGCGGTGCAATGTGTTGCATCCAGTGCTAGTGAGTGGTGGTGTGGAGCAAAGCAGCTGGATATGGGTTCTATTTATAGTCATGATTCCCTTGGGTGAGGCAGTGGCGGCATAAATTACTGCTCAACAATTGTACAGATGCCTTTCACGTATCGTGCTGAATCCATGAGCCATGCAAGGGCCAGCGTATGACTGCACTGGACGCTGACGACTCAACCATTGCTCTCTTTGTTGTAGTATAGGCAGTTAAAAAAAAGCAGCGTGCGTTCCTCGTGTTCCTTTCTTTATGGAGTAAGTCAGATCTCGTGAACCAAAGTACCATATTATGGAGTATAAAAGTCCATGCCGAAAGGCCTCTGTCGGCTTATCTAGGAGAGGAAATGGTCTTCTTCGATACAACCCCCTAAACACATCAACGGTGTTGATTTGTTTATACCTCTTCACAGGGGTGGATCTGGGCCCCAGGCCCCCAGGGCCCAGGCCCGGGGCGTGGCAATTTTTTTTAGTTATTACCTATGCATGTTTTTGAATGGGTCCCGGGCTTGGCCCAATCCCAATACACATCTAGCCATTCAGGGCCTAGGCCAGGCAGTTGCTCCATCGCTCGCACCTGCTCCCTTCGTTCCGCACGCATCAGCCCACCGCTCGCACGGTCGCACCACCTGGCTCCCTTCGTTCCCTTTCCCAGACCTAGTCAACGCAGCCACGCAGGGTCGCACGCAGCCGCCGCCGTCGCCGCCGCTCCGCGCTCCCCTACTCGCCTGCTCTGACTCCGCGGTCCGCGCCTGCTCCGCCGCCCGCCCGCACCCTCCGCCGCTCGTCCAGCCTGGGCTGGTCCCCTGCTGCTCCGGACTCCGGTGCTCGCCGGCTCGCCGTCTCGACCTCTCCTGGCTCCACGCGGCAACGCCGTCTTCCCTCAATCCCTCTGCTGAGTGCTGAGTGTTGACTGCTGCCCAGAATTGGTAATGGGGTTGTTGTCTGTTGATACAAATTTCAAAGATTAAATATATTTTATCTGCAATCCGCTTATGGAGTTGGTTGCTGATGTTGTCAAACATTAAATTTCACTTGAATTGAATTTGAATTTGAATATTGCTGCTGCTACTGTTAATGCTAATTTCATTACATTTTGTAGAAATAAAAGATGAAGAGATACTTTTCATTTCTTCAAGGTGTTGGCTCTTCTTCCACCGTTGATCAAGTTATGGAAGACACTTATGAGGCAAGCCATTGATTTGGTACTCTTTTATTTCATGCACTGTTCGTAGTTTTTGTCATCTTGTTTTATCTATTTTCTTGTATCTTTAAGCATTGAGTTTAAATTCGAAATTATTGGTACAATTGAGCCATATTTGAGATAGCTATAGTTTGATGGAGGTTAAGTTTTTCTCTCTCGTGTAAAAAAAAATTTGGGCCCGGGGCTTGCTCCATTCCTGGATCTGCCACTGCCTCTTCATAAGAAAGGGTAGGATGGCCTTTTTTGTTTTTTTAGTTGATGATGGGTTTTTTTTTGTCAGGATGTATACGACATCCGACTCCCGTCGGACTGGGCCGGGCCCAATGGTGATGGCTATAGTAAGCGCGCCCCTTCATGGGATGTAAAAATTGAAAAGAAACCACAAAACAAGTGGAGTCATCGGGAATCGATCCACAAACCTCTTGTAGCAAGCGTGAGTGGCTCACCAATTGACCTGGCTAAGACTGTGTAAAGCAATGACCGTGAAATCTTAAAAACTAACACCAGTGAGCGGCATACTAATTAATAAGCTGACTAATGTTTGTACATACTTAAGAACTAACACTAATGCAGAATTAAGGTACCTTTTCAAAAAAATCAAACATTTGTTGGAAATTCTGAATAAATTTTTACAAATCAAATAATCTTTTAAAATCCAACAGTTTACGAAAACTTCGTTTTTTAGAAGCATGACATATTTCGAAAATTTTGAACAACATTTTGTAAAAGCATGAACATTTCAAAAAAAATAAAGAGATATGTTCGTTTGTTAAGAATATTCTTTCGAACAACATTTTCAATAATTTTACAGAGATATGAGGAGCGTGCAAACTTAAGAAGTAACATTATGAACATGACCACTCTAGCATACCCGGGCACTCTCCGTTGAACATGGTCTATTTGGACATTCTTGAAATGACCCCAAATTTCCAAGCAGGTGGGTATGCCCAAGGCAGGCATTTATGCCAGGTTTGAACAATTTTCGACATAGTATGCAAGTTGCCACACGTCCAGTCATTTATTGATCTTTTTTTACCAAGAAAACACCAGAAAATGCAAAACTTTTTGAAAACCCAAGAAACTTGGCATGTTGCCTTGAATTGGTCATACAAGCCATGAAGAAAATTGGGGCCATTTCCGTTGAACATTTGTGTTTTTTGGGACATTCTTGTAACGATCCCAAATTTTGCTAGCAGATGGGCATGCCCATGATTTGCATCCATGCTAGGTTCGAAGGGAAAAAGTATTTAAAATCATAATCAAAATAGTTACTTAAAACTATCATATTGGTGAATTATTTTCTGTTTTTGCGAGCGCCAATGGGCCAGCCCAGTCGGCCGGCCTCCTGCATGTGTTGCCGTCTATTTGATGCTACTCCCAAAACATATGTAATTTTCCTAATTGACACTCGTCGCATGAAGTTGTCAACCAAACGGATAAAACGAGCGAAGCAAATAACGTTATGGTCTCGCCTATTGAGCATCTTTAGTGACCACTGAACCTTCAATATTTAGAATATTTTTCAAACCAATTTTCAGAATTTCAAAAATATTCATATTTATTAATCAATGTTCAAAAAAATCGGAAAATGATGGTCTTATGCTGCTGTTACAAAAATTGTTCGCAATTACAAAAATGTTTGTTGTTTTTTCATTTCTTTTCTGGAGTTTCATAAAAGTTGACGTTCCAACAATTGTTTGTGTTTCCATAAAATTTGCAATTATAAAAATGTTCCGGTTTTAAGAAATATTCGCGTTTCAAAGCTGTTCATGGTTTTAAAAAAGTGTTTCAGTTTATTTTACATTTTGTTCAAAAATCTGAAAAGTGATTGGGATTCACAAAAAAATCAAGTTTTGTTTTCAAAAAAATACTTTGCGTTGGAAGTCTTTCAGAATATTCTACATTGTTTCTATCCTTAATGCTTTGCGCTGATATTTCAGCAAAAACACAGGCTAGGCATCTCCTCTACGTATACGTCCCGTGGGGTACGCATCATACATATAGAAGTAAGTACGACTTGTGAAATGACTAGATTACCCTTTATACGTTTTAGGAGGGGGTTGTACCAAAGCGGGTCTCTCTGTTTGAATATGTGCTGAATATGATTCTAATTTGTATTGCTTACATGACTGAATTGGGTGGCGTTGTAGTTGTAAGAGCATCACCAGCAATCCTCCAGTATCATATTCCATTCCTAATTGGGTGGTATTGGGGCAACCCAAATACTCCCTTCGTCCCAAAATAACGGTCTCAGCTTTAGTATAATTGTGTACTAAAATTAGCATAAAGTTAAGACACTTACTTTTGAAAGAAGAGAGTATGGTTTTCAAAATCATTGGGGATGTGTCCTTGTGGCCACTCAATAGCTATGGGAGTACTACAAGCTATATAATATGTGGATAACATTTTCTCTAAAAAATATGTGGATAACCAGGATAAGGCAAAACACTATATACATAAATAGTTGATTCCCACTAACTCCATATGCAACTACTCCACCTCCAACACCTATATCAATAGTTGATCGGTTGCCCACTAACTCCAATTCTCTAAACATGCAACTACGCCACCTCATCGTGCCATCATGCATGATAAAACACCTATATTAACATGCACTATGCATGATACTCATATTCAATATCCACTAGCTTCAGTTCTCTCAACATGCAGCTAAGCCACCTTATCATGTCACCATGCAAGGGAAAATACCCATATCAGCATGCATTATGCATGCTAGTCGGATCAAGAAATATTCTATAATTTTAGAATAGATCAAATATAGTACAGTATATGTATTTTAAATAGTTGCAATCCACTAGATATCTCTTCTCACCACACAACTCTGACACATCAACAAGCTTGCATGTTTGTCACATCATCGACTTGTAATTTCATCATAATTAATCCACATACTTAGTCACATCATCAGTCTAATTATCCATGTCAGCCTACTCATTTTTCCGGTGGTCCCATGGCAATGTGCGGGTTATCTTCTTATTAATGGCAAGAGTTTTGGCATAACTTCTATTGTTGTAGGTGTTTCATAAAGAAAACTAGAAATTGGTACATTTTTTAAAAGTTAGTACTAACTGTTCGAAGGGTTAGCACTAGCTCCCGTTCTAGCCACTCCATGTGGGCGAGCAAGTTGCTAAAATTATTGCTTATCGAGTACTCTCTCAGTTCTAGAATGTGTCGGGGGTACTACTCTGGTAGCTGAATCCAAGATTCATGAGCAGTACAAGCTCGCCTAGCTGGCCCCAATGAGTTTTTAAGTTTCATGCAACGCCTTTGATGCTCCTCTCGTAATTTTTATAGTATGGCTCGGATGGTTGTACTCCATAATCTTTCAAATCCTAATTTTAACGGCTTATGTGTACCAATAAAACGAAATATTCTTTCAAAATGAGAGGCGAAGTTCTTGTTTATAGCAAGATATCTAGCACGTCATGGAATTTGGTGGTTTTTCTCTCTATCTTTAGTTTAACGGCTCATGTGCACCCAAAAAAAAACGCACATTCTTTCGCTTTTTCCAGCTCTATCATTGAAGTTATTGGTGTTTGAAAATTGAAACCTGTTGATGCTAATTTGGATGTTGAAATAGTAAAAAACATCACTCCAAACTCATAAGGGGTATATTCTAAAAAAAATATTAGTTCACAGGCATTTTGGTCGGGTGTATCTTTCTTGGTTCTTTCAGCCAAACGATTCTCCTCGATCCGATGAGCGATCACCATCGTCCCAAAGACGGATGTACTTTTCTTTGTTCTTTCAGCCAAACGATTCTCCTCGATCCGATGAGCGATCGCCATCGTCCCAAAGACGGATGACCAGAGCGAAGTGACAATATGCAGCCATCGCGTATACTGATTGCTGCCTTATGTACGCATATATCCCCTTGTCCAGTCTAACCATAGGCTATAAAACAACACACCATGTGGAACTCGTTGTTGCATATTCAATTTGGAAGGCGGAGTGGCTGAGATCCGATGAGGGATGCCGCGTCCTGTCAGCAGACAGCAGTCAGCTTGAGACAGCAGGGTTAACCGCGATGGAAGGACCAAATTGAGGAATAAAGTGACCAAAAAGTCGATGCAGCCGATCCCATTGTTCTAGAATATATTCATGGCATTCGGGCACATCCGCACAGCCAATTAGACATTGCAAAATTACGGTCTAACAATGTGGTGCACTCTGTCTCTGTACGTGACGGGCCGCCCGAGGTTGGGGCCGGCTAGCATGAGTAGGCGGGCACACAGTTCGCCATGAGAGCAAAGAAAAAGAAAAAGAAAACAGCCGCGGTGATGACTGGATGCCAGCCATGCGTGTGTGGTGGCGGAGAATGACCGGAGGGTACCGACTACTGTGCGGGGTAGGACTAGACGACATACGTGAGCTAGCTGTCCGCGATGGAACTTGTGTCCAAGAGGCAAGCAACGGCCGTGCAAGGAGCCATTTCGCAGAGCGCGTAATCACGGCGGGACCGGCGCTGTGCTGAAAACTATGATTGATCAGCTATACGGATGCATATGGTGGTTGGTGGGACCGTGGAGATAGGAGAGGCATGGCGATTTTAATATCATTAGGAGAGAAGAAAAGAACAATGATCATTTTGATGGACGGTGGTCATTTATGTTCGATATGATCATTGAGAGTCTTAACCTCAGGGAGATAGAACTCTCGGGTAGACAGTTTACCTGGGCAAACTCTCTTCCTACTCCTACCTACGAGAAGCTTGATATGGTACTTGCGTGTGTGGAATGGGAGCAGAAATACTCCCTAGTATTGGTGCACGCGATGCAAAGAACGATTTCCGATCACACACCCTTGTTAGTTGACTCGGGTGAAGCCACTCATATTGGCAATAAAAGTATTTTTTCGTTCGAACTCAGTTGGTTCGAAAAAGAAAATTTTATTGACATGGTGGCAAGAGAGTGGCTAGGCCAGTAGCTGGCGCATCCAGCTTGGAACGCTGGCATAATAAGATTAGACACCTACGACAATTCTTGAGGGGTAGGGCCAGAAATGAGAGTGGGATTTATAAAAAAAGAGAAGGAGAGACTTCTCCAGCTAATTCAGGCTCTACGAATTTGTTAGACGAGTCCGAGCAAGCATGCAAGTCCGAGGCCGAGGCTAAACTACGTACGTTATTTAGAGAAGAGGGAATGAAATGGGCCTTACGTGTTAAAGTTCTTAAGGTCGTCCAAGGGGATGACAATACCCAATTTTTCCATATGATTGCTAATGACAAGCATCGGAGAAAGAAGATTATTCAGCTTGAGCAAGATGAGGGAACAGTTGTGGGCCATGCGAATCTGAAGCTTTACATATCCAACTACTACAAGCAGTTGTTTAGATCACCGGTAGATAACATGGTGACTCTAGATGAGGGTGTGGTGGAGGATATTCCTCAGTTGCAGTCAGGGGATAATGAGACCCTCTATGCACCGTTTACTGAGAAGGAGGTGTTTGAGGTGATCGCTCAAATGAAACCGAATAAAGCATCGGGACCAGACGGGTTCCTGGCAAAATTCTATAAGAAATGTTGGCATATTGTAAAAGATGATCTTATGCCTATGTTTCATGATTTTTTCAATGGGCATCTACAACTGTTTCATTTAAATTTTGGCACGATCACTCTTTTGCCTAAGAAGGAGGAAGCCATCCGCATCGAGCAACTCAGGCCCATTTGCCTATTGAATGTGAGTTTCAAAATCTTTACGGAAGTGGCTACCAACAGGCTGACAAAGGTTGCCCATTCGGTGGTGCAACCAAGTCAGACTGCCTTCATTCCTGGAAGACACATCCTAGAGGGGGTAGTTGTCTTACACGAAACCTTACATGAAATCCACTCGAAAAAACTCGATGGAGTTATATTCAAAGTGGATTTTGAAAAGGCCTACGATAAGGTCAAATGGCCTTTTCTGCAGCAAGCCATTCGCATGAAAGGTTTCAATGAGTCATGGAGGAATCAGGTGGATTCCTTTGTCCATAAAGGTAGTGTTGGGATAAAGGTGAATGATGATATTGGCCATTAGTTTCAAACGCATAAAGGCTTGAGACAAGGAGATCCGATGTCTCCGATAATGTTCAATATTGTGGCAGACATGTTGACAGTTCTCATAGGTCGGGCCAAGGAAAAGGGCTTGGTAGGTGGACTGGTCCCCCATTTGGTGGATAGGGGAGTCTCCATCCTACAATATGCGGATGACACAATTTTATTCATGGAGCACAACCTCGCAAAAGCCAGAAATATGAAACTCATATTATGTCTATTTGAACAATTGTCGGGGTTGAAGATCAATTTTAAGAGAGTGAATTGTTCTGCTTTGGCCGTGCCAAACAAGACCAAACAATTAAAAGAACCTATTCGGTTGTGAACTGGGGTCTTTGCCGTTCATTTATCTTGGGATTCCAATTCACCATAGGAAATTGACTAATAAAGAATGGAAATGTATCGAGGATCGATTCTAGAAGAAACTCATTTGCTAGAAGGGTAAGCTTATGTATTATGGAGGAAGGCTCGTATTGATAAATTCGGTACTAATGAGTATATCGATGTTCCTCCTGTCTTTTTTTGAGGTGCCCAAAGGGGTACGCAAGAGATTAGACTTTTATCGATCTCGATTTTTTTGGTAGTCCAACGAGGTGAAGACAAAATATCGCCTGGCAAGATGGGATATTATTGTTGGGGAACGTAGCATAATTCAAAATTTTCTACGCTTTCACCAAGATCCAACTATGGAGACATCTAGCAACGAGCGAGTAAGAGTGCATCTACATACCGTTATGGAGATTGCGAGCGGAAGCTTTCGAAGAAGCGTGGATGAAGTAGTCGTACTCTTCGCGTTCTTCGTCACCGATGATCTAGCGCCGAACGGACGGCACCTCCGCGTTCAACACACGTCCGGTGCAGCAACGTCACCTACTTCTTGATCCAGCAAGGGGGGAGGAGAAGTCTTCAGAGATCCGGCAGCACGATGACGTGATGACGAATGCAGTGGAGATCGCAGCAGGTAGGGGTGGGCACTTTCAAACCGAAAACCAAAAATTGAAACCGAACCGAACCATTTTAACCGAAATATAGGCTAAATCGGTTTTTGGTTATTCGGTTTGGTTTGAAAAATATAAATTATTTGGTGTTTAATTTTAAATCGGTTTTTGATTGAGAAAAAACCGTATACACCGAACTAACCGAATTATGAGTCCACTACCCTTGTTTCTCTCCGCGCAAGCACAATAAGATAGCCAATTAGTCTAAGTCGCTAGCTAGTTGTGTATCGCTTTGGAAATTATACATAGATTCATGCAATCACAAGAGCATGAGTCTAGTGCATAGATTATAGGATCTCATGCATGCAAATACTAATTGGTAGCTATTTATTTAGATGATTGATGGCTATGTTTGTACAAAGTATAACAAATAGTTACATGATATGTTGCTTCAACTGATGGTGGTGCACATGTATTTTGGTTTTTCGGTTAACCGAACAAACCGAACCGATATATTTTGGTTAATAAGGTTCGGTGGCAATTTTTGTCATGATTATTTCGGTTGTCATTTTTCAGAAACCGAAATTCTAGAAACCCGAATAAACCGAACCGAATTAACCATATAAACCGAATGCCCACCCCTAGCAGCAGGGCTTCGCCGGGCGCCCTGCGTTGGAGTATGGAGGTGTGACGGGAGGGGGAGAGGCGCCAGGGCAAGGGTGCGGCTGCCCTCTCCCCCCCCCCACATATATATAGGGGGCCAGGGGGTGCGCCAGCCCCCTGTAGATCCAATCTGCAAGGGGGGGCGGCGGCCAGGGGGAGTCCTTGCCCCCCAAGGCAAGTGGGGCGCCCTCTCCCCCCTAGGGTTTCAACCCTAGGCGCATGGGGAGGTGGGCCCCTAGTGGTGCGCCAGCCCATTAGGGCTAGACACTTCCCCTTGCGGCCTAGGGGCCCCACCGGGATGGGTGGCCCCACCCGGTGGACCCCCGGGGCCCCTCCGATGGTCCCGGGACGCTCCCGGTGACCCCCGGAGATCACCCGATGGCCAAAACCTGACTTCCTATATATCAATCTTTACCTCCGGACCATTCCGGAACTCCTCGTGACGTCCGGGATCTCATCGGGACTCCGAACAACTTTCGGGTTTCCACGTGCATTTATCTCTACGACCCTAGCGTTACCGAACCTTAAGTGTGTAGACCCTACGGGTTCGGGAGACACGTAGACATGACCGAGACCACTCTCCGGTCAATAACCAACAGCGGGATCTGGATACCCATGTTGGTTCCCACGTGTTCCTCGATGATCTTCATCGGATGAACCACCGTGTCAAGGATTCACTCAATCCCGTATGTTATTGCCTTTGTCGATACTTGCCTGAGATTCGATCGTCGGTATTCCCGATACCTTGTTCAATCTCGTCATGGCAAGTCTCTTTACTCGATCCGTAATCCATCATCCCGTGACTAACTACTTAGTCACATTGAGCTCATTATGATGATGTCTTACCGAGTGGGCCCAGAGGTACCTCTCCGTCATACGGAGTGACAACATCCCAGTCTCGGTTCGTACCAACTCAACAAACACTTTCGGAGATACCCGATGCATACCTTTATAGCCACCCAGTTACGTTGTGACGTTTGGCACACCCAAAGTATTCCTACGGCATCCGGGAGTTGTACAACCTCATGGTCTAAGGAATAAATACTTGACACCGAAAAGCTTATGCATTACGAACTATATGATCTCGTGCTATGCTCAGGATTGGGTCTTGTCCATCACATCATTCTCCTAATGATGTGATCCCGTTATCACTGACATCCCATGTCCATGGTCAGGAAACCGTGACCATCTGTTGATCAACGAACTGGTAACTAGAGGCCTACCAGGGACTCATTGTGGTCTATGTATTCACACATGTATCGCTGTTTCCGTACAATACAATTCAAGCATGAATATGTGGGGACCCCGACTTAGAAGTCGAGATCACCGAATGCACATGTATAGTGATCCCAGAGATCAATGCTCACTGAACACACAGAAGCTGAATAACAAGAGTCTTACATCCATACAAATAGTCTTACACGAATTATGGCCATTATGACCAAGTCTTACATAGATAGAGCCTCACGGGCTGAATAGCAAGTAACTCAAATAGCGGAAGTCTTCGATAACGGGTAGAACCCATGCCATCTGCCTTAACCCTACAGGCATTCTGACTGGGATAGCGTCCTAGTTCGCATGTTCGTCTCCAAAGAACTCTTCCTCATATTCCTGTTCTTCCATGCCTGGCCAATTAAATAACCAGTGGCAAGCCAATGAGTACTTTGAATGTACTCGCAAGAAACCCATGATGTGGTAACTATGCAATGGAACATTAATGAACAATCTAACAAGGGTTAGCATGAATATTCTACCATCAAGTTTATGCATCAATAAACTCGCGTAACCTTGAAGACAGGTTACCGATATCAACATGAATATGATTCAACTCGTCGAGTCAAGTCACCACCTTGACTCATCACACACATACTATCACCGAAGAAGTAAAATTCTGGACATAGTTTAAGTAGCACCACCCAACTGTCCATGACCATGGACACGGCTATTCGAATAGTTTTACACTCTGCAGAGGTTGCACACTTTACCCACAAGATCCGGGGAACTTCCGTGTCATCCACGACCCGCGGTACCTCAAGTACCCGGGGTAAGTACCCGGTCATTACCTTTCCTTAGACGACACTAACATAGAGTCCACTCGTTGGTACACGGCCCTCGAGTACAAACAATAGATCACGGGACTTGCCCAAATTTCAATGTCACGCGTACCCGAAGGGACCAACGGTGTGTCCAGTGCCCTGTGAAAACAGTCATGGTCGTCTATCCAAGCACGACCCCGTCCCGGGAAAGACCTCAAGTCTTCCCGTCACTAGTAATGCGGGCACCATGCTAGTATCGACCTAAGTAATCAATAAAGCCCCGTCCCATAAGGGGTAGTGTGGTTGCACGTGTTTGGTTGGGACGGTAGTCACACATAAATCTAATCCATCATTTTACCATGCACATGATTTGCCGGCACATCACTTCTTCCTCAAGTGATGACCTAACACAACATCACCCTCGGGCATTAGGGGCACCCGATGGGTTCATGCAAAGGTTCCAACCACGAAGGTTCATACCAAATATGCATCACCAAGCATCATGACTAACTATTAGCATGACATCTAGTACTTAGCAAGATCAAGTTCAAGCATGCATCATGTGGTGGATCCAACTAGGTTACCATCGTAACCCTATCATCATGCATTGGAAACAAACGAGTTCCGAGAACAAGTGTATCATGGTCAAAGGGCTGCTTGCCTGGATTGGCTTGGTCTTCAAAGTCTTCAAATCCTTCTCCTTCTCCTTCCACAGCAACTTCGTCAAATACGGGATCTATACGTCGCATAATAATCACGGGAAAATAAGACCACAAATAAAACAAAAAAATCAAAGTGCTCAGAAAAATGTCAACTCATTTTTGTTAAATACTAGAGGGATTTCTAAGATGGGGAAAATTCTTAGTTGGAGTTTTGGAGTTACAGAATGGAATCTATTGATTTTTGAACAGGAGTATTACTGCTCAAATTTGAATTTAAATTTGAACAGAACAGAAAAGCTTCATAGATGTGAGTGAAAGTGGTACCATTAAATAGGTTGGAATATTACAAGAATTTAGGAGTTCGAATTATTTTATTTGGACCATTATTCTTTTCTGTAGAAATGTTTAAAACAATTATAGAAAAGAAAAAGGAAAAGTGTCCTGTGCAACTGGGCCAGAGAAGGCCACAGTGCACGGCCCAGGCGGACCAGCCCAGCCGCACGGGTGCGTGCGCGCGCACGTCAGGTTTTTGAACCTGACGGGCGGGGCCCGTCGGTCAGTGACTGAGAGGAGGGGGAGAGAGGTGTGGGGATGACAGGCGGGGGCCGCCTGTCATCTCCAACCTTGCGGCCACGGCGACGGCGAGCTCACCGGCGAGGTTTCCGGCCACGGCGACGGCAACGGAGGCCAGGAATGGACTCAGCGTCGAGTGGCGGTTGCAGGGGTGGTGGTGCGGCACGACGGGGAGGTCGGGTTCGCCGGCGGCGAGGTGGGACGGCGGAGGTGCTACGGGAGGTCGTCGCTCCGGCCGTTTCCAACTTCCACAGAGAGGGAAAACATGGGGGAAAGAGTCAGTGAGGTGAGGGGGTTCCGAATCGGGCAAAAGGAAGGGCAGGGGAGGCCCGTACTGCGAGATCTCCGGCGGCCCGACGCGGCGGAGCTCCGGTCGATCCCGAGCACTGGGACTTCCTAGGGTCGAACTGATGGTGCTGGGGGGCTCAGTGAGGTTAGGTGAGGCTGTTGGTGCTGCTGGAGAGGCCCGGGGGGTCCTATTTATAGGGGGTCGACGGAGGCCCGTGGTCCAGTGCGCCGGCGAGCTCCGGCTCGAGGCTACAGCGCACGGGAGGCAAGGGGGATGAGTCCATGGTGTTGCTGGACGAGCTCCACGTCCAGTAGAGGTGAGAGGAGGAGCGGGGGAGCTTCTGGAGCGCGCGCGCGTGCGAGGCAGAGGAGTGGCCGTTGCGGGCGGCAGGTGCGCGTGCGACGATGATCACTGGAGGGCGCAGGAGGAGGGGGGACAGCGCCGGGGCGGTCACGGACGTCGAGGAGCATCGACTGGCGCGAGGGAGAGGCCTGAGGCTGTCGGGGGCCAGCAATTGGCTGAAGCCACCGTGTGGAGGTGCACTGTAGCGTGCTCCGGAGCGTGCGTATGGCTGGCATCATCGTGCCCTCGCCACTCCGGTCAAAACCAACATGCCCAAGAGTGTCTAGAAGGTCAGGGGAGGAGTAAAGAATTGGCCTGAGGCCTTGGATGCCCTGGAGATGCTGAGAGAGAGTGAGGATGCTGGTGACTTGGTGAAAATTTGCTGTCCAGCAGGGTAAACTTGGGTTCTTACCCCTCAATCATGGAGCTGGGGTGCTGGGGAAGTTACTGGGGGTAGCCAGTAACTGAATGATTGTGTGGTAAAAAGTTGAGGCCATGGAGATGAGTAAAAGTGATCAAGATGGAGGTTTTAGTAAAAAGCCAGAAGGTGTTTGATCAGTGTTTGGTCAAGCAAATGACCTCCACTTTACATGGCACTTAACAGGATTGAATAACATGTGAAAATAGGGTGCTTCACCAAATTTGGGCTCATTTGAAGAAACTAGCCAATGTAACTTTGGTGAACCCTAGAAATCAACAGAAACAGCTTTATCTTGATTGAGTCAAGCTAATCATCTCCCCTTGATGCACCACTTGGTGCAGCATCATCATTTGGGGTATTGATCATGCCCACAAAGTTTGAAGCTCCAGGTAAAAAGTTGGTAATGTAAAGTTGTTCAAACTTGCATTTGAACAGAAAAGGTTTTGGGATGATCTGATCAAGTAGCTCTATTCCAAATCTTGTGCCATTTGGTCTAGATGCCTCATTAGGCCATTCTAGCATGTGCACCAAATTTGAGAGCATTTGGACAAGTTTGGTAATGTGGAGTTGCTTAAACTTCAAATATGGACAGAATGGTTATGAAGGGGTTTGAGGATGTTTTCTTGCTTCCCAAGGCATGGGACTTGGCAAGGTCATCAAGTATGTCATATATGACATGATAGAATTTCCCTGGAATTTTTGGAGAAAATTTCCTTTGCAAATATTTCAAAAGCTTGAAATATCCAGAAAGGGTTTTAGAGGGTTTAGCCCATTATTTTGAACTTGAAACTCTTATATATGGACAATATATGTCCTCCGAGTCTCTCTGAATTTTGGCAAATATTTTTGAAATAGTTAAATAATTTTCCCCTATTAAAGACCATTTCTGGCCTTAAGAAGAAGCTTTTAAATAAAATAGGAAAATAACTTTTAAAATTATACTTTTGTGGTTTCTGGGAGTCCTATGACTACTAGGTCTCAAATAAACCTTTTGAAATAATTTTCTCACCCTAAATCAAGTACTTGCAGTGCAAATCTCAATTCAGGGGTTTTTGGGAAACTAAATTTATAAAATACTTTTTGGCCAAATTAATTCTGTAGGAAAATACTATACTGTTATATAACACTTGGTATGATCATTGGGCAGAAGTTTTGGGTATGGAGATGAATTCTATAAGAGGTCATAGTTGACTTAAATGAGCACAGGAAAAGCACATGAAGAAAACTCAACTTCAAATAAAAGCCAAATGATGCTAAAAAAATTTGCTGGTCCAAATTTTCATGCTTCAAAGATACAAATATCATGTTACAAAATGCAGGGTGTGACAGACCTACCCCCCTTACAAGAATCTCGTCCCCGAGATTCCTAAACTAGGGCTTAAAAGAGGTCGGGAAACTTAGATCTAAGATAGTCTTCTCGTTCCCAGGTTGCTTCTGCTTCGGTGTGGTTGCTCCACTGGACCTTGAAGTACTTGATGGTATGGCTTCGCGTACGTCGTTCTGCTTCGTCCAGAATGCGGATGGGCTTCTCGCGGTAGGTCAAATCAGGCTGCAGATCAATGGCTTGGTGATCAACATCCTTGTAGAGATTAGGCTTGTCTGGAACCTGGAGGCACTTCCGGAGTTGTGACACATGGAACACATTGTGCACATCGGATAGCTCAGGTGGTAGTTCCAACTGGTAAGACACTTCTTGTGACGCCCGAGACCGACGTCCCAGAAGATTCCAGAAGATTCCAGATGTTCCGGGTTGCCCGTGTGTTTTCAGTTCTGCTTGTGTTATTTATTTTTTTGCATTGCATCATGTCATCATGCCATCATGTCATATTTTATTTTTGCTTCTCAACCTAATAAATCGTGTGGACCTTCGGTTCATTTAAATCGAGGGAAGGTGACTTCTCTTTATAACATATAAAAGTCTCTCAATATTTATGGAGCTATATTAATAAATATTCCATTGCTCCGGAATCACCATAACACACTTGCATAATTTTCCCCATTGTCTTTCACTTCTAGTTTCACCTCCAAAATCTTGCCGGTAATTCTTTTCTCGTTGCTCGAGGTTCCTCCAAAAACCCTCCTTCTATTTTATTTTAAATCCTGACATTTTTGTGAGCCCGGGGATTTTGACCTCGTGTGCTAATTCTTGTCCTCCTCCTTCTTCTTTCTTTTCTTCCCTCTTTTATTTTTTTCTGCCATCAGTTAAATAAAAGGAGCAGCCAGCCCAGGCCTCTCCTCCCTTCTTTTTCTCCCTGGCCATCTTCCCAGGCCTCTAGGCCCAACTCCCTTGGCCCACTGGCAAGGCACCGAACCCTAGCCTTCGCTCCTCTCCTCCCCTCGCTCTCGTTCTTTCCCCGAGCGCCGCCAGGCAGTTCCCTCACCCGCTCGACCCCTTCGTCCTCGACCGAGGCCCGTTCCCCTCGATCCCTTTCCCTCTCCCCTCTCGCATCGCCTGCTCACTCCGTCGCGCCGGCCAGGAGCCTCGACCTGGCCTGCCTCGAGCGGCCGGATCCAGCAGCCCGAGCGCTCGTCCGCCTCGCGACCTCCTCCTCTGCGTCGAGCCGCGCGGCCGCGGCCATCCTCGCCCCGCTCCCTCCGTTCCCCGACGTGGTCGCCCCCATGCCGAATTCCCTCGCCGCGCCTCCAAACGTCCTCGAGGAGCCCAGGTCCCGCGCCCCTCCGCCCGCGGCCAGGCCGCCTCCCGGAGCCCGGCGTCGCCCCGATGCAGGAGCCCGCGCCGCCGAGCCTCCATGGCGCCTCGCTTCAGCCCAGCTCGGCTCCCTCCGCACTTCCTTCCGTCGCGAACCGCCCGTCCCGTCCTCGCGCGGCCAGAGGCCCCCTCGTCCCGTGCAGCCCCGCAGCCGTCTCCCTCCGTCCAGCGCGCAAGATCCCGCGGCCCCTGCCTCGCTGTGCTGCCGCTGTTGTTTCTTCTTCTTCTTTTTTGTGTTGTTTGGTTGCTGGTGTTGACCTTGACAGAGAACGGAACGACTACTCGACGACGACCCCGTGTACAACTACGACATGAACGACCGAACGAATCGACGACCGAACATCTACGGGAAGGCGAGCTCGTGAACGGCTACGGAGCAAGTACCTCTACATCCGTGTACGACTACGTGAACGAGTACCACGACGCCGTCGAACGCCAAGTACCTCTACGTGACCGACAAGTACCACGACGACCCGTACGTCTACCGTCGCCCGGAAAAGACGGATGCGCCAAATACATCTACGAACGAGTTCGTCTACCGTCGCCGAAGATCCGGGAACGACTACTTCCTCTACGAGTTGCGAAACGGCTACTTCCTCTCCGACGTGAACGACTCCTTCCTCTACGTCCTGAACCGCCCCGAAACGATGGTTCCGAAGGTATAACCCCGTCGATGACCCGTGTGATGCATGCTTGTTGTGGTTGTATGAAATGTTTCCCGTGTGAGCACCGTGTCCGTTTCGTCCCTTTTGTCATGTTCCTCGGTTGCCTCGCCACCGACTCGTGGGAACCCGGTAACGGGATCGCCCCATCTTTCATCTCGTTTGACTCGCTTCGTCACCTTTTGCACCGGTCTCTCAACGAGATACCGGTACCGATATGATGTCGTTGCATCATTTTCGGATCGTTGTCGTGGCACCTTTTTTTTTCCACCACGGTGACAAATGCTTCTTATCCTCTTAAGTCAACCTGTTAATAAAATTGCATAAACTTGATCATGTCATCCGCATCATGATAACTACATTAAATGTTTAATTGTTGTTTGCTTATAATTATTAAACCATGCTCATGAGGATTTTCCGGATATGTTGTTGTTATTTCCGACCTCATTTAAAATGTCTTATTAGTGTAGTTTTATTATGCTTCACCTCTTGCCATGTTAAAAACATTTAATCTTGTCTTGTAAATAATGTGAGTCAACTAAATAATTAAATGTGGTGTTTCGTCAATATGCAACTCGTTGCATATTGAGCTCCACTTAACTTGTAGTATTGTTCGTGCACTTTGCCATGCCATGCATATAATTAAACCGGACATGCATCATACTTGGATGTGCATCTTATGCCTTGTTGTTGCTTGTGTGTTTACCGTGTTGTTTCTTCTTTCCGGTTGCTTCTCTTGTTAGCTTCGGTTTCGTTCCGGAGTTGTGAGGATCTGCTCGACTGTGTTGCTCCGTCTTCTTCTTGGATCCGTTCTTCTCCCTTGTGGATTCCCAGGCAAGATGACCGAACCCGGATACCATTACTATTTTTGCCTATTGCTAGAAGTCTCGATCTATAGTTTTGCCTCGATGCCCATGTTCTTCTTGTCAGCCTCCTACTTGTAACCAATTGCCATGTTTAACCACCCTACCTACGCAAACCGTTGCTTGGCTAAGTACGCTTCGCTTAGCCCTCTTATAGCATTGTTAGTTGCAGGTGAAGATTGAAGATGCTTGCTTCATGTTGAAGTTTGGTTGGGTTATATCACACTATATAAATACTTTAAAATGAAATCATCTATATACTGGCAGAGTGGAAGGCTAAGCCTTTTGCTTGGTGTTTTGTTCCACTCATGCCTTTAGGAACCGTATAAACCGGTGTTATGTTCCTTGATTATGCATTCCTAACACGGTTGGGGTGTATGGGACCCCCTTGATAAACCGCTAAGTGCTAAGTCTTTTCCAGCAAGTCCCAACATTTGGTACTATTTGCCTCATAATAACAACTTATTTAATTAATTAAATTTGCATAGGGGGTCGCGTCCCCGAGGATTCTTAATTCTACATAGCAGGGGGGGCCAGTGCCGATGGTGTTGGTCCCAAACGGGGAGCCTGCGGGGCCGCCTTGGGGCAACCCGAGGTATTTGGTATACCCGTAGCTTCGCCCATCCGGTCGTGTCCTGAGACTTAGATACGCGCGGCTACTATCAGGGTGTCGACACGCCGGGAGGATTTGCTGGATTAGCCTTACCTTAGTTCGGTTTAACTTGAGCACGGGATTCCGAGAATACTCGGGTCTTCCCAACTATGGAGTTGCGACTCCGCGGATCGTGGGCTTGTAATGGGCCAAGTTGGAACACCCCTGCAGGGTTTGAACTTTCGAAAGCCGTGCCCGCGGTTATGTGGCAGATGGGAGCTTGTTAATTTCGGTTGTAGATAACTTGACACAATGTTTCAATACACTACCAGCGTGTGTACCGTGACTGTCAATTTCCGAATAGGGATTCGGGAGTTGAACACGGTGGGGTTATGTTTGACCGGCTTTAGCTAGGATCACTTCGTGATCATCTTTCGACCGATGCACTTCTCTTCTCGCTCTCTTTTACGTAAGTTAGTGCTAGTTGCTGCTGCAGACTCTTGTTTGTTCCTACACCTCTCGTTCTTTCTTCAGCCTTATCCTCACCCAAAGGCTTAAATAGTCTTGTTACCCGGGAACGGGATTGCTGAGTCCTCTGTGGCTCACAGTTACTCCACCACACCAGTTGCAGGTTCAGCCGAGTTTGATGCAGGAGTTGGATCAGTTCTTCACCCAGGAGCTCGATGAAGAGTGTGGCCGTTTGCTTGTGACGTTTCGATGTTCAGTAGTGGTTTCTACTAGGATTCGATCCTGTCCTGTGGCTTTATGTTGTTTTGGTATCTTTCTTTTGGATCTTCACCCGTAGTCGGGTTGTGATGTTTTGAATGATGATTGCTTATGTAATGTATTGTGTGAAGTGGCGAGTGTAAGCCAACTATCTCTTTGCAATTTAATTCCTCTTTTAAATGAGTTGTGCAAAGATACCAAACTTGAGATCATTCTAGGATGGACTTATGCCTTTAAGTCGTGCCTCGACACGTAGGAGGTATAACTCCATCCTGGGCATTACACTTCTCCTCATCATGCAGTGATCTCAAAGGGTCCAATGAACCTTGGTGCGAGCTTCCCCTTGACGTGGAAACGCTTGGTTCCCTTCAGAGGAGTTACCCGCAGGTACACATGGTCCCCGACATGGAAACTCATGTTCCGACGGTGAGTGTCAGCATAGCTCTTCTGCCTTGACTTGGCTGCCTTCAAACGCTCTCTGACTAGTTGGACTTGCTCTTCTGCTGCGCGGAGATTATCCGGTCCAAAGACTAGTCCTTCTCCAGTCTCTGACCAGTTGAGGGGTGTGCGGCATCTGCGTCCGTACAACACCTCAAATGGTGCCATCTGAAGGCTCGACTGGTAACTGTTGTTATAGGAGAACTCGGCAAAGGGGAGACAATCTTCCCACTTGGCTCCATATGCCAGGACACAGGCTCGGAGCATATCTTCGAGAATTTGATTGACTCGCTCTGTCTGACCTCCGGTTTGTGGGTGAAAGGCCGTGCTGAAAGACAACTTGGTTCCCAAGGCTTCTTGGAACTTCTTCCAGAACCTTGAGGTGAACTGGGTTCCTCGATCTGACACAATCTCCTTGGGAACGCCGTGAAGACTTACGATTCGGTCGATGTAGAGAGCTGCCAGCCGGTTGCCATCATAAGTGGTCTTGATAGGAATGAAATGGGCCACCTTGGTCAAATGATCGACTATGACCCAAATAGAGTCATGTCCTCTATTCGACCTTGGTAATCCAGTGATGAAGTCCATTCCGACTTTATCCCACTTCCACTCAGGAACTTTGAGTGGTTGAAGCAATTCAGCAGGTCGCTGATATTCGGCCTTGACCCTTTGGCACACATCACACTTTGCAACATAGGTTGCAATCTCTCTTTTCATCCCGTGCCACCAGAATCGTGCCTTCAAGTCTTGATACATCTTGGATCCTCCGAGGTGGATGGAATACGGAGTGTCGTGGGCTTCTTGCAGAATCAGATTCTTCAGATCTGTGTTGTTTGGTACGTAGACGCGGCCTTTGTACCAAACAATCCCGTGCTCATCTTCGGAGAATCCTGGGGCCTTGCCTAGCTTCATCTTCTTCTTGATGCCTTCAATGCTTGCGTGACCATCTTGTGCCTTCTTGACGTCATCCATCAGGGTCGGTCTGACTTCCAAATGATCCAGAAATCCAGGGGTGACCAATTCCAAACTGAATTGTTCGATCTCCTTAAACAAGGCTGGCTGCCTTTCTTGAATAACGACATTCAAAGAGCAAGCCTTCCTGCTTAAGGCATCGGCCACCACGTTAGCCTTCCTAGGGTGATATTGAACACTGAGGTCATAGTCTTTGATGAGTTCCAACCATCTCCGCTGCCTCATGTTCAATTCCTTTTGGGTGAAAATATACTTCAGACTTTTGTGGTCTGTGTAGATCTCACACCGTTTCCCTGGGAGGAAATGCCGCCATGTCTTCAAAGCATGAACTACTACCGCCAACTCAAGATCGTGAGTAGCGTAGTTCTCCTCATGGGGTCGTAGCTGCCTGGAGAGGTATGCTATGACGCGGCCTTCTTGCATCAGAACGCTTCCCAATCCGGTTCGAGAGGCATCACAATATATCATGAACTCCTTGTGAATATCAGGTGTTGCCAGGACTGGAGCGGTGGTCAATCTCTTCTTGAGTTCTTGGAAGCTCTCTTCGCATTTTGGCGTCCACTCGAACTTCTTGTCCTTCTTGAGGAGCCGAGTCATTGGCCGTGCAATGCTAGAGAATCCTTCCATGAACTTGCGGTAATAGCCCACTAGTCCGAGGAAGCTTCTGACTTCCTTGACGGTCGTTGGAGATTGCCATTGGGTCACAGCTTCGATCTTCGCAGGATCAACAGATAGTCCTTCCTCAGTCAAGACATGACCTAAGAATCCAACTTTATGCAGCCAGAACTCACACTTGCTGAATTTGGCATACAGTTGGTGCTCACGAAGCTTATCTAGAACCATCCTCAGATGCTGCTCGTGTTCTTCCTCCGACTTCGAGAACACAAGAATGTCATCGATGAAGACAACAACAAACTTGTCCAAATATTCCATGAAGACTTTATTCATGAGATACATGAAGTAGGCTGGGGCATTGGTTAACCCAAAGGACATGACCGTGCACTCATACAGGCCATATTTGGTTACGAATGCCGTCTTCGGAATATCTTGGGGTCTGATCTTCAGCTGGTAGTACCCAGATCTGAGGTCGATCTTGGAGAACACCTTGGCTCCGCTGAGTTGATCAAACAGATCTTCGATCTTGGGAAGTGGATACTTGTTCTTGATTGTAACTTCATTGAGGGAACGATAATAAATGCATAAGCGGATGGTACCGTCCCTCTTTGCCACAAACAGAACGGGAGATCCCCAAGGGGAGGCACTTGGGCGGATAAATCCCTTCCTCAGTTGCTCTTCCAGCTGCTTCTTCAACTCGGCTAATTCTTCCGTCCCCATTCTATAAGGCTTCTTATAGATGGGTCCTGCTCCGGGCACGAGCTCGATGATGAACTCAATGTCACGGTCAGGGGGCATTCCCGGTAGTTCATCCGGAAATACATCAGGATACTCACACACCACCGGTACTTGATCTAGCCCAACTTCAGACAGACAGTTGACTTTAGCGGCTTGAGCGGAAGAGGATTTGGAAGCAAACTTGACTTCGACTCCTTGGTCATTGGTCACAGTGACTGTCCGATTGGCACAGTCTAACAAGCCTTGGTGCTTACTGAGCCAATCCATCCCTAAGATCACATCCAAGCCTTGCGATCTCAGGATGATAAGATCTGCTAGGAAGTCTACACCATTTATGGTAATACCGACTCCTTTACAACCTATCTTGGCTCTCATCTCGGCTCCGGGGGTTTGTACCACCATAGGGTTATTCAGGGGTGTAGAGGTCATGTCACTTTTTAATGCAAATCTTTGAGTGACAAATGAATGCGTTGCTCCAGAATCAAACAAGACAGTTGCAGGTGCTGAGTTGACGAGGAACGTAATTAGCACGACGTCCGGGTCTTCCTGGGCTTCTTCAGCAGTGACGTGATTCACACGCCCCTTCCCTTGGTTAGGTGGATTGCGAGGAGCTGGGTTCCTTGGTGGCATTCCACGGCCTTGTCCCTGGTTCTGCGCATTGGGGCGCGGGGCATCAGGCTTCTTGTTGGGGCACACCCTTGAGATGTGTCCGGGCTGACCACATCCAAAGCAAGTGACTTGGTTTGGATTGATCTTGTTGCCACCAGTGGTATTGGGGTTGAAAGCTGGCCTGGGGTTGGCATACTGCTGAGGCTGAGGGTTGGCACGAGGTGCAGGAGTTCTTGGTTGCTGATAGGTTGGCTTGGCCGGGGCTGACTGCCACGGACGAGGCTTCTGGTTGCTGGAACTTCCCTTGCTGACCAACTTGCGCTTGCGAGTGTCTTCCAAAGCACGCCGCTTGTCTTCAAGCATAAGTGCCTTGTTCACCAAGTCAGGGAAAGACGGGCAGTCACACACAATAAGCGAGTATTGCAGAGTCTGATTGAGGCCTTCCATGAAGCGCTCCCTTTTGGCAGCATCAGTGCTGACATCTTCAGGGGCATACCTTGACAGAACACTGAACTTCTGCATGTACTCCTTGACAGTGCCACTTCCTTGCTTGAGGGCTCGGAACTCACGCTTTTTGATAGCCATGATTCCGGAAGGAATGTGGGCCTTGCGGAATTCTGCCTTGAAGTTAACCCAAGTGAGGTCTTGTTCAGCATGCATGACCTTGAATCCATCCCACCAAGCTCTAGCAGTCCCCCCGAGGCAGTGGGCTGCATAAGCCACCTTCTCGCGATCTTCGGTGCATCCATCTAGTTCCAGTATCTCCTCAATGGAACGGACCCAGTCGTCTGCATCCAGGGGTTCAGCAGTCTCGATGAAGGTTGGCGGTGCATGCTTCTTGAACTCTGCCAACGTGGAACGTCCATTGCCATTCCCCGCCGGCTGGCGGTTGTTGGTGACAGCTTGAGCAATCAGCTGGAGAGCTGCGGTGTTGGC
Source organism: Secale cereale (assembly GCA_902687465.1). NCBI lineage: Eukaryota > Viridiplantae > Streptophyta > Magnoliopsida > Poales > Poaceae > Secale > Secale cereale. The sequence continues at coordinate 554,838,343 of LR738712.1, forward strand.
TTGGCGTTCCTCTCGGAAAGCTTGGAGAAGCTGAGCCATGTCCATGCTTGGAGGAGGTGGTGGTGGTGGAGCTTGGTCGTTGGTTTGGTCGTGGCCTGCCTCGGGCTGAGTGGATGCTCCGGCTTCGGGCTGCTGGGTAGAGGTACCAGTACGAGTTACAACAGGCATCCTGTTGGAGCGGTAAAAGGTCTCATGACTCGGAAGAGGGAAAGCAAAATAGATGGGTGCCTAGTAAGGGGGTGGGTGTGACACTAAATCAAATCACGCAAGGGCCGAAAGGCCAAAACACATTCATTAAAAATCCAAATGGGTGATGTAGTCGTTTACACATTCCCGAAGGAAGATTACGACTTACATCCAGACACAACAAAAGCAAACACTAGATGGTTTCATATGAACCATACAAAGACTCGACTGTGAATAGGGGTTACACGACCTATCCTACCGTAGGGGTCACAACTGGCATAACCAAGTGGTGAATAATGCCTAAGCGGCGGAATGCTCGGTCGCGTATTCCGGCTCTTCTGGGTCTTCCTCCTTGTCTTCATCTATCTGGGCCCCCTTATCACTTGAGGGTGTGGGGGAGTGGAGGAGTTGGATACGACAGTGCTTCGTCGGTGGTGCAGGGAAAAGCTTGCGATATTCCCTTGCCGTCATCCGGCGTCACCGAGGTGGTTCTTCATTCTTGGAAGATACATCCTCGGAGGGCCTTCCGCCTCGATATGCGATAGCGGACTGTCCAGAAGGTGCTCCTTCCTTCTTGATCCTATTTGTCTTCTCTTGAGCTCGACGAAGAAGTGCCTTGGTCTTGTGAAGTTCTTCTCAAAGCTTCATTGATTCCGAGGCCAAGCCTTGTGCCAAGCTGTCGGCACATAGACTGAAGTAGGTCTGGAACCGAAGCGAGAGTCCTTCCTTCAGTGGAGGGGCTAGTGCGCTGCTTTCTTCTTCACCTTCCTTCCGGTAAGGTAAGAAGCGAGTTGTCATCTTGGCTGCCATCTCCGGAAGAAGCTCGCGGAGACGGGTTAGTGCCTTGAGTGTAGCAGCCTCGACAGCGAGTGGTAGCGTTGCCATCTGGGGTCCCTCGAAGAACCAACTTGTGGGAGGATCGTTTGCCTTCACGATCACTTCCACATGGTACTCCACCTCAGTGTCGCTCACCCAATGCTCAAGGTAGGTGAGGATGGGTGCTCGGTGGAACTGACACTCCTGGAGGCTATCCTCGAGAAGTAAAGGAAACCCAGTGGTCAGGTGCTCTTCGGGTACAGCGGCCATCTACAAAGGGGGAATAGGAGGGGTTAATAAGCTGATGAAATCTCAGGTTTAGAAAAGAAGAGAGGTTCAGAAGGTTTTTGAAAAAGGGTCTCATCTAACTAACGCCCATGCTAACTAAGGCTTCCTACAGTCAGGATGGCTCTGATACCAGCTCTGTGGGGACCCCGACTTAGAAGTCAAGATCACCGAATGCACGTGTACAGTGATCCCAGAGATCAATGCTCACTGAACACACAGAAGCTGAATAACAAGAGTCTTACATCCATACAAATAGTCTTACACGAATTATGGCCATTATGACCAAGTCTTACATAGATAGAGCCTCACGGGCTGAATAGCAAGTATCTCAAATAGCGGAAGTCTTCGATAATGGGTAGAACCCATGCCATCTGCCTTAACCCTACAGGCATTCTGACTGGGATAGCGTCCTAGTTCGCATGTTCGTCTCCAAAGAACTCTTCCTCATATTCCTGTTCTTCCATGCCTGGCCAATTAAATAACCAGTGGCAAGCCAATGAGTACTTTGAATGTACTCGCAAGCAACCCATGATGTGGTAACTATGCAATGGAACATTAATGAACAATCTAACAAGGGTTAGCATGAATATTCTACCATCAAGTTTATGCATCAATAAACTCGCGTAACCTTGAAGACAGGTTACGGATATCAACATGAATATGATTCAACTCGTCGAGTCAAGTCACCACCTTGACTCATCACACACATACTATCACCGAAGAAGTAAAATTCTGGACATAGTTTAAGTAGCACCACCCAAATGTCCATGACCGTGGACACGGCTATTCGAATAGTTTTACACTCTGCAGAGGTTGCGCACTTTACCCACAAGATCCGGGGAACTTCCGTGTCATCCACGACCCGCGGTACCTCAAGTACCCGGGGTAAGTACCCGGTCATTACCTTTCCTTAGACGACACTAACATAGAGTCCACTCGTTGGTACACGGCCCTCGAGTACAAACAATAGATCACGGGACTTGACCAAATTTCAATGTCACGCGTACCCGAAGGGACCAACGGTGTGTCCGGCGCCCTGTGAAAACAGTCATGGTCGTCTATCCAAGCACGACCCCGTCCCGGGAAAGACCTCAAGTCTTCCCGTCACTAGTAATGCGGGCACCATGTTAGTATCGACCTAAGTAATCAATAAAGCCCCGTCCCATAAGGGGTAGTGTGGTTGCACGTGTTTGGTTGGGACGGTAGTCACACATAAATCTAATCCATCATTTTACCATGCACATGATTTACCGGCACATCACTTCTTCCTCAAGAAATGACCTAACACAACATCACCCTCGGGCATTAGGGGCACCCGATGGGTTCATGCAAAGGTTCCAACCACGAAGGTTCATACCACATATGCATCACCAAGCATCATGACTAACTATTAGCATGACATCTAGTACTTAGCAAGATCAAGTTCAAGCATGCATCATGTGGTGGATCCAACTAGGTTACCATCGTAACCCTATCATCATGCATTGGAAACAAACGAGTTCCGAGAACAAGTGTATCATGGTCAAAGGGTTGCTTGCCTGGATTGGCTTGGTCTTCAAAGTCTTCAAATCCTTCTCCTTCTCCTTCCACAGCAACTTCGTCAAATACGGTATCTATACGTCGCATAATAAACACGGGAAAATAAGACCACAAATAAAAGAGAAAAATCAAAGTGCTCAGAAAAATGTCAACTCATTTTTGTTAAATACTAGAGGGATTTCTAAGATGGGGAAAAATTCTTAGTTGGAGTTTTGGAGTTACTGAATGGAATCTATTGATTTTTGAACAGGAGTATTACTGCTCAAATTTGAATTTAAATTTGAACAGAACAGAAAAGCTTCATAGATGTGAGTGAAAGTGGTACCATTAAATAGGTTGGAATATTACAAGAATTTAGGAGTTGGAATTATTTTATTTGGACCATTATTCTTTTCTGTAGAAATGTTTAAAACAATTACAGAAAAGAAAAAGGAAAAGTGTCCTGTGCAACTGGGCCAGAGAAGGCCACAGTGCACGGCCCAGGCGGACCAGCCCAGCCGCACGGGTGCCTGCGCGTGCACGTCAGGTTTTTGAACCTGACGGGCGGGGCCCGTCGGTCAGTGACTGAGAGGAGGGGGAGAGAGGTGTGGGGATGACAGGCGGGGCCCGCCTGTCATCTCCAACCTTGCGGTCACGGCGACGGCGAGCTCACCGGCGAGGTTTCCGGCCACGGCGACGGCAACGGAGGCCAGGAATGGACTCAGCGTCGAGTGGCGGTTGCAGCGGTGGTGGTGCGGCACGCCGGGGAGGTCGGGTTCGCCGGCGGCGAGGTGGGACGGCGGAGGTGCTACGGGAGGTCGTCGCTCCGACCGTTTCCAACTGCCACCGAGAGGGAAAACATGGGGGAAAGAGTCAGTGAGGTGAGGGGGTTCCGAATCGGGCAAAAGGAAGGGCAGGGGAGGCCCGTACTGCGAGATCTCCGGCGGCCCGACGCGGCGGAGCTCCAGTCGATCCCGAGCACTAGGACTTCCTAGGGTCGAACTGATGGTGCTGGGGGGCTCAGTGAGGTGAGGTGAGGCTGTTGGTGCTGCTGGAGAGGCCCCGGGGGGGGTCCTATTTATAGGGGGTCGACGAAGGCCCGTGGTCCAGTGCGCCGGCGAGCTCCGGCTCGAGGCTACAGCGCACGGGAGGCAAGGGGGATGAGTCCATGGTGTTGCTGGACGAGCTCCATGTCCAGTAGAGGTGAGAGGAGGAGCGGGGGAGCTTCTGGAGTGCGCGCGCGTGCGAGGCAGAGGAGTGGCCGTTGCGGGCGGCCGGTGCGCGTGCGACGATGATCACTGGAGTGCGCAGGAGGAGGGGGGACAGCGCCGGGGCGATCGCGGACGTCGAGGAGCATCGACTGGCGCGATGGAGAGGCCCGAGGCTGTCGGGGGCCAGCGATTGGCTGAAGCCACCGTGTGGAGGTGCACTGTAGCGTGCTCCAGAGCGTGCGTATGGCTGGCATCATCGTGCCCTCGCCGCTCCGGTCAAAACCAACGTGCCCAAGAGTGTCTAGAAGGTCAGGGGAGGAGTAAAGAATTGGCCTGAGGCCTTGGATGCCCTGGAGATGCTGCGAGAGAGTGAGGATGCTGGTGACTTGGTGAAAATTTGCTGTCCAGCAGGGTAAACTTGGGTTCTTACCCCTCAATCATGGAGCTGGGGTGATGGGGAAGTTACTGGGGGTAGCCAGTAACTGAATGGTCGTGTGGTAAAAAGTTGAGGCCATGGAGATGAGTAAAAGTGATCAAGATGGAGGTTTTAGTAAAAAGCCAGAAGGTGTTTGATCAGTGTTTGGTCAAGAAAATGACCTCCACTTGACATGGCACTTAACATGATTGAATAACATGTGAAAATAGGGTGCTTCACCAAATTTGGGCTCATTTGAAGAAACTAGCCAATGTAACTTTGGTGAACCCTAGAAATCAACAGAAACAGCTTTATCTTGATTGAGTCAAGCTAATCATCTCCCCTTGATGCACCACTTGGTTTAGCATCATCATTTGGGGTATTGATCATGCCCACAAAGTTTGAAGCTCTAGGTAAAAAGTTGGTAATGTAAAGTTGTTCAAACTTGCATTTGAACAGAAAAGGTTTTGGGATGATCTGATCAAGTAGCTCTATTCCAAATCTTGTGCCATTTGGTCTAGATGCCACATTAGGCCATTCTAGCATGTGCACCAAATTTGAGAGCATTTGGACAAGTTTGGTAATGTGGAGTTGCTTAAACTTCAAATATGGACATAATGGTTATGAAGGGGTTTGAGGATGTTTTCTTGCTTCCCAAGGCATGGGACTTGGCAAGGTCATCAAGTATGTCATATATGACATGATAGAATTTCCCTGGAATTTTTGGAGAAAATTTCCTTTGCAAATATTTCAAAAGCTATAAATATCCAGAAAGGGTTTTAGAGGGTTTAGCCCATTATTTTGAACTTGAAACTCTTATATATGGACAATATATGTCCTCCGAGTCTCTCTGAATTTTGGCAAATATTTTTGAAATAGTTAAATAATTTTCCCCTATTAAAGACCATTTCTGGCCTTAAGAAGAAGCTTTTAAATAAAATAGGAAAATAACTTTTAAAATTATACCTTTGTGGTTTCTGGGAGTCCTATGACTACTAGGTCTCAAATAAACCTTTTGAAATAATTTTCTCACCCTAAATCAAGTACTTGCAGTGTAAATCTCAATTCAGGGGTTTTTCGGAAACTAAATTTATAAAATACTTTTTGGCCAAATTAATTCTGTAGGAAAATACTATACTGTTATATAACACTTGGTATGATCATTGGGCAGAAGTTTTGGGTATGGAGATGAATTCTATAAGAGGTCATAGTTGACTTAAATGAGCACAGGAAAAGCACATGAAGAAAACTCAACTTCAAATAAAAGCCAAATGATGCTAAAAAAAATTGCTGGTCCAAATTTTCATTCTTCAAAGATACAAATATCATGTTACAAAATGCAGGGTGTGACAGAATAACAGACAATTATCATGAACAAGGAGATATAATAATAATGCTTTTATTATTGCCTCTAGGGCATATCTCCAACAGTCTCCTACTTGCACTAGAGTCAATAATCTAGTTACATTGTGATGAATCGAACACCCATAGAGTTCTGGCGTTGATCATGTTTTGCTCGTGAAAGAGGTTTAGTCAACGAGTCTGCGACATTCAGATCCGTATGCACTTTACAAATATCTATATCTCCATCTTGAACATAATTTCGGATGGAGTTGAAACGGCGCTTGATGTGCTTGGTCTTCTTGTGAAACCTGGGCTCCTTGGTAATAGCAATAGCACCAGTGTTGTCACAGAAGAGAGTCATCGGGCTTGACGCGCTTGGTATGACTCCTAGGTCGGTGATGAACTCCTTCATCCAGACTCCTTCCTGCGCTGCTTCAGAAGCAGCTATGTACTCCGCTTCACATGTAGACGCTGCCACCACGCTCTGTTTGCAACTGCACCAGTTGACTGCCCCTCCATTCAAAATATACACGTATCCGTTTTGAGACTTAGAGTCATCCAGATCTGTGTCGAAGCTAGCATCGACGTAACCCTTTACGACGAGCTCTTCGTCACCTCCATAAACGAGAAACATATCCTTAGTCCTTTTCAGGTACTTCAGGATGTTCTTGACCGCTGTCCAGTGTTCCGTACGGGGATCACTTTGGTACCTCCCTACCAAACTTATGGCAAGGTTCACATCAGGTCTGGTACACAGCATGGCATACATGATAGAACCTATGGCCGAGGCATAGGGAATGACACTCATCTTTTCTCTATCTTCTGCCGTGGTCGGCGACTGAGCTTTACTCAATCTCATACCTTGCAAAACAGGCAAGAATCCTTTCTTTGACTGATCCATATTGAACTTCTTCAATATTTTGTCAAGGTATGTACTTTGTGAAAGACCAATGAGGCGTCTCGATCTATCTCTATAGATTTTGATGCCTAATATGTAAGCAGCTTCTCCAAGGTCCTTCATTGAAAAACTTTTATTCAAGTAGGCCTTTACATTTTCCAAGAATTCTATATCATTTCCCATCAGCAATATGTCATCCACATATAATATGAGAAATGTCACAGAGCTCCCACTCACCTTTTTGTAAATACAGGCTTCTCCATAAGTCTGTATAAAGCCAAACGCTTTGATCACTTCATCAAAGCGAATATTCCATGGCTCCAAGCCATTTATTGGAATCTGGGCCCGCCATCACTTCTTCATAGTTCGAAGGTTCACCGTTGTCTAACAACATGATTTCCAGGACAAGGTTGCCGTACCACTCTGGTGCGGAACGTACCCTTGTGGACCTTCGAAGTTCAGTAGTAACTTGATCTGTTTCTTCATGATCATCATCATTAACTTCCTCCCTTGTCGGTGCAGGCACCTCAGGAACACTTTCCTGCGCTGTGCTACTTTCCGGTACAGGAGGGATGACTGTCACCTCATCAAGTTCTACTTTCCTCCCACTCACTTCTTTCGAGAGAAACTCTTTCTCCAGAAAGCATCCATTCTTGGCAACAAAGACTTTGCCTTCGGATCTGTGGTAGAAAGTGTACCCAATTGTTTCCTTTGGGTATCCTATGAAGACGCATTTTTCCGATTTGGGTTCAAGCTTTTCAGGTTGAAGTTTCTTGACATAAGCATCGCAACCCCAAACTTTCAGAAACGACAGCTTCGGTTTCTTGCCAAACCAAAGTTCATACGGAGTCGTCTCAACGGATTTCGGCGGAGCCCTATTTAAAGTGAATGCGGCAGTCTCTAAAGCATAACCCCAAAAAGATAGCGGTAAATCGGTGAGGGACATCATAGATCGCACCATGTCCAACAGAGTACGATTTCGACGTTCGGACACACCGTTACGTTGAGGTGTTCCGGGCGGTGTCAATTGTGAAACAATTCCACAGCTCCTAAGGTGTGTGCCAAATTCATGACTTAAATATTCACCCCCACGATCTGATCGTAAGAACTTTATTTTTTTGTCACGTTGATTCTCAACCTCATTCTGAAATTCCTTGAACTTTTCAAAGGTCTCAGACTTGTGTTTCATCAAACAGATATACCCATATCTACTCAAGTCATCTGTGAGGGTGAGAACATAACGATAGCCTCCGCGAGCCTCAACATTCATTGGACCGCACACATCGGTATGTATGATTTCCAACAAGTTGGTTGCTCGCTCCATTGTTCCGGAGAACGGAGTCTTGGTCATCTTGCCCAAGAGGCACGGTTCGCACGTGTCAAATGATTCATGATCAAGAGACTCTAGAAGTCCATCTGAATGGAGCTTCTTCATATGTTTGACACCAATATGACCAAGGCGGCAATGCCACAAGTATGTGGGACTATCATTATCAACTTTACATCTTTTGGCATCTACACTATGAATATGTGTATCACTATGTTCGAGATCCATCAAAAATAAACCATTGACCAGCGGGGCATGACCATAAAACATATCTCTCAAATAAATAGAACAACTATTATTCTCCGATTTGAAAGAGTAGCCAACTCGCATAAGACGAGATCCAGAAACAATGTTCATGCTCAAAGCTGGTACTAAATAACAATTATTGAGGTTTAAAACTAATCCCGAGGGTAGATGTAGAGGCAGCGTGCCGACGGCGATCACATCGACCTTGGAACCATTCCCGACGCGCATCGTCACCTCATCCTTCGCCAGTCTCCGTTTATTCCGCAGCTCCTGTTTTGAGTTACAAATGTGAGCAACTGCACCGGTATCGAATACCCAGGAGCTACTACGAGTGCTGGTAAGGTACACATCAATAACATGTATATCATATATGCCTTTGCCGTTGCCGGCCTTCTTGTCTGCTAAATATTTGGGGCAGTTCCGCTTCCAGTGACCCGTTCCCTTGCAATAAAAGCACTCTGTCTCAGGCTTGGGTCCATACTTTGGCTTCTTCCCGGCAACTGGCTTACCAGGTGCGGCAACTCCTTTGCCGTCCTTCTTGAAGTTCTTCTTACCCTTGCCTTTCTTGAACTTAGTGGTTTTATTGACCATCAACACTTGATGTTCTTTCTTGATGTCCACCTCCGCTGATTTCAGCATCGAATACACCTCGGGAATGGACTTCTCCATCCCCTGCATATTGAAGTTCAACACGAAGCTCTTGAAGCTTGGTGGGAGCGACTGGAGGATTCTGTCAACGACCGCTTCATCTGGGAGATTCATTCCCAGCTGAGACAAGCGATTGTGCAATCCTGAAATCTTGAGGATGTGCTCACTGACAGAACTGTTCTCCTCCATCTTACAGCTGTAGAATGCGTCGGAGACATCATATCTCTCGACTCGGGCATGAGCTTGGAAAACCATTTTCAGCTCTTCGAACATCTCATATGCTCCGTGGTGCTCAAAACGCTTTTGGAGCCCCGACTCTAAGCTGTAAAGCATGACGCACTGAACCAGGGAGTAATCATCACTACGCGACTGCCAGACGTTCAAAACGTCTTGGGCCGCATCGGGAGCAGGTGCATCACCTAGCGGTGCTTCAAGGACATATGATCTCTTGGTAGCTATGACGATAATCCTCAGGTTACGGACCCAATCCGTATAGTTGCTACCATCGTCTTTCAGCTTGGTTTTCTCTAGGAACGCGTTGAAGTTGAGGGTAACTGGAGCGTGGGCCATTTGATCTACAAGAGATATTGTAAAGAATTTAGACTAAGTTCATGATAATTAAGTTCATCTTAATCAAATTTTAATGAACTCCCACTCAGAATGACATCTCTCTAGTCATCTAAGTGATACACGATCCGAATCGACTAGCCCGTGTCCGATCATCACGTGAGACGGACTAGTCATCAATGGTGAACATCTTCATGTTGATCGTATCTTCTATACGACTCGTGTTCGACCTTTCGGTCTTCCGTGTTCCGAGGCCATGTATGTACATGCTAGGCTCGTCAAGTGAACCCTAAGTGTATCGCGTGTGTAAATCTGGCTTACACCCGTTGTATGCGAACGTTAGAAGCTATCACACCCGATCATCACGTGGTGCTTCGGAGCAACGAACTTTAGCAACGGTGCACAGTTAGGGGAAACACAATTCTTGAAATTTTTAGTGAGAGATCATCTTATTTACTACCGTCGTTCTAAGTAAACAAGATGCATAAGCATGATAAACATCACATGCAATCAATTAAAGTGACATGATATGGCCAATATCATCTTGCTCCTTGGATCTCCATCTTCGGGGCACCATGATCATCTTGTCACCGGCTCGACACCATGATCTTCATCATCATGATCTTCATCATCGTGTCTTGAAGAAGTCGTCACGCCAACTATTACTTCTACTACTATAGCTAACGTTTAGCAATGAAGTAAAGTAATTACATGGCGTTATTCAGTGACACGCAAGTCATACAATAATTAAGACAACTCCTATGGCTCCTGCCGGTTGTCAAGTTCATCGACATGCAAGTCGTGATTCCCTATTACAAAAACATGATCAATCTCATACATCACATATATCATTCATCACATCTTCGTTTTGGCCATACCACGTCACATAGCACATGCTGCAAAAACAAGTTAGACGTCCTCTAATTGTTGTTGCAAGTTTTACGTGGCTTCTATAGGATTTCTAGCAAGAACGTTTCTTACTTATGCCAAAACCACAACGTGATTTGTCAACTTCTATTTACCCTTCATAAGGACCCTTTTCATCGAATCCGATCCGACTAAAGTAGGAGAGACAGACACCCGCCAGCCACCTTATGCATCTAGTGCATGTCTGTCGGTGGAACCAGTCTCACGTAAGCGTACGTGTAAAGTCGGTCCGGGCCGCTTCATCCCACAATACCGCCGAATCAAGATTGACTAGTAACGGTAAGAAAGTTGAACAAAACCAAACGCCCACAACTGTTTGTGTTCTACTCGTGCAAGATGCTACGCATAAAACCTAGCTCAGATGCCACTGTTGGGGAACGTAGCATAATTCAAAATTTTCTACACTTTCACCAAGATCCAACTATGGAGACATCTAGCAATGAGCGAGTAAGAGTGCATCTACATACCGTTATGGAGATTGCGAGCGGAAACTTTCAAAGAAGCGTGGATGAAGTAGTCGTACTCTTCGCGTTCTTCGTCACCGATGATCTAGCGCCGAACGGACGGCACCTCCGCGCTCAACACACGTCCGGTGTAGCAACGTCACCTCCTTCTTGATCCAGCAAGGGGGGAGGAGAAGTCGTCAGAGATCCGGCAGCACGACGGCGTGATGACGGATGCAGTGGAGATCGCAGCAGGGCTTCGCCGGGCGCCCTGCGTTGGAGTATGGAGGTGTGACGGGAGGGGGAGAGGCGCCAGGGCAAGGGTGCGGCTGCCCTCTCCCCCCCACATATATATAGGGGGCCAGGGGGTGCGCCAGCCACCTGTAGATCTAATCTGCAAGGGGGGGCGGCGGCCAGGGGGGAGTCCTTGCCCCCCAAGGCAAGTGGGGCGCCCCCTCCCCCCTAGGGTTTCAACCCTAGGCGCATGGGGAGGTGGGCCCCTTGTGGTGCACCAGCCCATTAGGGCCGGACACTTCCCCTTGCGGCCTAGGGGCCCCACCGGGATGGGTGGCCCCACCCGGTGGACCCCCGAGGCCCCTCCGGTGGTCCCGGGACGCTCCCGGTGACCCCCGGAGATCACCCGATGGTCGAAACCTGACTTCCTATATATCAATCTTTACCTCCGGACCATTCTGGAACTCCTCGTGACGTCCGGGATCTCAGCCGGGACTCCGAACAACTTTCGGGTTTCCACGTGCATTTATCTCTACGACCCTAGCGTTATCGAACCTTAAGTGTGTAGACCCTACGGGTTCGGGAGACACATAGACATGACCGAGACCACTCTCCGGTCAATAACCAACAGCGAGATCTGGATACCCATGTTGGTTCCCACATGTTCCTCGATGATATTCATCGGATAAAGCACCTTGTCAAGGATTCACTCAATCCCGTATGTTATTCCCTTTGTCCATCGGTACGGTACTTGCCCGAGATTCGATCGTCGGTATTCCCGATACCTTGTTCAATCTCGTCATGGCAAGTCTCTTTACTCGATCTGTAATCCATCATCCCGTGACTTACTACTTAGTCACATTGAGCTCATTATGATGATGTCTTACCGAGTGGGCCCAGAGGTACCTCTCCGTCATACGGAGTGACAACATCCCAGTCTCGGTTCGTACCAACTCAACAGACACTTTCGGAGATACCCGATGCGTACCTTTATAGCCACCCAGTTACGTTGTGACGTTTGGCACACCCAAAGTATTCCTACGGCATCCGGGAGTTGTACAACCTCATGGTCTAAGGAATAAATACTTGACACCGAAAAGCTTATGCATTATGAACTATACGATCTCGTGCTATGCTCAGGATTGGGTCTTGTTCATCACATCATTCTCCTAATGATGTGATCCCGTTATCACTGACATCCCATGTCCATGGTCAGGAAACCGTGACCATCTGTTCATCAACGAACTGGTAACTAGAGGCCTACCAGGGACTCATTGTGGTCTATGTATTCACACATGTATCGCTGTTTCCGTACAATACAATTCAAGCATGAATAACAGACAATTATCATGAACAAGGAGATATAATAATAATGCTTTTATTATTGCCTCTAGGGCATATCTCCAACAATTATTTGTCGACCAAAAGACCAGGGGGGTCTTGGGATTGAGAACCTCGAGGTGAAAAATAAGTGCTTGTTGAGTAAATGGCTTTATAGATTTTCGCTGCATTCCGAAGGAGTGTGGGCACAAATCCTTCGCAATAGGTATTTGACCTCCAAAACTCTAGCCCAGGTTACCGTAAGACCTAATGACTCACCATTTTGGAAGGGACTCATGAGAGTGAAAGAAACCTTCTTCCATAGGGCAAAGTTTATTGTTGGGGATGGAACAACAACGAGGTTTTGGGAGGATACATGGTTAGGTGATACATAGCTAGCTCTCCAGTATCCTTCCCTATATCATATTGCTCAACGTAAGAAAGATTACATAGCAACGTTGATGCAGATGGTACCTTTGAATATCCAGTTCAGGTGGTCTCTAGTAGGGGAACGTTGGACCTCTTGGCTACACTTATTCAGGAGGTTAATGGGCATTCACTTTACTGATCAGGGAGACTCTTTCAGTTGGAAGCTAACGAGAAACAGAATGTTCACGGTTAAGTCGATGTACTTAGATCTTATAAATTCTGGCCCAATCCCATGATCGCTTTATATTTGGCGAGTTAAGATTCCCTTACGAATTAAGATATTTATGTGGTTTGTTCACAAAGAAGTGATCCTTACCAAAGATAACTTATTAAGGCCGTGATGGGTAGGTAGCTCACGTTGTTGTTTTTGTGTTCAAGATGAAACAATACAACATTTATTTATTTATTGCCCTCTTGCGAAGTTACTTTGGCGGTCTGTTCATATAGCCTTCAATATTATTCCTCCCAATAGCATTGAAATGTTGTTTGGAACATGGCTCAATGGAGTGAATACTGTTGAGTTCTACCATAGGGTGCATTGACTGCAAATTAAAATTTTCCTACGCGAAGACCTTCCAGGAACATGTTAAGGGAGATGGATCACAAATCGTTACCACTAGACGCATAGTGCCGTGCAGCAGAAGGTTGGGGCAACGCGTTCCCGGAGTCGTCTCCTCCTCTTCGATCTCCCACGTAGCCGATCGGATCCCGTGAACAGGTTCGCCGGAGCGGCGCAAGTGCACCGCCTCTGACGGTATCCGTGCGTGCAGGAGGAACATCGTGCGGCGGACTGCTAGGTCCGATCACACAACAGGCGGTGAGTGGAGGTGGCTATTCGCAACACATGCAAACCCTAATGACGGCGCCGAAGCGATCAACCGAATGAGTGAGACACACCTCCACTATATATAGGCATCTGTCGCGGGCTCAACACTTGGGCCTCGCACGGACCCTAAAGCCCAAAGTCTGTTCGGTCTGTATTCGAGTCCGAGTAGGACCAAGTCTGACTCGTGGAGTCGGATCCAACCTCACAGGTTCCTTCCCTTAAGCGCGCAACCCCTTAGGTTCAAGTCGGCTTGGTCACAGTTCGGATCACCTCCGACCTGTACGGTTGGTAGCGGCCTCTAGCAAGGCATGCCGGCCACCAAGCAAACTATGAAGATCGTTAGCAAACCTGTACAACATGTCACACTTCCATTCCCTTTGCCACACGATATATGTTGTCGGGATCAAGGCGAGTCTGTCATCCTTGTGCTAGCCCGACCTTTTTCTCGTTCCAATGATGTCGACCCAAACAAGATTATCTCATAACCCTTGTCGCATGGCCACGCTTATCCTAGTCGGATCAGACGAGGGGCCCAGGGTATATCTCTCCTGATCGGAGGGGCAAATCCCATCTTGCTCGACCACGACCCGCAGCATGGGTCTGGACAAGCCCGAAGTCTACCTTTGTAACTACCCAGTCACGGAGTAGCATTTGGTCGGCCCAAGCAAGTCTGTCACCATCTCGAGTACATGTGTCAGCTCAGGTCTTAGGACATAGAACGTATGTTGTACTAGAGACTCACAGATGACATATCGATGCGTCTCATAGTTGGGTCTGTCTGACTCGGACCTTATCTCGACTCGGATCCGACTACGTCGAATCTGACCAGACCTTCCAAGTCCATATTATCCGGTTAGTATCCAATTCTCCATGGCTAGTGAGACTGAGCCATCCACCATGGCATATGCTAGTCTAGTCCGACATGTGTCCACACATCATTTGTGACTAGGGACCATTTAGGATGTATCATACAACACAAGATCTCACAGACAAGTCATGTACTTGCCAACAAGTATCATTGATTACATCCAAGGACTATCTTTATTCATAAACACATAGGAAATATCATCATACATGATTGCCACTAGGGCATATCTCCAACAGTCTCCCACTTGCACTAGAGTCAATCAAATAGATAGCATATTCCATAGCTATAACATGCCCCTCATGCTTGGGTTGTGGAAGCGGCTTAGTCAATGGATTTGCAACATTTGCATGTGTGTGCATTTTGCATAACTCTATATCACCACTCTTGACGATCTTTTGTATCAGGTGATATTTCCGATCTATGTGTCTGGTCTTGTGTGATGGCACCAGAATTATCACAATAAAGGTCCAACGGTTTCACCGAGGCTGGGAAAATACCAAGATCATCCAGAAAGTTCCGGATCCAAACACCTTCCTTTGCAGCTCCACAAGCCGCAATGTATTCGGCTTTTGTGGTAGAATCGGCCACCGTATCTTGCTTGGAACTCGTCCAGCTCACTGCTCCTCCGTTCATGACATACACGAATCCATACTATGATCGAAAATCATCTCTATCAGTTTGGAAACTAGCGTCGGCGTAACCCTTTACGATGAGCTCCTCCTCACCTCCATAAACTAGGAACATCTCTTTAGTCCTTTTCAGGTACTTCAGAATAGTCTTTACCGCCGCCCAGTGACTCTCACCTGGGTTGGCCTGGTATCTACTTGTTAGGCTTATTGCAAAATCAACATCAGGCCGTGTACATATCATGGTATACATGATGGATCCGATTGCCGAGGCATACGGAATCCGACTCATCCTGCTTCACTCATCAGATGTCGAAGGATTCTGAGTCTCGCTTAGCCTTATACCATGTGAGATAGGCAAGAACCCTTTCTTGGCCTCACTCATGTTGAAACGCTTCAACACTTCATCTATGTACGTGCATTGGCTCAAGCCAAGCAGCCTCCTCGATCTATCTCTATAGATCTTAATGCCCAATATGTAAGCCGCTTCACCGAGGTCCTTGATCAAGAACTTTTCATTCAGTGATTCCTTGACCGAGTTCAGCATCGAAACATCGTTTCCGGTCAGCAATATGTCATCCACATATAGTATCAAAAACACTATCAAGCTCCCACTCAACTGCTTGTATAAACAAGCATCCTCTTCGCTTTTGATAAAACCGAGACCAGTGACGACCTCATCGAAACAAATGTTCCAGCTCCGAGATGCTTGTCTCGACCCATAAATGGATCTCTTGAGCTTGCATAACTTACTAGTGCTAATCGGATCGACAAAACCCTCGGGCTGTATCATATACACATCCTCGGTTAAATTTCCGCTCTCATAATCTAAATAGGCAGCTATAGCTAGTATGATCCTCACCGACTTCAACATCGGTACCGGCGAGTAAGTCTCGTCGTAGTCAATTCCTTGAACTTGTCCATAACCTTTAGTGACAAGCCGAGCTTTGTGGATCTGAACAGTTCCATCCACATCAATTTTCTTCTTAAAGACCCATTTGCAACCTATGGCTTTGATGCCAGGTGGCGGATGAACCAAGTCCCAAACTTGATTTTCATCCATGGACTTTAATTCGGACCTCATGGCCTCCAGCCATGCCTCGGAATCTGGGCTTACCATCGCTTCCGCATACGTAGCCGACTCGTCGCTTTCCAGCAACAACACATCGCGCACTTTGTGCAATCTTTCCGACCTCTGTGGTTCCGGTGCTGCTTCCACCTCGGGTTCCCTGACAGACTCCGGTATGATCACATCACCCGCCGAGTTGTCCCCAAGTGGTGCTCAAACTTCTTCGAGTTGCACCTGCCTCCCACTAGCCTCCCGCCCGAGAAACTCTTTCTCAAGGAAGACCCCGTTTCGAGCAACAAACACTTTGTTATCTTCGCGGTTGTAGAAGCTATATCCCAAGTTTTCCCTCGGATATCCCACGAATATGCATTTATCCGACTTGGGTGTAAGCTTGTCTGACATAAGTCGTTTGACAAATGATTCACAACCCCAAATCTTTAGAAAAGACAAACTGGGACTCTTCCCAGTCCACATCTAATGTGGTGTCTTATCTACAAATTTAGATGGTACTCTGATGAGTGTAAAAGCTGCAGTTTCTAGAGCGTATCCCCAAAATGACAAGGGTAAATCCGATTTACTCATCATAGATCAAACCATGTCCAACAAGGTACGATTCCTCCGTTTCAACACGCCATTTCTCTGTGGCGTACCCGGAGGTGTGAGCTGAGGTACTATACCTCGACTTTTTAGATGACCATCAAACTCCTGGCTCATGTACTCACCTCCACAACCAGATCGTAGAAACTTTATAGTCTTGCCGAGCTAATTCTCTACCTCGTTTTGAAACTCTTTGAACTTTTCAAAAGTTTTTGACATGTGCCTCATCAAATAGATATAACCATATCTACTCAAGTCGTCGGTGAAAGTCACGAAGTACTGATAGCCACCTCTAGCAGTTGTGCTCATTGGACCACACACATCATTGTGTATAAGCTCCAACAACTCGGACGCCCTCTCGCAACTCTTTGCAAAGGGAGACTTAGTCATCTTGCTGAGAAAGCATGATTCACATGTCTCGAACGACTCAAAGTCGGGCGAAGTTAGGAGCCCATCACTATGGAGCTTCTTCATGCATTTCAAACTAATGTGTCCAAGCCGGCAATGCCAGAAGTATGTCGGATTTATCTCATTAGGCTTATGTCTCTTGACATTCATATTATAGACAGGTTCCATTTCCATATTCAAAATAAATAGCCCATCAATAATGGGTGCATAGCCGTGGAACATACCATTCAAAAATATCGAACAACCATTGTCCTTTAAATTGAATTCATAACCTTGACTCATCGAACATGAGGCAGAAATAATGTTCCGACTAAGTGCAGGAATTTAATAACAATCATTCAATTCCATAATGAATACGGAAGGAAGCTGGAGCTGCATTGTGCTGACCTCCAACGCAGCAACTCTTGATTTGTTGCCGACCCTGATGTCAATCTCCCCTTGTGCCACATGCCTAGTTCTTACCAGCCCCTGCATCGAGTTACAAATATGAACAACTGATCCGGTACCAAATTCCCAGGAGCTACTAGGTATGTCTATAACATATGCAACAAGTGTACCTTTGCCTGAAGCAGCATTTCCGGCCTTCTTGCCATGCTCTGCAAGCCACTTGCTATAGTTCCTCTTCCAGTGACCGGTCTCCTTGCAGTGATAGCAAATGGCCTCTGAGTTCGGTCCAGACTTCGGCGCTGCGGCGGAGATTGCCTTCTCCTTGCCCTTTGCCTTAGCCTTTTTCTTAGACAAACTCTTCTTGAACTTAGCCGAGTTCTACACCATCAACACTTGATGCGTGCCTTTCTTTATGTCATGTTCTGCCACCTTAAGCATACCATGCAATTCAGTGAGCTTCTTATCCATGCCATGCATATGATAGTTCGAGATAAACGTCCCATAGCTGGGCGGAAGAGAACCCAGAACTGCATCTGTAGCCAGCTCATCCATGAGCGGGAAGTCTAAACGATCCAAAGCTTGCACATATCCGATCATCTTGATCACATGTGGGCTCAGTGGATCACCTTCCTTCAGCTTACAATCCATCATGGATCGCCAGACGTTGAACCTTTCGGTCCTAGCCTGAACCTGAAACATGCTCTTGAGACTCTCGATCATATCGAAAGCCACAACATCTTCTAAATGCTGTTGCAAATCGGGCTCCATACAAGCCAGCATGAGGCAGCTGATCTCGGTTGATTCATCAACCAGTTTCTGGTAGGCATTCCTGGTTGTGGCATTAGCAGTGTCGGCAGGTTCATCTGGAAGTGGATCCTCTAGAATATGTTCCTTCTTATCATGCTTGAGAACAATTCTCAAATTTCTATACCAAGTGGTAAAGTTTGTTCCATTAAGTTTATCCTTTTCCAAGATTGATTTCAATGCAAAAGTTGGGTTGAGCAGGTGGTGCCATTGATCTACAACAGAAAAATATGCAATCACTAAGCAATGTGTTTATGTAGAGTAATTCAAGCCTTAAATAGAAATACTCCCACTGAAGTTAGCATCCCTCCGCAAACTCCCAGTGGTTTAAAATCCGACTAGCACATGCGACTAGTGAGCTTTAGCATCACTGCTAGCCAACATGACTATCTGGTAAGCAACTCCTTGCTAATCGTATCTCTATACGACTCCTATCGGTCGAGTAGGTATCTCATACCCCGGCTCCCGACCTCTTTTTCCACAAGGCCCAAAAATGTTTTGATAGCCTTGTCAATTTAACCTGATGCAGTGCATGTCCGTGTCCGACACGAACTCTTTAGTTCAAGGACACCTAGCAGCACCCCAATTTTATGAGCCCACTACTAGACGTACTTGACGTGCGAAGGTGCAACATCGAGAATGGTAATTTACTTGATATTCGTGAGGGATCTTTCTACCATTCTAACATGCATAGAAAGTAAGAAGCATAACAATCACAGATAACATATATTGTGAAATAGTATGGCTCCTTCTTCAAGGTCGGCTCCAACTCCGATGACCATCTTGAAACTCCATCTTTTTCATCACGCCGGGACGCCAAGCCACCAACCTGATCTCTATTATCCAACTACTACAACTATTAATGAATTTACATAGAGTCACAAGTCGACACGCAGGTCGTTATACATTATAATGACAGCACTTTGGCTCCTGCCGGCTCACAAACATGACGCACAGGCCATGTATAAATTACACACATGCATCACATACACATGAGCCATACTATTCACATCAAACCTGCAAAACAAAGTCATGCATAGAATCGCATTCTACCGATTTGTTTTTGAAAATCTCAGATCGCATCTGAACTCCGTTCACGCCGAATTTTGTGATCTAACCGATCTTATCGATCATCGTGAATCCGATTCGGATTTACGTTTCACTATTAACCCCGATGGCGGATAATCGACCGGTAGGGGTAGATCGTGTCACGACCTCGTCGAACCCGGTTTACAGAAAACATAGCCACTTTAATCCCCATGTGCAATTGATATCATCAATCGTGCACATGGCCAATTTCTTAAACAACAACAGATCTCGTATGTCGCCTCCACATATCTAATATGCATATGATCTGAATCCAAATCCTATAGCAGAGGCTTTGATACCACTGTTGGGTTCTACCGTAGGGTGCGTCGACTGCAAATTAAAATTTTCCTATGCGAAGAACATCCAGGAACATGTTAAGGGAGATGGATCACATATCGTTACCACTAGACGCGCAGTGTCGTGCAGCGGAAGGTTGGGGTGGCACGTTCCCGGAGTCGTCTCCTCCTCATCGATCTCCCACATAGCCGATCGGATCCCGAGAACAGGTTCGCCGGAGCGGCGCAAGTGCACCGCCTCTAACAGTATCCGCGCGTGCAGGAGGAACGTCATGCGGCGGACTGCTAGGTCCAATCACACAACGGGCGGTGAGTGGAGGTGCCTATTCGCAACACATGCAAACCCTAATGACGGCGCCGAAGCGATCAACCGAATGAGTATGCCGCACCTCCACTATATATAGGTATCCGTCGTGGGCTCAACACTTGGGCCTCGCACAGACCGTAAAGCCCAAAGTCTGTTCGGTCTGTATCCGAGTCCGAGTAGGACCAAGTCTGACTCGTGGAGTCGAATCCAACCTCACAGGTTCCTTCCCTTAAGCGCGCGACCCCTTAGGTTCAAGTCGGCTTGGTCACAGTTCGGATCACCTCCGACCTGTACGGTTGGTAGCGGCCTCTAGCAAGGCGTGCCGGCCACCAAGCAGACTATGAAGCTCGTTAGCGAACCTGTACAACATGTCACACTTCCATTCCCTTTGACACACGATATATGTTGTCGGGCTCAAGGAGAATCTGTCATCCTTGTGCTAGCCCGACCTCTTTCTCGTTCCAGTGATGCCGACCCAAACCAGATTATCTCATAATCCTTGTCACATGGCCATGCTTATCCTGGTCGGATCACACGAGGGGCCGAGAGTATATCTCTCCTGATCGGAGGGGCAAATCCCATCTTGCTCGACCACGTCTCGCGTCATGGGTTTGGACAAGCCCGAAACCTACCTTTATAACTACCCAGTCACGGAGTAGCGTTTGGTCGGCCCAAAGCAAGTCTGTCACCATCCCGAGTACATGCGTCAGCTCAGGTCTTAGGACATATAACGTATGTTGTACTAGAGACTCACTGATGACATATCGCTGTAGTTGGTCTATCCGACTCGGACCTTATCTCGACTCGGATCCGACTACGTCGAATCCGACCAGACCTTTCCAAGTCCATATTATCTAGTTAGTATCCAATTCTCCATGGCTAGTGAGACCGAGCCATCCACCGTGTCATATGCTAGTCCAGTCCGACATGTGTCCACACATCACTTACGACTAGGGACCATCTAGGATGGATCATACAACACAAGATCTCACAGACAAGTCACGTACTTGCCAACAAGTATCATTGATTACATCCAAGGACTATCTTTATTCATAAACACATAGGAAATATCATCATACATGATAGCTGAAAGTGCAGTATATCGACTAGAGGGGGGTGAATAGGTGATTTTTATGAAATGCTTCAAAACATGGAAGTTTCAAAGACAATTGATAAATCCAATCCTATTTATATGCAGCGAAAGGTAGACTACACTAGACAGCCATAGTCAAGTATTCAATGAAGTGAAAGCATGAAGACTAATAGCAGCTAGGCAGTCAGGATCAGGATGGAAGATGGAATGAAGCTAATCAGAACAAGTAGTAACACAGTGAAGTCAATCTGATAAGGCAAGCAGGCAATGACTTCACAACATAAGACAATAAGTAAAGGGAAGGAAAGTATAGAACCAGTAGCTCGGGGAAGACAGTGATTTGTTAGACCAGTTCCAGTTGCAGTGACAACTTTACGTCTGGTTAGGGAGGCTGAGATTTAACTCAGAAGACCGCATCTTCACCTTATTCCCCTTGAGCTAAGGACACCTAGTCCTCGCCCAATCACTCTGGTAAGTCTTCAAGGTAGACATCCAAACCTTCACAGACTTTGTTCACTGGCGATCCACAATGACTCTTGGATGCTCAGAACGCGACGCCTAACCGGCTGGAGGAAACATAGTCCTCAAGTGTAATAAGTCTTCAAGTCACACAGACAGAAAGACTTCAGTGATGCCTAACAGTCTTTGGCTCTGGGTGTTTTGGCTTTGTCCTTGCAAGGATCTCTCTCTCAAATGCTTCGGAGGTGGGTTGCTCTCAAACGACAAAAGCCGTGCAATAACTCTGAGCAGCCACCAATTTATGGTGTAGGGGGTGGGCTATTTATAGCCACTGGGCAAGCCGACCTGATTTGTCCGAAGTAACCCTGGGTCACTAAGGAACTGACACGTGTTCCAACGGTCAGATTTCAAACACTCACACGACAACTTAACTTGGGCTACAAGTAAAGCTGACTCATCCAGCTCTGGATAAGATTTGTTCTATTGTCTTCACTCGAAGACATAGGATTTGGTTGAGCATCACTTCAGTCACTCTGACTTAGTTCACTTAGACCCCACTTAACAGTACGGTGGTTCCTATGACTCAACAAAGAAGAAAAGGAAACAACGAAACATCTAAGTCTTCGCGCTCCATAATCTTCACACAATGTCTTCTCTTGTCATAGTCTTCAATAAGATTATCTTCATGTACCACCACTGTTGTCAATGTCTTCATACATTTTTAGGGGTCATCTCCGATAGGTAAACCGAATCAATGAGGGACTACTACCTGTGTTATCCTGCAATTCTCACAAACACATTAGTCCCTCAACCAGGTTTGTCGTCAATACTCCAAAACCAACTAGGAGTGGCACTAGATGCACTTACAATCTCCCCCCTTTTGGTGATTGATGATAAACTAGTTGAAGTTTTCAACGCGGATAAAAAGTATGTGAAATTGTAAAGGATAAAGGTATTGTCTTCGTAAGTAGCAAAAGGCTCCCCCTGAAGATGTGCATATAGTTGATTTGCCTTTGAATGCAAATGCACATGGCGGGTTGTACTTGTGGAGATCCTCTTCAACTTAAAAAGAAAATTCATCATGCACAATTGATATGTCGAATATAATGATATGCATAATGAGAAATGGACGTCTGCAAAAATGACTAAGTGCGGAATATAACGTAGCACATGCGGAATTTATCATCGCATTACAGAGTAGCAGAAAACGTAGCAGACGACCATCAGTTTAAGTGTTACACCTCAAAGAACCAAATGTAGCAAAAACGAGAGTTGTAAACACTAGGCAAAATATAAAGCACCCGCCCATATGGACCCGCTTGAAGACTATCAACTCATATGCTTCTCCCCCTTTTGTCAGTAAGGACCAAAAAGGTTTGAAGACATAGAGCCTCTACTCGTTCCCAGTTGGAGCAGGAGAGGATGCAGGATCGGCGTTGGTGTTTGGCGGTGCAGAAGTAGTTGGTGCAGTGTCGACACGCGCTGAAGTAGGAGGTGGTGAGGTAGCATCATCTTGATCATCGATCACCCTAGTGAAGGAAATATGCCCTAGAGGCAATAATAAAGTTATTATTTATTTCCTTATATCATGATAAATGTTTATTATTCATGCTAGAATTGTATTAACCGGAAACTTAATACATGTGTGAATACATAGACAAAAACAGAGTGTCCCTAGTATGCCTCTACTAGACTAGCTCATTGATCAAATATGGTTATGTTTCCTAGCCATAGACATGAGTTGTCATTTGATCAACGGGATCACATCATTAGGAGAATGATGTGATGGACAAGACCCATCCGTTAGCTTAGCACTATGATCGTTTAAGTTTTACTGCTATTGCTTTCTTCATGACTTATACATGTTCCTATGACTATGAGATTATGCAACTCCCGAATACCGGAAGAACACTTTGTGTGCTACCAAACGTCACAACGTAACTGGGTGATTATAAAGGTACTCTACAGGTGTCTCCGAAGGTACTTGTTGGGTTGGCGTATTTCGAGATTAGGATTTGTCACTCCGATTGTCGGAGAGGTATCTCTGGGCCCACTCGGTAATGCACATCACTATAAGCCTTGCAAGCATTGCAGCTAATGAGTTAGTTGCGGGATGATGTATTACGGAACGAGTAAAGAGACTTGCCGGTAACGAGATTGAACTAGGTATTGAGATACCGACGATCGAATCTCGGGCAAGTAACATACCAATGACAAAGGGAACAACGTATGTTGTTATGCGGTTTGACCGATAAAGATCTTCGTAGAATATGTGGGAGCCAATATGAGCATCCAGGTTCCTCTATTGGTTATTGACCGGAGACGTGTCTCGGTCATGTCTACATAGTTCTCGAACCCGTAGGGTCCGCACGCTTAAGGTTTCGATGACAGTTTTATTATGAGTTTATGAGTTTTGATGTACCGAAGGAGTTCGGAGTCTCGGATGAGATCGGGGACATGACGAGGAGTCTCGAAATGGTCGAGACGTAAAAATCGATATATTGGACGACTATATTCAGACATCGGAAAGGTTCCGAGTGATTCGGGTATTTTCGGAGTATCGGGGAGTTACGGGAATAGAGGAGAGAGGCCAAAAGGAAGGAGGCGCGCACCCCCCTTCTGGTCCGAATTGGACAAGGGGTGCAGCCCCCTTTTCCTTCTCCCTATCCCCCTCTTTCCTTCTCTCCTACTCCGGAAAGGAAAGGGGAATCCTACTAGGACTTGGGAGTCCTAGTAGGACTCCCCACACTTGGCGCGCCCCCTCTAGGGCCGGCCTCTCCCTCCCTCCTTTATATACGGGGGCAGGGGGCACCTCTAGACACAACAATTGATCTCTTGATCTCTTAGCCGTGTGCGGTGCTCCCCTCCACCATAGTTCTCCTCGATAATATTGTAGCGGTGCTTAGGCGAAGCCCTGCGATAGTAGAACATCAAGATCGTCACCACGCCGTCGTGCTGACGGAACTCTCCCTCGACACTCAGCTGGATCGGAGTTTGAGGGACGTCATCGAGCTGAACGTGTGCTAGAACTCGGAGGTGCCGTAGTTTTGGTGCTTGATCGGTCGGGCCGGGAAGACGTACGACTACATCAACCGCGTTGTTCTAACACTTCCGCTTTCGGTCTACGAGGGTACGTAGACTCACTCTCCCCTCTCATTGCTATGCATCTGGTAGATAGATCTTGCGTGATCGTAGGAAAATTTTAAAATACTACGTTCCCAACAGTGGCATCAGAGCCAGGTCTATGCGTAGATGATATGCACGAGTAGAACACAATGAGTTGTGGGCGATACTAGTCATACTGCTTACCAGCATGTCATACTTTGCTTCGGCGGTATTGTGAGATGAAGCGGCTCGGACCGACATTACGCGTACGCTTACGCGAGACTGGTTTCACCGTTATGAGCACTCGTTGCTTAAAGGTGACTGGCGGGTGTCTGTCTCTCTCACTTTAGCTAAATCAAGGGTGGCTACGCCCGGTCCTTGTGAAGGTTAAAACAGCACATACTTGACGAAACATCGTTGTGGTTTTGTATGCGTAGGTAAGAACGGTTCTTGCTAAGCCCGTAGCAGCCACGTAAAACTTGCAACAACAAAGTAGAGGACGTCTAACTTGTTTTTGCAGGGCATGTTGTGATGTGATATGGTCAAGACATGATGAGATATACGGTTTTGTATGAGATGATCATGTTTTGTAATGTTATCGCAACTGGCAGGAGCCATATGGTTGTCGCGTTATTGTATGAAATGCAATCGCCAGGTAATTGCTTTACTTTATCACTAAGTGGTAGCGATAGTCGTAGAAGCAATAGTTGGCGAGACGACAACGATGCTACGATGGAGATCAAGGTGTCGCGTCGGTGACGAAGGTGATCATGACGGTGCTTTGGAGATGGAGATCAAAAGCACAAGATGATGATGGCCATATCATGTCACATATTTTGATTGCATGTGATGTTTATCTTATTATGCTTCTTATTTTGCTTAGAACGACGGTAGCATTATAAGATGATCCCTTACTAAATTTCAAGGTATAAGTGTTCTCCCTGAGTATGCACCGTTGCGAAAGTTCTTCGTGCTGAGACACCACGTGATGATCGGGTGTGATAGGCTCTATGTTCAAATACAACGGGTGTAAGCCAGTTTTGCACACGCAGAATACTCGGGTTAAACTTGACGAGCCTAGCATATGCAGATATGGCCTCGGAACACTGGAAACCGAAAGGTTGAGCGTGAATCATATAGTAGATATGATCAACATAAGATGTTCACCATTGAAATTACTCCATCTCACGTGATGATCGGACATGGTTTAGTTGATTTGGATCACGTTATCATTTACATGACCGGAGGGATGTCTATCTAAGTGGGAGTTCTTAAGTAATATGATTAAATTGAACTTTAATTTATCATGAACTTAGCCCTGGTAATATTAGCATATCTGTGTTGTAGATCAATAGCTCGTAAGATAGCTCCCCGTTTATTTTATATGTTCCTAGAGAAATATAAGTTGAAAGATGTTAGTAGCAATGATGCGGACTAGGTCTGTGATCTGAGGACTATCCTCATTGCTGCATAGAAGTATTATGTCCTTGATGCACCGCTAGGTGACGAACCTATTGCAGGAGAAGATACAGACATTATGAATGTTTGACAAGTTCGGTATGATGACTACTTGATAGTTTAGTGCGCCATGCTTTACGGCTTATAACCGGGACTGCAAAAATGTTTTGAACGCCACGGAGCATATGAGATGTTCCACGAGTTGAAATTAGTATTTCATACTCATGCCCGTGTCGAGAGGTATAAGACCTCTGACAGTACTTTGCCTACAAGATGGAGGAGAATAGCTCAACCAGTGAGCATGTGCTCAGATTGTCTGGGTACTACAATTACTTGAATCAAGTGGGAGTTACTCTTTCAGATAAGATAGTAATTGACAAAAGTTCTCTAGTCACTATCACCAAGTTAGTAGAACTTCATGATGAACTATATTATGCAAGGGATGACAAAGGTAATTCCTGAGCTCTTCGCGATCCTGAAATCGGCGAAGGTAGAAATCAAGAAAGAGCATCAAGTGTTGATGGTTAATAAGACCACTTGTTTCAAGTAAAGGGCAAAGGGATAGAAGGGGAACTTCAAAAAAAAGAATGACAAGCAAGTTGTCACTCCCGTGAAGAAACCCAAAGCTAAACTCAAGCCTGAAACTAAGTGCTTCTACTGCAAAGGAAAAGGTCACTAGAAGTGGAACTACCCTAGATATTTGGTGGATAAGAAGGATGGCAAAGTGAACAAAGGTATATTTGATATACAGATTATTGATGTGTATTTTACTAGTGTTCATAGCAACCCCTCGGTATTTGGTACTGGTTCAGTTGCTAAAGAGTAGTAACTCGAAATGGGAGTTGCATAATGAACAGAAACTAGTTAAAGGTGAAAGTGTGTTGGAAGTGGTTCCAAGATTGATATGATCATCATCGCACACTCCCTATACTTTCGGGATTAGTGTTGAACCTAAATAAGTGTTATTTGGTGTTTGTGTTGAGCATGAATATGATTTGATCATGTTTATTGCAATACGGTTATTCATGTAAGTTAGAGAATAATTGTTGTTCTGTTTACGTGAATAAAACCTTCTATGGTCAAACACCCAATGAAAATGGTTTGTTGGATCTTGATCGTGTGATACACATATTCATAATATTGAAGCCAAAAGATGCAAGGTTAATAATGATAGTGCAACTTATTTGTGGCACTGTCGTTTAGGTCATATTGGTGTAAAGCGCATGAAGAAACTCCATAGTGATGGACTTTTGGAATCACTCGATTATGAATCACTTGGTGCTTGCGAACCATGCCTCATGGGCAAGATGACTAAAACTCCGTTCTCCGGAACTATGGAGCGAGCAACAGAGTTGTTGGAAATCATACATACTGATGTATGCGGACCAATGAGTGTTGAAGCTCGCGGCAGGTATCGTTATTTTCTGACCTTCACTGATGATTTGAGCAGATATGGGTATATCTACTTAATGAAGCACAAGTCTGAAACATTTGAAAAGTTCAAAGAATTTTAGAGTGAAGTGGAGAATCATCGTAACAAGAAAATAAGAGTTTCTACGATATGATCGTAGAGGTAAAATATTTGAGTTAGCGAGTTTGACCTTCAGTAAAAACAATGTGAAATAGTTTCACTACTCACGCCACCTGGAACACCACAGTGTAATGGTGTGTCCGAACGTCATAACCGTACTTTATTAGATATGGTGCGATCAATGATGTCTCTTACCGATCTACCACTAACGCTTTTGGGGTTATGCATTAGAGACAGCTACATTCACGTTAAATAGGGCATCATCTAAATCCGTGGAGATGACACCGTATGAACTGTGGTTTGACGAGAAACCTAAGTTGTCATTTCTTTAAGTCTGGGACTACGATGCTTATGTGAAAAAGTTTCAACATGGTAAGCTCGAACCCAAATCGGAGAAATAAATCTTCATAGGATACCCAAAAGAAACTGTTGGGTACACCTTCTATCACAGATCCGAAGGCAAGGTCTTTGTTGCTAAGAGTGGATCCTTTCTAGAGAAGGAGTTTCTCTCGAAAGAAGTGAGTGGGAGGAAAGTGGAACTTGATGAGGTAATTGTACCTTCTCCCGAATTGGATAGTAGTACATCACAGAAACTAGTTCCAGTGATTCCTACACCAATTAGTGAGGAAGCTAATGATGATGATCATGAAACTTCGGATCAAGTTACTGCTGAACTTCGTAGATCAACCAGAGTACGTTCCGCACCAGAGTGGTACGGCAACCCGGTTCTGGAAGTCATGTTACTGGACCATGATGAACCTACGAACTATGAGGAAGCGATGATGAGCCCAGATTCCGCAAAATGGCTTGAGACCATGAAATCTGAGATGGGATCCATGTATGAGAACAAAGTGTGGACTTTGGTTGACTTGCCCGATGGTCGGCAAGCCATCGAAAATAAATGGATCTTCAAGAGGAAGACTGACGCTGACAGTAATGTTTCTGTTTACAAAGCTCGACTTGTTGCGAAAGGTTTTCGACAAGTTCAAGGAGTTGACTACGATGAGACTTTCTCACCCGTAGCGATGCTTAAGTCTGTCCGAATCATGTTAGCAATTGCCGCATTTTATGAAATCTGGCAAATGGACAATAAAACTGCATTCTTTAATGGATTTATTAAAGAAGAATTGTATATGATGCAACCAGAAGGTTTTGTCAATCCTAAAGGTGCTAACAAAATGTGCAAGTTCCAGCGATCCATCTATGGACTGGTGCAAGGATCTCGGAGTTGGAATATACACTTTGATAAGTTGATCAAAGCATATAGATTTATACAGACTTGCGGTGAAGCCTGTATTTACAAGAAAGTGAGTGGGAGCACTACAACATTTCTGATAAGTATATGTGAATGACATATTGTAGATCAGAAATAATGTAGAATATTCTGGAAAGCATAAAGGAGTGTTTGAAAGGAGTTTTTCAAAGAAAGACCTCGGTGAAGCTGCTTACATATTGGGCATCAAGATCTATAGAGATAGATCGAGACGCTTGATAAGACTTTCGATGAGTACATACCTTGATAAGATTTTGAAGTAGTTCAAAATGGATCAGTCAAAGAAGGAGTTCTTGCCTGACTTATAAGGTGTGAAGTTGAGTAAGACTCAAAGCCAGACCACGGCAGAAAAATATAGAGAGAATGAAAGTCATTCCCTATGCCTCAGCCATAGGTTCTATAAAGTATGCCATGCTGTGTACCAAACATGTTGTGTACCTTGCCATGAGTTTGACAAGGAGGTACAATAGTAATCCAGGAGTAGATCACTGTACAGCGGTCAAAATTATCCTTAGTAACTGGATGACTAAGGAAATGTTTCTCGATTATGGAGGTGATAAAGAGTTCGTCGTAAAGGGTTACGCCGATGCATGCTTTGACACTAAATCCAGCTAACTCTAAGTATCAATCTGGATGCGTATTGAAAGTGGGAGCAATTAGCTAGAGTAGCTCCATGCAGAGCATTGTAGACACATAGACATTTGCGAAATACATATGGATCTGAATGTGACAGACCCGTTGACTAAACTTCTCTCACGAAGCAAAACATGATCACACCTTAGTACTCTTTGGGTGTTAATCACATAGCGATGTGAACTAGAATATTGACTCTAGTAAACCCTTTGGGTGTTAATCACATGACGATGTGAACTATCGGTGTTAAATCACATGGCGATGTGAACTAGATTATTGACTCTAGTGCAAGTGGGAGACTGAAGGAAATATGCCCTAGAGGCAATAATAAAGTTATTATTTATTTCCTTATATCATGATAAATGTTTATTATTCATGCTAGAATTGTATTAACCGGAAACTTAATACATGTGTGAATACATAGACAAAACAGAGTGTCCCTAGTATACCTCTACTAGACTAGCTCATTGATCAAAGATGGTTATGTTTCCTAGCCATAGACATGAGTTGTCATTTGATCAACGGGATCACATCATTAGGATAATGATGTGATGGACAAGACCCATCCGTTAGCTTAGCACTATGATCGTTTAAGTTTTACTGCTATTGCTTTCTTCATGACTTATACATGTTCCTATGACTATGAGATTATGCAACTCCCGAATACCGGAAGAACACTTTGTGTGCTACCAAACGTCACAACGTAACTGAGTGATTATAAAGGTACTCTACAGGTGTCTCCGAAGGTACTTGTTGGGTTGGCGTATTTCGAGATTAGGATTTGTCACTCCGATTGTCGGAGAGGTATCTCTGGGCCCACTCGGTAATGCACATCACTATAAGCCTTGCAAGCATTGCAGCTAATGAGTTAGTTGCGGGATGATGTATTACGGAACGAGTAAAGAGACTTGCCGGTAACGATATTGAACTAGGTATTGAGATACCGACGATCGAATCTCGGGCAAGTAACATACCGATGACAAAGGGAACAACGTATGTTGTTATGCGGTTTGACCGATAAAGATCTTCGTAGAATATGTGGGAGCCAATATGAGCATCCAGGTTCCTCTATTGATTATTGACCGGAGACGTGTCTCGGTCATGTCTACATAGTTCTCGAACCCGTAGGGTCCGCACGCTTAAGGTTTCGATGACAGTTTTATTATGAGTTTATGAGTTTTGATGTACCGAAGGAGTTCGGAGTCTCGGATGAGATCGGGGACATGACGAGGAGTCTCGAAATGGTCGAGACGTAAAAATCGATATATTGGACGACTATATTCGGACATCGGAAAGGTTCCGAGTGATTCGGGTATTTTCGGAGTATTGGGGAGTTACGGGAATAGAGGAGAGAGGCCAAAAGGAAGGAGGCGCGCACCCCCCTTTTGGTCCGAATTGGACAAGGGGTGCAGCCCCCTTTTCCTTCTCCCTCTCCCCCTCTTTCCTTCTCTCCTACTCCGGAAAGGAAAGGGGAATCCTACTAGGACTTGGGAGTCCTAGTAGGACTCCCCACACTTGGCGCGCCCCCTCTAGGGCCGGCCTCTCCCTCCCTCCTTTATATACGGGGGCAGGGGGGCACCTCTAGACACAACAATTGATCTCTTGATCTCTTAGCCGTGTGCGGTGCTCCCCTCCACCATAGTTCTCCTCGATAATATTGTAGCGGTGCTTAGGCGAAGCCCTGCGACAGTAGAACATCAAGATCGTCACCACGCCGTCGTGCTGACGGAACTCTCCCTCGACACTCAGCTGGATCGGAGTTCGAGGGACGTCATCGAGCTGAACGTGTGCTAGAACTCGGAGGTGCCGTAGTTTCGGTGCTTGATCGGTCGGGCCGGGAAGACGTACGACTACATCAACCACGTTGTTCTAACGCTTCCGCTTTCGATCTACGAGGGTACGTAGACTCACTCTCCCCTCTCATTGCTATGCATCTGGTAGATAGATCTTGCGTGATCATAGGAAAATTTTAAAATACTACGTTCCCCAACACCTAGCGTCAATTGTTGCAGCGGAGGAGGAGTAGTCAGAGTCTTCAAGAGATGGAGTTTGACGCAGAAGAGCATTCCTTGGAGGAGTGTGGTCAAACTTGAATCTTTCATAGAAGCCATCGTATTGAAGATCTGCTTCAACATTCAGCAGAGTTAAACTCTTCCATGACCTCCGACAGGTTTCATGAGCAACAAAGGCATTCTTGGTGGCAAGATTGCGAATCCGATTGAAATCCACCAAGAGGCTTTGCATCTGACGCTTCAGCCAGTAGTGATGCTTATCTTGTTTCTGATGGAGGGCAACCAAAAGCTCTCGGTTATTGAGAACACGAGACCGCTTCTGAGGCCTTTGGGCAATGGTGCTCTCAGTGGCTTCAGTTTCAGCATGTCAAGGTAGACAAGTACGGCCAGCCAGAGGATAAACGCGAGAGACTACTGGAACTCCTTCAATTTGCTGAGTGAAGCTCTGGTGATCAGCGTTGTGAAAACTAACAGGCTCTTTGGCAGGCTCTTGGTATATAGCTTCAGCTGACATATCAACCTCTGGCAAGAATATATGATGGTTGCGAGCAGGGGCTGATAGGTGATAGCTGAATGAAGCTTGATGAGGCGCATGATCCATGGAGCATAGAACTTGAGACCAAACAGATCAGAGCCAGACACAGCCAACTGCCGGATGAAGAAATCTTGAGCATTGAAGCTGATGCCATTGAAGATATAGAAGACCAATGTCTTCATTGTGCCTTCAAGCTTGGCTGATGAAGAATGTCCTTTGACAGGCCATAGAGTATGCCTGATGATATGATAGATGGTGCGTGGCAGATACTCTAGGTCTTCAACAAAGAATTCCTTTGGATATTCGGCATCGCTGGGCAAAGGCTTCATCATGCTCAACATTTGGCTCATGTTGGGCTTGTGCTTCTGGAAGATACTCTCCAAAGCTTCATTGTGCAATTGACAACCAGGTTCATACAATTCTCCTGGAGTGGGCAGGCCAGTAAGCTCAATGAGATCAAAGGCTTTGGCTTCCTGATGGACATTGCTTGTCATCCACTCAAGGACCCATGTCTTCGGATCCCTGTTGTAGCCTCGAATGTGGAGGGTTGCATAGAATTGCAGGAGTAGCTCTTCATTCCAATGCTCCTTGTCAGTCACAAAGTTGAGCAGGCCAGCATCACGGAAGCAATCAAGAGCTTCCTCCAGACAGGGCAGTCCAACAATAGCTTCAGTGTCAAGACGCATATGAGGGGAAATGCGCCCTTGATCATAGAGTACTCTTGAGTAATAACTGCGATGCTGATGGCTCCAGAACCTATCTGATGATATTCTTGGCTTGGAATATGGGTTCTTGGCGCTGTCAAAGAATGTGTTATGCGCAGTGAAGCTATTGGCATTGAATGACCCTTGAGAGGTGGCAATACCTGGAAACCTTGGCAGTCTTGGCTTAGGCTTCTGAACCTGAGGCATGTGCTCAACATGATGGTCAAACTGAGGACCAGCAGCATGCGGTCCAGCAGCAGGTGGTGGAGTCATAATGGGCCATCGGATAGTGATGAGCTGATCATCTTGGTTGTAAGCTTGCTCAATTGTATGGGGCCTTGGAGGCGGAACAGGAGCAGAGGCAGTGGCTTCAGGCTGCTGATTTGCTTCAGGTGCAGCACTTGCTTCAGGTGCCATCACTTCAGGCACCACTATGACTTCAGGTGCCACATTTGCTTCAGCCATGACCACGTCATTGGCTTCAGTGTTGGTGGTGACAGCCACTGAATTTGTAACCTCCACTTCAGGAGCTGGAGGGTCGGACACGTTCTCCTCGAGAACAGGGGGTGTGGCAGCACGTGCTTCTTCTTCTTGGGGTTGATCTTCTTCGGCTGATGCAGCCGGAATATCTTCAGCCGCTTTGGCTTCAGATTCTGAGAGGTTCACAGAGGGAGCAACTTCAGGAACAGATTGTTGCTCTTCTCCTTCTGGAACACTTGGGGTGACGACTTTAGGCCTTGGTCCTTTGCGAAGCCTGCGAAATACTAGCGACGCCTGAGGGAATGGAGGTTGTTGGGCCTCAAAGTCTTCATCTTCAAGCACCGAACTGGTGACCTGAGTTGGTTGGGGAGTTGCTGGTGTATCTTGTGGGTGATCAGCCCACGAGTCATCCTGTGCAATTGGCGTCAATGGACGACCAATGCTGATGCGTTCGCTGTTCGTAAGAACATGCGAAGATTCCACGTGGTACTCGATCTGAGGAAGGACTTCATCATCTTCAACATTTTCATGAGGACCAATGTCTTCAGCTGCGGTGGGGTCAACAGCTGGAATGTCTTCAGCCTCTGTGGGAGCAGGCTCATGGACTGTCATGCGACGTTCTTGGTGTGTAGATGCGGGGCGATCAACTGATATGGGCTCGACAAAGATGGGCTCTGTGCAAGCAGCCTTGTCCTTCTTTGTCTTGCGCTCCTTGGTGGGTGGAGCATCATCAGTTTGTTGCTTGCGCTTGTGAGCTTCAACTTCAGCCACCTTTGTCTTCTTGAGCTCTGAAGCAGTTGGGGTGACCTTAGGCTTCGTGCCAGTCATGCTGGCAGGGAAGACAATGCTAGGCATTTCCTGCCTGGATTCTTCAGCATCGGGCACATGTTGCTTCTTCTTCTTCTTGGCAGCCATCCTAGGGTCAATGCCAGGATGCCCAAGAGCCTTGCGCTTTTCAGCTTCATTATATGCTTGAACGCATTTGGCAGCCAAGGCCTTGATTCGCTCACGAGAACCTTTAGCTTCATCACACCTCTTGCGAAAGGCTTCCTTGAGCTCATGCATCATGACTTTGAAGTTCTGAATCTCTTGGACGCTGAGCTTGTCCACATGCTTCTTGAACTGAGCCTTTTCATAATCAATCTTTTGCTTCAGCTCAACGATTCTCTAAGCAAGAGCTAGCTCAGAAGCAATGGCGCCATGGAAGGAGACGCTGAGGCCAACTGGAAGCTGCAGATCGTCGAAGCTGGGGTTGGGGGTGTCAAATCATTCATCAATGAAATTGTTGAGCACCTCCACGTCAAAGAGCGGCAAATCATTGAAGATTTCTACGTCTTGCTTGCTCTTGATCAATTGCCCCAGAGCATCGTCACCAAGATCTTCATCGCTCGAGAGATCAAAGTCTTCATTGGCAGTCTTCAGAATAGCGTCAGGAGTGAGAGCTGGACTGGGGTTGTGCAAGGGATTCTTCCTTAGCTGTCTATTCTTGGAGATGTGAGAGTGCTCCTCAGACTGCACACTTGGTGCTGGTGGAGCAGTGGCCAAAGGCTTCACTCTCGAAGCAATTGGTGGAGTGGTCTTCGAAGCCTTGGATTTCTTCTTCTTCTTTGGCTTCGAGGTTGCAGGTGCTTCATCAGAATCAGCGTCATCTGCAGGTTGATCCACATCCGCCCCTTAAACCCTGATGTGACTGATGAGGCCTTCTAGGTTGTAGAAAGGCCCAACCAGGTTTGGTTCAGCTTCGCGCGTGCCATCAGCACGGGGCGCAGAGGGGCCACGATTGAAGTCCAATCCCCAGTTCTTCTTGTTCTCTTTGGCTGAGTTCTTGGCATATTGAAGATTTCGCTTGAATAAATTGTCGTCGTGACACCAGAGCAGAGAAGAAGGATCGGCATCAGCAGGTTGAGGCCCTCTGACCATGCAAGGGTAGAATCCTTGAGCAATGGCTTCAGCTCGAGTCTTGGGTGGAAGATTTTTGTAGGTAATATCTCCCCATGGATGCTTGATGGCGTTCTTTTCAGCATACTCTTGGGTCACGAACCTATACTTAAACCACTGTTCAGCCCAATATCTTCGAATCCATTGGATTCGTGTCTTCCTCTGGTTATAATCCTCCTCTGGATCAGTCTTGTACATCTCACTTAGATCAGGAGGCAAATCTTTAGAGGTGTTGCCACGGCGCTGTCTGCCACCCTTCCTAACTGACTTGTCAGTTGCCATTGGTTTCAATCTGAAAGGCTTCAAACTAAATGGCTTCAACACTAGCAAATGCTTCGGTCTGTTGGTCAGACAGGAACTGGCTTCAGGAGAGTGAATGTGACACTGAAAGAATTCTGCAAATGAATGCAGACTATGAGAACCAAGGGATTCTCCCACGGACATGTACCTGTGATAGCATTAGAGATGCGAGGGAAGGGGAAGAGGTCATATGCATTCTCAGAAGCTTTAGAAGATAAATCAGTTTAGAAGACTTTGACCTCATAGCGCGAAGACATTCACTTATATGATGAGAGTTGGTTCCAGATTTGTACAAATCCATGAATATGTACAAGTGAGGAATCTAACTATGTTTGAAGCATATGTGAATGTACTAGGCAAGATATGAGATGCAGACAGGACAGATCTATATATGTGTAGGCAGAAACTTCTTGTGGTAAAAGTGATGAATCTTTCTGGATCAAGAAGATGGTAAAAAGAGAGTTTAATTTACCACACAATGAACTGCTTAGACGGATAGGAATTGGATGCTGAGCAGTTCGATCTTCCGTGCCCTAACTTGCCGACGGAGGACAGCTACGGCGACGACGGAGTAGACGATATCCGCGGCCGGCGTGAAGACGGCGTCGACGAGGTCGCGGCAGCGAAGCGCTTCGTCGCCGGCGTCTTCGAGAGCTAGCGGAGGCGCTAGGGTTGGTCGAGGTGGAGAGGTGGTAGAAGAATTTTTTTATCGTGATGGGACGTGCATTTATAAGCATGGGAGACGGCACAGCGCAATTACGCAGGTGCCCCTGACGGTTCACATCTGAGGGACACGTGGCGGACATGTAACACATTGGGAGTTGTCCCACGATCCCACGTACGCCACGACTGTCGGAGTGGTCATTCCGGCTTCTCCAGGTTTCAGGCATAAAGGATGGAGCATTAAAATCAGATTTAAAGTTTGTCTCCGTATCTTCTGCTGACAAGGACGCAGAGAAGATATTCGACGGTTCCAACAGAATGCATATGATTTGGATAGATAGAGTTTGAGGTGAGGAAGCATAGAGAGGTTAGGGTCCGATCACATTCACTTAGTTCAAAAAATTCAAATAAGAAGACTTAGCTATAAGTGAATGATGTAGAGGACAGAACACAAGTCTACATTTGTCCTATATGAAGACAAAAACAAGTGTGAAGACTTTGCAAATGTAACGCCACGAGAAACACTTCAAACAAAGATTTGGTGGTGGCGTTACCCACCGTATAGGAAGTATTAGACCCAGACACGGCGCACAATTATCGTGGCGCTCCGAAGTCAAATTCCATGTTAATGTATTCACACTTAGAATGTAAGTCTTCATTGATTGAAGATATATTTACTTCGTGTGTTGCACATCTAAGTCATCAATATGCATAAGTGTTAGGATGTGTGCCTGATTACAGGACATTTGAGGATTCTAAGATATTTAGCTCACACCGCAACTTGCAAAACCTTTTCTCATCCAAGGGCTTTGTGAAGATATCTGCCAGTTGCTCTTCAGTGTTGACGTGTATGATATCAATATCTTCCTTCATGACATGATCTCTGAGAAAGTGATGACGAATTTCAATGTGCTTTGTCTTCGAGTGCTGAACTGGGTTGTTGGCAATCTTGATAGCGCTTTCATTATCGCAGTAGAGTGGCACATGCTTCAGATGGACACCATAGTCCTTGAGCGTTTGCTTCATCCAGAGAAGCTGAGCGCAGCAAGATCCAGCAGCAATGTATTCAGATTCAACAGTGGAGAGTGATACACAGTTCTGCTTCTTTGAAGACCAATAGACAAGAGATCGTCCTAGAAAGTGACATGTGCCTGATGTAGACTTGCGATCGACTTTGTCACCAGCATAATCAGCATCTGAGAATCCAACTAGATCAAACTCTGAGCCCTTTGGATACCATAATCCTAGTGTTGGGGTGTAAGCCAAATATCGAAGTATTTGCTTCACAGCTAAGTGATGCGACTCCTTTGGTGCCGCTTGATATCGAGCACACATGCAAACACTAAGCATAATATCTGGCCTAGATGCACATAAATAAAGCAAAGAACCAATCATGGAGCGGTATACCTTTTGATCGAACTCTTTACCATTTGTGTCGGGACCCAAATGGTGTTTAGCTAGCATAGGCGTATAGTACCCTTTGCAGTCTTGCATTCCAAACTTCTTCAGGAAATCTTTAAGGTACTTCTCTTGAGATATGAAGATGTTGTTGCTTTGCTGACGAATTTGAAGACCAAGGAAGAACTTCAGCTCACCCATCATGGACATCTGATATTGCTCTTGCATCATGTGACCAAACTCATCACTGTATCTTTTGTCAGTGCAGCCGAAGATAATGTCATCCACATAGATTTGGCAGACAAACAGTTCATCATCATATCTCTTCGTGAAGAGTGTGGGATCTAGGGATCCAGGTTTGAAGCCTTTGCTCTTCAGGAAGTCTTTGAGTGTGTCATACCAAGCACGAGGCGCTTGTTTGAGGCCATACAGTGCCTTGTTGAGTTTGTATACCATATCAGGACGTTTTGGATCTTCAAAGCCAGGTGGTTGTGCAACATACACTCTTCTTCAATCCTTCCATTGAGAAAGGCACTCTTTACATCCATTTGATACAGAAGTATATTGTGATGATTTGCATAGGCTGGCAGTATACGAATAGCTTCAAGTCTAGCCACAGGAGCAAATGTTTCATCGAAGTCAATCCCTTCAACTTGAGTGTATCCTTGAGCAACGAGACGAGCTTTGTTTCTGACAACTTGACCATGCTCATCTTGCTTGTTGCGATAAATCCATTGTGTGCCTATTATGTTGTGCTTGCGAGGGTCGGGACGCTTGACAAGTTCCCACACGTTGTTCAGCTCAAACTGTTGAAGCTCTTCTTGCATTGCTTGAATCCATTCGGGTTCCATAAAAGCTTCAGCAACTTTCTTGGGTTCAGATATTGAGACAAAAGCAAAGTGCCCACAGAAATTTGTAAGTTGTGTTGCTCTTGAACGAGTAAGTGGACCCGGTGCATTTATGCTGTCAATTATCTTCTCAATTTGTACTTCATTTGCAACACGAGGATGAGCTGGACGAAGATTTTTCTCTTGATGTACATTGTCATCATCAGGAGGGTTGTCTTCAGGCTGAGCATTGTCGTCAGGTTGATTTGGGGCAGAAATGATGAGTTCCTCGTCAGGTTGTGCTTCAGAAGGCATGATCTCACCGGTTCCCATTAGATTGATAGATTCATTTGGTGAAGCCTCATCTAGCACATTTGGTAGGATCTCTCTTTGTGAACCATTCGTTTCATCAAACCGCACATCCACAGTTTCAACTACTTTATAGAGAAAGATGTTGAATACTATGTAGGAGTGTGAGTCCTTTCCATATCCGAGCATGAAGCCTTCATGTGCTTTTGGTGCAAACTTTGACTTGTGATGTGGATCCTTGATCCAGCATCTAGCTCCAAATACTCTGAAGTAACTTATGTTAGGCTTCTTTCCAGTGAGGAGTTCATAGGACGTTTTCTTCAGAAGCTTGTGAAGATAAACACGGTTGATGATATGGCATGCAGTATCAATAGCTTCGGGCCAGAACCTTCTTGGTGTCTTGTATTCATCGAGCATCATTCGAGCCATCTCAATTAAAGTTCTGTTCTTGCGCTCAACGATGCCATTCTGCTGAGGTGTGTACGGGGCTGAGAACTCATGAGTGATCCCCATTGTATCCAAATAAAGATCAAGGCCGGTGTTCTTGAACTCAGTGCCATTGTCACTTCTTATATGCTTGATCTTGACGCCATAGTTGTTCATGGCACGATTCGCGAAGCGTCTGATGACATCTTGCACTTCAGTCTTGTAGAGTATTATGTGCACCCATGTGTATCTTGAATAATCATCAACAATGACAAAGCCATAGAGACAAGCTGTGGTAGAGAACTTGGAGTAATGAGTAGGGCCAAATAAGTCCATGTGAAGCAGCTCGAATGGTTTGGATGTTGTCATGATTGTCTTCGAGGGATGTTTGGCCCTAGTCATCTTCCCAGCTTCACAGGTACCACATAGATGATCTTTCTTGAACTTGACGTCCTCGATGCCTACGACGTGCTTCTTCTTTGCGAGAGTGTGCAAGTTCCTCATGCCGGCATGTCCTAGCCTCCGATGCCAGAGCCAGCACTCTGAAGCTTTTGCTAGAAGACATACGGCCATCTGCAGTCTAGCTGAGAAATCTACCATATACAGATCACCTTTTCTGTATCCTTCAAATACTAGAGACTTGTCGGACTCCATTAGTACAAGGCAACGAAATTTACCAAATATCACAATCATGTTTAAGTCACAAAGCATTGTGACAGACATTAAGTTGAAACCAAGAGATTCAACAAGCATGACTTTATCCATGTGCTGATCTCTTGAGATTGCAACTCTACCTAGACCCAACACTTTGCTTTTACCAGTATCAGCAAATGTGATGTGACTCTTGTTAGATGGACGTAAGGTTGAGTCCATGAGAAGACTTCGATCTCTAGTCATATGATTTGTGCATCCGCTGTCCATAATCCATTCTGAAGACTTTGGTGTCACTCCCTACAATGCAGTTAGGAGGATAGGCTTCACCAAAAGCCATTGTGAAGCATAAACATTTGACGTACAAGTGGATTATGAAAGCTTAGATCCAAGTTAGGACTGATAAGATGATTAGCAAGTGATTCATGAGCAGAATGGATAGTAAATCATTTGGGCATTTGATCTTGTGCCCGACAAGTGTTTTAGGTCCCCAGCAATAGCATCAGACGTCTTTGATTTTTAGGTTGGAGACCTTTCCCTGCAAGAGAAAGTTAGTTCTTCTTAACCACCCACATCTTCAGGGGTGGCTTAGAAGCAATGAGTCTAAGAGCAGCATCTGAGAATTTTGGCTTTGGAGCCCTAGCAAATAATCTTGCAGGAGGAGAATAATACTCATAAGAATAAGCAGAAAAATTCTTTGTTTTATGAATATAGCGGTTTGAGGAAACACGCTCATATTCATGGGTCTGAGTATAGTTTTCCTGCAAAACATTGGCGTTAGGGTGACTCAGGTGAGTCTTTTGTCTATATGAAGCCTTAGGACCATATGAAGCCTTTGGTCTGGGGTTTGTCTTCTTCCCAGGTGGTGTCATGATAACATTTGCTGGAAGTTTCTCAAGACAACCTTTGGGTACCCAGATCTTCTTTATAGGTGGCCCGTTCCTGCAGTTAGTACCAATATACCTGGCAAACACTTCACCATTTTGATTCTTAAACAGTTTATAGTTTGCATCAAAGGATTCATCAATGATAATAGGATTAGCACAAGTGAAGCCAGATAGGGTAGATGGATCCACTAGCGGTTCCTTTGCAGCAACCCATGTGTTTTTGGGATACTGCTCAGGCTTCCAGTATGAACCATCAACATTCATTTTCCTGTCGAACCCAACACCCTCTTTTCTAGGGTTTCGGTTCAGTATCTGCTTTTTGAGGACATCACATAGAGTCTGATGCCCTTTGAGGCTTTTGTACATCCCTGTTTCAAGCAAAATCTTCAACCTAGCATTTTCATCAGCAATAGTAGTGGTATCCTCAACACAGGGGTTAGTTACCACATCAGTAGTTGAAGATATTGCAACAGTGGCAGCAGTAGAACACTCAGCAACGGATGTAGCGTTATCACGCTCAATGCATTTAAAACATGGTGGTTCAAACTCTTCCTGAGAAGCACTGATTTGTTGAGCAAGTAATTAATCACGCTCCTTCTGAAGATCTTCATAACATACTCTTAGCTTTTCATGATCAGATAAGAGAGTGTTATGATGACTTTGAAGCGTGGTTAACTTAGCCTGAAGTCTCTGAAGACTTTCAGCTAAGTTTTTCGACTGATCCATTTCTTCACCGAACATATCATTGCTCTTATTAAGCATTTTTTGAGCCTTTTCCAAAGCAATTTGTTGTTTAGTGGCCAGGGAAGCAAGTTTGACATAGTTGGGTCCAAATTCATCACCATATTCATCATCACTAGACTCAGATGGATAGCATTCGGTTACCTTGGCACCTTTTGCCATAAGACATGGTGCAGAGGATGATGGTTCTGGATCGAAAGTCATCGTCTTGAGAGATTCTTTGAAATCTTCAAACCCGGAATCATCACGAGTTCGATGACCCTCATAGACTTCAGAGAGACGGTCCCAGATAAGCTTCGCATGATCGAGATGCATGATGTTCCTGAACTGATTTTGAGACAGACATGAGCAGATGACGTCCTTCGCTGTGAGGTTGAGAAGAGTGAACTTGCGAATGTCATCAGCTTCTGCCCTCTTGCATAGATCGGTAATACCAATCTCAGTGACGGTCCACAGCTCACTGTTAATCGTCATGAGACGTTTCTTCATCATGGCCTTCCACTTGGGATAGTCGTGACCGTCAAACATGGGGCAAGACATTGTCTTCATTCATGCGGTCGACATAGCTAAAACTCCAGGTGGTTAAACCGAATCACACAGAACAAGGGAGTACATTTCTATGATACCAATTGAAAGTGCAGTATATCGACTAGAGGGGGGGGGTGAATAGGCGATTTTTATGAAATGCTTCAAAACATGGAAGTTTCAAAGACAATTGATAAATCCAATCCTATTTATGTGCAGTGAAAGGTAGACTACACTAGACAGGCCATAGTCAAGTATTCAATGAAGTGAAAGCATGAAGACTAATAGCAGCTAGGTAGTCAGGATCAGGATGGAAGATGGAATGAAGCCAATCAGAACAAGTAGTCACACAGTGAAGTCAATCAGATAAGGCAAGCAGGCAATGACTTCACAACATAAGACAATAAGTAAAGGGAAGGAAAGGATAGAACTAGTAGCTCGGGGAAGACAGTGATTTGTTAGACCAGTTCCAGTTGCAGTGACAACTGTACGTCTGGTTAGGGAGGCTGAGATTTAACTCAAAAGACCGCGTCTTCACCTTATTCCCCTTGAGCTAAGGACACCTAGTCCTCGCCCAATCACTCTGGTAAGTCTTCAAGGTAGACTTCCAAACCTTCACAGACTTCGTTCACGGGCGATCCACAATGACTCTTGGATGCTCAGAACGCGACGCCTAACCGGCTGGAGGAAAGACAGTCCTCAAGTGTAATAAGTCTTCAGGTCACACAGACAGAAAGACTTCAGTGATGCCTAACACTCTTTGGCTCTGGGTGTTTTGGCTTTGTCCTCGCAAGGATCTCTCTCTCAAATGCTTCGGAGGTGGGTTGCTCTCAAACGACAAAAGCCGTGCAATAACTCTGAGCAGCCACCAATTTATGGTGTAGGGGTGGGCTATTTATAGCCACTGGGCAACCCGACCTGATTTGTCCGAAGTGACCCTGGGTCACTAAGGAACTGACACGTGTTCCAACGGTCAGATTTCAAACACTCACACGACAACTTTACTTGGGCTACAAGTAAAGCTGACTCATCCAGCTCTAGATAAGATTTGTTCTCATTGTCTTCGCTCGAAGATATAGGATTTGGTTGAGCATCACTTCAGTCACTCTGACTTAGTTCACTTGGGCCCCACTTAACAGTACGGTGGTTCCTATGACTCAACAAAGAAGAAAAGGAAACAGCGAAACATCTAAGTCTTCGCGCTCCATAGTCTTCACACAATGTCTTCTCTTGTCATAGTCTTCAATAAGATTATCTTCATGTACCACCACTGTTGTCAATGTCTTCATACATTTTTAGGGGTCATCTCCGGTAGGTAAACCGAATCAATGAGGGACTACTACCTGTGTTATCCTGTAATTCTCACAAACACATTAGTCCCTCAACCAAGTTTGTCGTCAATACTCCAAAACCAACTAGGGGTGGCACTGGATGCACTTACAATTGCCACTAGGGCACATCTCCAACAAATACTCACATCGCGTCTAATATTCGGATTGGAATATGCGCACTTCTTTGGGCTATATGGAACTGGAGGAATGACATAATTTTTAACAGAAGACCTGCGATTAATTTCTTGCAGTTTATATTCAGGGGTACGGCATGGATCTGTACGTGGTCATTACTCACTTCTACGGCCTTCACGGAGTAGCTGGCTACTGGGTGCAACCGATGGGAGATGGCAGCACGGGTTTTTCTCGAACGGTTTGGATGGCGGTTGCTACATAGGATAGGTCCATAGTGTATCTCCGTCCAGCCGGATGCGGCTTTGAGTTTTGTACTCTTTATTTATTTGCTCCTTTTGTGAGATGTACTCTGCAGACCAGAGTTTGTTTATTTTGTTGTTTTAATAAAGTGGCCGCATGCATTTCTCCGATGCAGAGGCCGGGGGATGACCTCCTTTTAAAAAAAGGAGAGGCATGGCTGCAAATCTACGATGTACCGCCAAGGGCCTCTTTGATTCTTGTCCAAAAAAGGCCTCTTTGATTCATAAGAGAGGCAACCGTGGAGTTACATTCTACTCCCCCGTCCCATAATATATCTCGAGAAATGCTACACTTACAACATCTACAGCCGAGTCTTCCATACCCGTCTCAAACGCCCTGACAGGTCATCCGTTAGTGACCGGTCACAAAAATTCGATTCAATCGGACCTCTCAAACGGGCCTCAAACGCCCAGGCTGACCGACACCCCTCATATCCAGCCAAAATATAGGACGGATATGGGGCGGCCGGGCACACCCGGGCGCATCCGCCTCATAGGTCTGGCCCACCATGGACCCCACAAAAAACCCCAATCCGGACGGCGAGCTCAAACCCTAGCTCATTCTCCCTCTCTCGCTCTGTCCATCCACTCCTCTCCTTCTCCGGTTCCGATCCCATCCACCACCATGAGCAGCTCCGGCAGCGACTCTGGCTCGGAGCTCGACTATGAGGAGGAGATGGCCCTCCGCATTGTGCTGGAGCGGTCCATGGTCGAGACCGGCGTTAGCTTCGGATCTAGAGCATCGCCGCACCTTCCGGTCGGTGCAGCGCGGACGCCCGAGCTGGACCCTCCCGGCCTGCGCGCAGCTACACCCGGTTAGCACAGTCCCGTCGGCCCCGCGTCGTCTCCTTCTCCTGGAGGCCACTCCTGCACGCAGCCAGCGTTGGGTGCTCCTGCACACGCCGCGAGAGACAACGTGCACGGGAGAGTGAGGCGGCGGAACAGTCCGCGCGCTGCCGCCGGGGGATGGAGCCAGACGCCGACGAGGACGCGCGTCTCCTCGCCTGGGTGTACCGCCGCTCCCTCACGATGGCGGAGACGGACGCTCGCCGCCTTCGACGGAAGAACGCCAAGGCCCTCCAACTAGCCATTGGGTAG
Source organism: Secale cereale (assembly GCA_902687465.1). NCBI lineage: Eukaryota > Viridiplantae > Streptophyta > Magnoliopsida > Poales > Poaceae > Secale > Secale cereale. Next base: position 554,883,248 of record LR738712.1, read on the forward strand.
TCAGAGCGCGAGGCGAAGGAGGCAGCGACGGAGAAGGCTTGGGTGGCAAGGTTCAAGCGATAGTAGGATAGGGCGGTCCGTCAGATGAAGGGGCTCACCATCCTCTCTGAATCCGACTCCGACGAGGGCGACAGCTGCACCTCGTCGTCCGACGACCAAGACCCTCCACCAGCCGCGGACGCCTACAGTTGCGCCGACGACCGGGAGGGCAAAGGCCCGGCGAGGAAGTGGCAATTCCAGCCCCCACCTCAATGTTTATATGGTTTAGTTGTAGAAGTTTATGAACTTGTCCGTCGATGAACTATGATCTTTTGGATGTGGTGAAGTATGTTTATCTGTTTGCATCCTATCTTGTGTTCCTTTGCGCTTAATTTTGTTCTCCGTTGTCTAATCACATAGGATAGATCAATGTGTGCATGTGTTGTATGGATATAAGACGCCAGATATGGGATACGCGGATGCAGAATGACAAATATGAGGGATGCCCGATCAGTGCCCCCGGACACATCCACGGGCGTTTGAAGGGCCAGATTTGCCAAATCCAGTTGTACATGCTCTTGCGCGCTCATTCATACTGAATGGAGTTACGGACTGAGCTGCGAAACATTGATTGGAATCAGGAGAGAGTGCGTCCGCACTGAAGATCAATGAGAGGAAGAGAGACCGGTGAAGAAGGGTCCGTAAGTGGTTTCCATGGAGATTTTTGCCCGTAAGTGTAGAATTTCTGATATACTCCCTCCGATTCCAAATATGTCTATCTAGAAATTTTAACAAGTGACTAAATGCAGAGCAAAATGAGTGAATCTATATTCTAAACTATGTCTACATATATTCAGATGTTGTAATCCATTTGAAATGTCTAAAACAACTTATATTTAGGAACGGAGGGAGTATATCTTATGTTATGGGGCGGAGGGAGTAATGCTGAATATTAGTTGGGCTATAGGCCCATTTAACAATTTCAGAAAATCCCTAAGGGCCTATGCTGTCAAGGGAGAGGTGAGCCGCTGCAATGTTTTGCCGGTCAAAATTGAAGAGTCCACTACAGACACAAAATGAATATGAGACGTCATATTCATTGCGGAAATGGAAACGTCCATAATAAACATGTTTTATTGTGGAGATGAAACGTCTGTAATTAAACAAGTTTATTGTTGTGTAATTAAACAAGTTTATGGCTGGACCATTAACGAGTTTATCGCTGTGTAATTAAACGAGTTTATGTCTGGACCGTTCTCCTACTCGACTGGCTATATATACGAGACATCGCAGCTCAACCATATACACAACACTTCACCTCCAGTGCTCCCTGGTCGTTCCTTTCACTATTGCTACCTTCGGTGATCTTATCCCGTCTATCGTGTACATAGCTAACGGGAGAGCTGGTCTCCGAAACCACGCCTCTCTAGATCCTGTACGGAGAGGGGAGAATAGGTTTTTTGGAAGCGACTACGCGACTACTCGCCGTTCGTCTACTTCCTCTACGTCCGCGTCGCCCTCATCATCACCATGTCCACCGAAGCCGAACGTGCCACCGCCGAGAAGATCGAATCCGACAAGAAGGCAGCTGAAAACGCCGCTGCTGCCACCATCGCCGCCGCGGCCGCCTGGAGGGTATAACACGTGTATCCCACTCCTACTTATTTACGTACTTACAGTACTAGCATCATGTGTAGATCTATCTACTGTTTGTGTAGTACGTGCATGTTTACATCAGAATCAGTATGTCATCAATTCAGTCAATGCCATGCTAGTGATTTATCTATGGATTAAATTAATCGAAAAATTACCTATTTTCTCGACAAGTAATATACAGCAACGCACTGCCAACATGTCACACTATACAAACTGTAACTTGGGCGAGGTGAAGCTCCAGGCATCCAAACTGCAACCTTGAATTTATAACACGTCCGACAGAGGCAAAGACCACATACTGCCCCAGGTAGCCAGATTATTTCTGCCGTGCCAAGGCCGGCCTTCATTTCTAGTAGGCACGAAACGTGCGTTCAACTAGCAGCACGCCTTCGAGATTTTGCCTGCTTCTGCTATCCCGGTGCTTAGCAAAAATAATAATGACTGCAGAAGCACATTCCATATATATACTCATTCAAGTCCATATATCAGAAGTTGTCACCTGTATGAAGGAAAACCTTTATTGACGAAACTACAATACACGGTATGTATGTAACTATGAATATATGATCACTGGCGGTTCATCGATTGAAAAGAACATAAAGTTTTCGATCACAAGTGCAACTGGTCTTCCTCCTGGCCAAACTCATAAAATCTGCTATCACTGTATTGGAAAATATCAGTCTCTGAATCTAAGCAAAGTACGATGACGAGGACGATGTATCACGGAGGACCTGCAAGAGCAAATAGAGCAAAACTGTGAGAAATGTCATCTTGTGCAGCAACCAGCAATTGAAGATATTGAGCTTGCCTCCAATTCGTCCTCTGTGAAGGCATCCTTCTGGATGCTCCAAGTGTCGGCGTGTGTCCTCTTAAACTCAGCAACAGCCTTTGTCACAGTAGATTTTACAGGAGACGGCTCGCGGATGAAGTGGGCCAGTAGTGTTACATGACCAGGAAGCCAGCTGCAAAAACCAGGGCTGGCGTAAGTGTGGGTTATGGAACAATAGAACTATCAACAAATCTGTTGCTGATGCCACCTGCTATCTACTCCCTCTGTGAAGAAATATAAGAGTGTTTAGATCACTAGAGTAGTGATCTAAACGCTCTTACATTTCTTTACAGAGGGAATACTATGCAACAAATAAGGTAAGGCCAGCGAGTACCTTGGCATGTCGTATGGGACAGAAAGCACCGAAGCCGTCAGAGCAAGTACTGCACCATGTATGGTAGCAACAGAATGGCCCGACTTTGGAGTTCTGCAAAGTGAAAAGCATTCACATGCATTAGCCAATTATCTGCCCAACAATCGGTGACACAAAATACTACAGTAACATCAGAATTCAGTACAAAGTTTACCTTCTTCTCGTATCAAGGATACGTTGGGCTTGTGCATATGATCTATCACGGAAATCCTTCGACAGATCTTTATCTATACCCTTCATTAAGCTTGCAAGAACACCAGCGGCATGTTCCCTGACCTGAGTATAGAATGGTAAAGTTCATACAATTAGCAACAGGTATCTTAACACTCATATGTATGCATTATACCAAGGAAAAGGCTAGAGGTAGAAAGATTGATATTCTTAGCGCTTTTCATGTCAGGAGTACAAATTGTACACAGTTCTTGAATAACACAACAGGTGGAAAGAAAATGTTGAGTGAGTACATGCCAAATAAAGATATATACTTGCCTCAACTTGGTTATCCACAAGTAACTTCTCGATTGTTTGCCAAATTTGTGATTTCTCTGAGCCAGAAAGAATGAATGTGTGCCTGTGACAATTAAGTTTCCATTAGTTCCAACACCACTGGGAGACAAAACCACATGACAGCTAAGAAATATTAACCCATCAAGAAGACTAGAGATCTGCAAGTACAAGATAAAGTAAGTCTCTATCATCCTCAATGAGAAAAATACATCATAATACACTTCACAAGTCACGCCACACTAGGATAGAAACAGTCAGTGAGGTGTTTGCAGCAATGACCTAGGTTTTGACACTGACGATGTAGTATCAAAGGTAATTCTTCCACACCGAGAATAAAACTAGAGAAGAACACACTGTGGACTAAAAAAACATTTATTCTAATACTGGAAAAATGCAATCAGAAGAGAGGGTATGAACCTGTATGTAAAGGTCCTGAGATATGATAACAACGCTGATCTGGTTCGCCAGTTGGGATCATTGACTGAAGAAAGGATAGCCATAATAGCTGTTTCAAGAAAAGGGCGCGGCAAAGTCCGCCATTTAAGCAATTCAAAAGCTGACTTTGCGAGCAATGACAAATCTTTATTTGATGTTTCCTGCAAAAATATAACAGGGCAGTCAAATTGTTAGAATTCCTAATTCTAACAATTGCTAGTACCTATCTCTACAAAACAAAAAAGATGAGCACCTGAAAGGTTTAAAATATTTTTGTCTTTTGCTCAGAAGGAAATCTCAACTGTCAAGAATTTTAATAGGCAGGATCAAACTTCAGTTTTTCTTCAAAAAGATAAAAGGATTTACTGGACTTCTAAGATGTGGTTAGCAAATCAAAAGAGAAAATTATTTCCCTTCATTATTCTTGTTTCTCTCAAAATACCACAAAAAATGAGTGTACAGGCAAAAATCCCGTTCATGGAAGATTGGGTTATGTTACTACAGCAAAGTTACCACCATGCATACCTGTAATAATAGAACAGGGTAGAAGAGCGCAATAATAACATCTAGTAGAACGGAAGATCTCCCAGACTTCAGAGATGCAATCATGAAATGGAAAATCTGCAAAAGAAAAGCGTAAGCCTAGAATGAAGCAACGGAATAGTACACTTATCAACCTAGAGAAAGTTATGAAACAACACCGTTTCCATTCTTTTAGCGTCAGCCTCCTCTTCATTGTCCAAGCCATTCGCAGTGGATGAATCAGATGCCAATTCCAGTTGCTTAGATTGACTATTGTTCTGTATACTCACAGACAACTCAGTAGCTCCATCTGTCAAACGCTTAGACCAATATTCATTTCCGGTTTGTTCTGTCAGGACTCCCGGTGAACATGCACCAGCTAATCTCACATTCGAGCATGCGACACACATAGCAACACCAATCGCCTCTCTTACCTGGAACCAAAATGAAAGAAAATGGATAAGAGTTTGTTTTCTTTTAAGATAACTATATTTCTTTACACATCTGGGCTCCATTTATTATCAAAAGCTTATCGTTACTTCAGAAAATTTTGGCAGTGCCAATTGGGAATGAGAACGGGAGTTTAGCGGGACTTTATGGTGAGTAGCCATGGCAATTTGATTCTGCCATAACCTTTGATAGGCTTGAATCTGAAATCTGTGGCAGTATATGTTTATTTCTTTTCCTTTTTCTCTTGGTGCGCTTGCTCTATTCATATTGCATTTTTTTTCATTTTTCTTTTCTTATTGGCCTCTTTTATATGGGGGGTTTGAGAACTAGTATGGTTGTCAGTGGAAATATCTAGTGTACAAGATTTTCAAATTCATTTCTCACTGCTTAAATGGAATGTGAACAAACACATCTAAACATATTTAGTCATTTGTATATTTTGTCAGTTGCTAGTGATCATTGTTTTCTTATTTTTGGATAAGTGTATCGTATGTCACCACGTTTTTTTGAACATTCAAATAGACATGCATCCTTAATTTGCAATTAATAATATAGGCTACATTTTTAATTGAGGTTATAGTGTTACACTTGTGCCAGCAGCAATGAAATGAATTTATTAACTGAATTTTACATGCAAAAGGTGTTTTGTCAAGTAGCCGAGAGCTAGTGAGGATACATCTGAAGAACTGACAATTATGCCAGTCACCCACCAGAAGAGGGCCCAAGCCTATAAGCGCTTTATGTATCTTCTGGCAACCCAAAGCTGGTTCGGACACATCCGATAATTATGCCAGTTACCCACGAAGATAATACAAAACTTAATATAAGTACAATCCACCTAATCCAGCACATAGCAAGCCTGATTACAGCAATATCATACCATTGATATAGACCCTAAATCCTAGTGAAGGGTGCTCAAGTGTGAACATGTTGTATACAACATGCAACACTCAATTAAGTCCTAGGACAGAAGGGAAACAGATTTTGCTAGATATGTCAAGGAAATATTCTTTAGGTGTGACCATAGTATCAACTTAATTAAAGACAAATGGAATTAGAAGAAAAAAAAGGTACCCCCACATTGAAGTGATCTAACATTACCTGCGCAGATGAGTGACTCATATTGTCAAGCAGTTCGTCGAGAACTGTAACGTGGTACTGCTCCTCTGCTGGGGACATTTTATGTGGAGAAATTTCAATTAGAGCAACAGACAGAAAAGAATATCTCTTGGCAAGTACGCTAGTTGCTACAGACTGAGGAACTGCTGTACACAAGCAATCTAATACTTTTTGCCTGAGAACAGGAGCACGAGTTCCAGGTCTTTCTTTGCCAGTAACAGCATATCTAATGCAAGATGCCCATTCAGGAACTGATTCCACAGATGGAGCTAACACAACCTTCTGCAACTGAAGCATCAACCAGTCACTCCCAGACTCCAAATCCCCACTGACATCAGAGTGAAGCATGCCTGCCATAGCTTCAGCCGCCACACATTGCCTTGATCTTTCTTTTGAACTCAGAAATTCTTCTAGTGCAGTCTGAAGCGAGGACATTACTGGCATTCCGCATTGTTGTATAAGCCTTTTGAATATCTTAGCAAAGCTGGAATAGAATGTGCCACCGCCCACTAAAGAAATCCAACTAGGGGTACATGGCCACGAGGCAGAGAAATCAAAATAAAAGTAAGTGATTGCTTTATCAGATCCGCTTTGAAACGATGAAGCGCCATAACTTGCTTTTGATGAACCATCACTATCAGAAATAATATGTACATGTGAGAGACTGTTTAGTGTGTCATTCATGAATCCTTCCTCCTGGATTATGTCATTCAGAAGCTTTCCTGTGGACAAAATGTTGCATTCTTCAGGGTGATCTAATGATTGTTGTGAATCTTCGACAGATGCCTTGTGAGGTGATCCTTCTAATAGTGTGTTCAGAGCAGATATTGCAAGCATCCTTGAGTGGGGGAGTTGACTCTTCAAATTTCTTAAGAAATGACCTGGCATAAAACAGACACTTTAAACAATGAAGGACAAACCCATGAAAGTAATACGGAATTTCTTTCAGGAACGTGCAGCTGGAGAAAATGACAATGAAAATATGGCATGCATGTCCATTTCATTGTTACCAAAAGAAACTACAAACAGGAGAAGCTGTGCATACCAGCAGTCTCTGCCAGGATTTGTGAATAAATGTCAGGCTCACTTCTAGATGCCAAAATTAGCAACAGAAGTACTCTATTAGCCATCAGGTTGTACCTGAAAGTATACAGCTTACAAGTTTAAGTAAAATGTATGTAAATAGCAGGGAAGATAGTCATTTTATCCTGACAGAGTGGCATGACAGTTATTATTGAGATTAAATTATTGGGACGAATAAGGAAAATTAGATTTCACGCTATTGTCTTTGTACGAGTGCTACTACATATGGAATGCTTCTAATGACAAATCAGTTCAGAAGAAAGCTTTAGAGAATTATCAAATTCCTCCAGTTCCACCAGAATTATGAGAACCATGTCCCATCATCCCATCACAATTCACGCGTCATGTTGCCAACAATAAGAAATGTTGTGCTCAAGTAGCCAGCTGCATATATGGTTACAACATATTCAGACTTCCCAGTGTACAGATACCAACTTTTTTCCATACGCCCTGCATCATCTTGTTGGGACACAAAATTCTAGAATTGTTGCAACAATGCAGCTATATTACAGTCTTGCAGTTACAGAGCAACGCTTTGGACAAACATGTCAGCAGATTTGCGGTTCTTGTAACAACAGAAATACTCCCTCCGTCCGAAAATACTTGTCATCAAAATGAATAAAATGGAGTGTATCTAGATGTATTTTAGTTGTAGATACATCCATTTTTGTCCATTTTGATGACAAGTATTTTCGGACGGAGGGAGTACTAAGTTTTGAAGTCAACATAGACATGCATCTCGGAAAAGGCAAGACATATTTAAGCTGACCAGCTTCTAGTACCATCCAAACTGCACAGTGGTCTATATTAAAGTAAATGTGGATTGCCCAACTTTTTCCATCAGTTCGGACCTATGGTTCTACTGGTTGGTACATAAAAAACTTAATACGGCATCAGAGCCAAGAGGTCTTGGGTTCAAGTTTCGGCTTCCGCAATTTAGATGAAAAAATTGCTTGCCTTCTTTCTGTCCACTTTTAGGCCATATCAAGCCTCATGTGGAACTCGTAAGAAATTATCTACGGCTTTGAGATTAAATTAGAGAACCAGAAAATAATAGAGGGAATTTGGTTGACATATTTGTCAAAAACAGAGGTCTTAGGTATTTTTCAAGGTAAGAAAAAACGCAAGTGCTAGATGTTAATATAGATGTGGCAGTTTTTGACATAGAGTTGGCATATAGCTTACCTCCAATGTAGACTGTTAGTCTCAAAGCCCAAAGCATTAATTTGAGAAAATAATCCAAGAAATCCTGGCCTGTCAGCCAGACTTTGAGAATTCTTGAAAAAAGACCTTGATATTCCAGAGAAACGTATGTTGTATTTCACAAAGAGCTGTAAACATCATATACAGAATATTTAGTGGCAAATATCATCTTTTAGTTTTCTCCATATTATGTTTATGAAACATACCTCAGTAATAGCTTTCTGACACTTTATCGATTCATGATGAGAGCTACAGAACAAGAAGATTAGATTTAGTACATACATATCAATAAGGTGCTCTTTTTAACGAAGGATACTGCATGCTTCTCTTTCCTTTTTTGTTGAGTCTCAAATACTCATATTCTTTTGTGTATGTGTAAAGAAACATTACGGGTAGTTCTAAGCTATTAGAAACAATACGGAAAACCTAGAGTGTCTGCCAATTACCTTCCCAAAATTCCCATGATAAATGAAGAGAGGGAAGCAGAATCCTACATTGAACAATGATGTTAATATAATTAAAATCACTAATATAACTTATATATGATTGTGAAATAGACATACAGTTGTCAAGTGTCTCAAAACAGTCTGTGATGCCAGAATGCTGCAAGAACCAAGCACCTCATGTTCCAGTGCTTTCGAATTACGCAAATTCTTAGTCAGGGTAAGAACACAATCAGAAATTAAAGAAGGCCAGCGCTTCAGCATTTTTGTTAGCGATCTTCCAGCATACCTGCATTAAAAGAATATAGAAAAATGGTAACATGGTGACAAAGTAATTTAGGTCATTGATGTATGACCACATAACCTTTTGATCAGAACTTCATTTCTGCTATGAGGTCATGATCAATATCAGCCAGATAAAGAAAACTACGAACAAATCAATATCCACAACTGTGTGTTGTTATATTCCAAAACAGAGAAAAACAATAGTTGGAATCAACAGTTTCTCGAGTTACTATGTATTGCAAATGCTGATGGTAATATTCGAATGAAAATACATACTAACAGCCTAAACAGAAGTTGCAAGCTATATGGTCACATGTAAATAAAGAGGGAAAGAGAGCTTACGAGCGAACAGTTTCATAGTTGTGTAGTGAGAGATCTAGGAGATCCTTCACCAAATTAACCATGAGGCTAGATGGAGTTACATTGGCATCTGTACGGTATCTGTGGTATGATGATTGTGAACATCTCCACGTATTATGCAAGTGTGCTTTATCGACAAGCGCCCATCTAGGCCTAATAGAAATAAGAGACTGAATTTCAATCACAATCCATGTAATGGAATCAGACTAGAAAGTAGGACTAATATATACCTCTTTTTGCCCTGAGCATGGAATGGAACAATAAAGTTGCATTGAGGCTCAATGATGGCAGCAGACTCTAATTTCCAAGCTTGAACATGACTTGACCATTCATCATATTCCAAGCTACCTACAGCAGTACACTGTCATGTAAACAGTCAAAAGTACAGTTTGCAAGTTTCTAAGATAGCTATCATACCATAGTTTACCAAAGCATCAATCACGCGTACTACAAGTGCTAGGAGAATACTATCATCAGTTCTTTCCTTTAATAAGTACCTGTTAAAAGAATTGTGAATGCTGAGACTAAATAAACTTGCAAATGATGAAAGCAAATAAGCTTTAAAATGATTAGTAAGTGGAACTGGGTGCAGTACGAATGTAGGTTACCTGCAAGCTATGTGCACAAGTTCTGCAGCCTTTTCACGCATCTCTGAGCTGCCAACAGTGCTACCAGAAGACCCTGCAATAAAGAAACTGGGCTCTGCTACCTTGGACCTCCCATCTTTATATGATGGACGCAGTTCAGGTAAGCACGACATTACACCCTGCAATGCAGAATGAATGCGCAATAGTGTTACTTTTAGGTGCTCCTTCTCGTCTCCTGCCAAAAGGACAGAATAACAGGGTATCAAGGGGACACTCGGGCAAAGAGAACAATGACAAAAATAAGAAAAATAACTTAATTATTAACATAGATTGGTGTAATCAGCTTCCTGACAGATTAGCATGCATGCTTTAACATATGTATCCATTCTTGCATACATAAATATATGCACTATGCATAACCAAACCGGAAAAAGAACATACAGGTTTATCTCCTTGGTCAGAACAAGAATATATGTACCTGTCTCAGAGTGAACTTCCGTCTGGCAAATAGTCAAAAGATCTTCCACAGCCGACTGAAAATGAAATTCTAACAATTCGTTTGCAAAAGATAGTTCATCTTGACTGGGATCATGCCACTTCGGAGGAAAATTAAGCATTTCAACCTCCCTGTCCTGATGAGCTTTTGAACAACCCCATGGCTCAATAATATTAGCAATGGAATGACAAGAAAATGGCCTATAAAATAACAAGATTTTGTTGGATAACATCTTTTAAAGATAAAATGATAAAACCAGACAGATGTAAATAAGCTAGACATACTTATACTGATCTAGTGGATAAAATGAAACCAGGCTTCCTAGCACAGAGCGAAGGAGATGATCACCAGCTCCATTGACCTAGTTATTCCAAAAGAAAAGGGAATTCATCATTTCAAAGTGTAACATATAATGGGTTACTGTCTGTCGAAATGTATGAAAGATAAGAGGACATATAAACCTTCCATGAAGGGGCCTGGAATGCAGACATTATTACGTGCTTTAATTCTTCTCTATAGTTCAGTAAGACAGGACCCGCATAACTGATGGATATAGCCAAAACCCTCAGATAGTAGTCCAATGCTGTTTCTAGAGCAGGAGAAAGTGTAGCCTGCATGTGCATACAACGCAGCTGGTGTGTAATGAATGTAAGCTCAAGCAATAAATGTTATAGGTTTTGAACGAACCTTAGTAGCCATATTGTTAGGAACTTCTCTTCCAACATAACCTGTTGTGGGGGTACCTTCGAAGGAGGACATGATAGTCATTAAGATAGGCTTTACAAGGTAGACTGAAGCCTCCTCAGGATATGAATGAACACAGGCACAACAAAGAAGTCCAACTTCTGAAGTGGCACCAGGAAGGATATTTGCATTGACGAACTTGGCAATTTTCTTAAGGGACTGCCAATTGGAAAATCGAGAAACATGAGCATGACAGAAAATTCACATGTTTAAACCTTTTAGGACAAGGAGGTGGAGCATTTAATTAAAAAAAAGCGCAATACCTGATTAAATAAGGTTTTTGATAACTTTCCCAGAAGTATTTCTAGCATGCAAAAGTAGTGTGGGCTGTCCTCGACGAGAAAAGTTCCCGGCATGATTGAGGTCTGGTAACCCTCCGCGCTGCCACATCAAAAAGAGAAAGATATCATTTAGCATGTCCTCAAAAAATAATTTAGTGGTAATGACAATTAAAATACAGAGTTTAGCAACCACAGCTTACATGGCACTACTTGATTCCAAATTCTGAAGCACAGAAAACAGCCGACAAAAGAATTCATCTAGCCAATCTGATAGAGAGGAAGTTTGGAGGAAAGCAGGCACATCATCACTAACACCAACTGTAGCCAGCTATAAGCACCAAACAATGGTTAGCTAAATGTTGCACAACAATATCATAAAACCAGTGTGCAAAGACAAGGTTAAATCATATAAATACTTACATTTGAAAATATTGAGCCAATTAATTGCATCGTAGCTACAGTTTTAGGTGGATCGTTGGCATCCATACCAAGCAATGCATTTGAAAGCGAAGTGACAATAAGATCATTGAGTGTATCAATCATGCTACTATCACCAGATTGAGTTGAGCATAAAGAACTTAGAAGAAGCGCCCGTCCAGAAAATGCGACAGACGTGACAGCATTCTTTAACTGGTGGGTGGCAGTAGTCTGTCAGAAAAAAGTAAAGTTGTTAGCTTGCTTGCGAGTTAACTGAAAACTATAAATATTGGCATATTGTAGGGCTCCTGCACGTCATAATGACATCCAAACTCAACAAGAATAGTAACAGGTATGCTGCATGTGTTGTCAAAACTTACTGTCTCCAAGGCTAGTTGGAAGTTCGTTGCAACAAACGGAAGCACCAAGGATGGCTCGACATAAGACAGGACTGAAGTTGCAATGGATACTGTTTCAGCAAGAGAATCATCCTTGCTGTACTGACCACGATCCAGTAATTTCAGCACTACTTTGATAAAAAAAGCTCTCTCTTCTTTTCCCAAACAGAACTGCTCATTTTTCTCATCCATTTTGTCACTACATTGCCAATATTAAATCAGATGATGCAAGCAATAAAATTCTCATGTGGCGCAAGATACTTCAAGCTGCAGCATGAGTTAAGATTGGTCACTTACAATTGTTCATGTTGAAGACGTCTTTCAAAGTAAAAAACAAGATACCGCAGAAAACGCTCCAATGAGTAGGTCCAGCGACCCCCATTTGATGGATGATAGAATCTAAATGCCAGAAAGACATAAGTTAAAACAAAATAAAGAGCCAGTGCGACAAGCAAAAAAGAAATACAAGGACCAGAAGACAAACTGTTCTAGAAAATTTATGAGCTTCTCAAATTGTTCCAGTGCCAGACTTTTAGGCTTCAAAAGGTACACCTGCAAACAAAAATAAAAGATAATATTAGTCGTATCTTGCTTTGGTTAAACAATGCAACAAGCCGTAATGTTTACAAAATATCATACTGTAGCATATATTTTTCTTTGGCAAGTTTGTTCCATATGAACTAAAACATGAATAGCAGGAATAACTTTATCAGCAGAATACACAGCATAGATTATTAGCTAGTGACTGAACAAGTGATTAGAATCATAAGAAAGTTGGCCCCATTACTCATGCATATTTTATGCCCATACCAAGAAATCAAATATTAAAGGCTTAAGTGCATAAAATCTTCCACAAGCCGTCAAAAGAAAAAATAGTTGAAAGGATAAGGATAGCTTACAACAGACTTTGCAATTGCCTTGGAAGGTGATCTGGTCTTACTGGAGAACAAAAATCTTGTGTTCCTAGGCACCTCCACTGGAAAAGGGTATGACCCATTCCCACTGGATATAGGAACCTAGCAACAGACAAAAAATATATGAATAACATATGACGAACGTTGTAATGTACCAACTGTATGAATATTTTTGGTATTTACAGTAAACAAAATCTAAGTACCAACTAGATTTGGCTTCATGACACTGAAGAATGAATAAAAGCTTGAGTCGGATTAGCAAAAAATCTGATAACATTCAAGGGAACATTGTACTCACCTCAGTATTTGGAATAGTGCACTATAGTACTTCAATAGTCTATAGTGGACAAGGTGTGGTTGGCACTATATTGGCGAAAAACAGTTATCAGAAGCAATGAATCTAATGATGATACATGGACCTCCATGCCCCTTAATACAATATAATGGCCTTTGTTCAGACCTCTAACTATTAGATTTTTTTCGGCAAAAGTGGTCAAGGTATGAAGTGTTATGGCGCTGCTAGAAGGAGGGCGCGAGAGGGCCGGCCGGGGGCCTTTTGCCCACGGCCGAGCAAGAGGGAAGGGATTTCCTTCTTAATTCTTGCTTGATTAGATTGATACAACTCCTCTCTTTATATAGAGAGGTTTACTTGACTCCCAAGCAAGGCTTACTTGACCCCTAAGCAAGCGACCCTTATCTCTAATTAACCCTAAGACTAACGGGCTATACCGCCAGCCCAGGCCCATGACGTACTCTAACATGAAGCCTCCAAGACGAGGAAAGCTCCACCTCGTATGTTACATTGATTTAATCTTGTTGTGACTTTGCTTTAATCTTGTTGTGACTTTGTACTCATCTTTTAGACACTCCATGATTTTTTTCCATTATTCCTTCTTGAAAGTATTTTAAGGAAGTGGAAAATATTCTGTTCGGGAGAAATCATCAGAAAAGCAAACATTTCTGTACGTAGTTTTTTTATACTCATATTTCCGGCCCGTTCCTTCACTTGATCATTATTATTTTGATGTTTTCACCTTTTTCTCATTATTATTTCTTCATGAATGCATTTGAAGAAAGTTAGTTATTTTGTTTCAGAGGAAACATCTCATAAACGAACAAAACAGATGTTAGTTTCTCGCCTTCGGCAGATGAAGAATTACTGATAAGATGATGGTATTAGTTTTATCAGATCTGGAAGCTTTAGTCTGAAGTTATATAACTTTGTATGTTTTGCAAACACAAGCATGCCGCGTTGTCAATATCACCAATGCCTATTGTAGAAACACTCGACTATGCTTCCAGCACCTCAAAAAAACTTTGGTCCACCTTCATGTAAGAGTGAAAAACTTGGATGGAATCCGACAGGCCAATCGCAACAAATAAATGAAACTAGTAACAGCTTCATTTCAACGAACACATATTCCAATCCATATGAAAGCTTGAGCAATAAAAAGTAAGCTGCACAACAAAGACGTATAAGATAAAACACAAATACTTCATATCCCATTGCACCCTGCGCGGTGTTGCCGGCGCACTCAGATCCCGTGCGCCCTGGCAGTGGTCAGGTGTGCAGGTGGCGATATTGGCTGTAGTCTAGTGCGAGTGGTGACTATGGAGGCTATGGCCATGACCACCATGAAGTGGTGGATCGGTTGCGCAGCAGCCTGAAAGCGATCAGCGGTGAACCAGCATGTGGTGCGGCAGCGCGACCTCTACTGCTCTTTGGCCGGCAGCTACGTCAGGGTTACGTCAGGCAAACTTCTCCGATCCTGACACAAGCAGAGGGCTTAAGCAGGATCCAATGGCACGTCGAGGGGCGCACGATGAGCCAGCTAGGACGACAGGCACTGGTCAGCAGAGATGGTGGACAACAGCATTGGTGAATCAACGCAGACTATTTTACCAGAGGAATATGGTCCCTGGTAACAGGTTAGTGGTAGATGATATAGATGTTGGCTATCCTTCAGTTTTTCGTTCTTTGTAAACCGTTGTGTTCAGTCTTGATACTTGGTATCTGTTTAATGAAATTATGGTTGTATGCATCTGAGGATGCAGAGACCGGGAAGCTTGTCCTTCCTTTTCGGAAAAAAAAAAACTTGATGTGTCGGAGGATTCTCCATGCGTGATGCGGAATGATGGTGCCCACAAATGTGCAATCACCTGTTGTTGGAAAGTGCCTTTAGCATGGTCGGTTGGAGCAACTTCCAACAGACGCTCTTTATGGAAAAAAAATATAACCGCTGTGTGGCATACATGGGAAGTACAGGCCTGACGCAGTGGTGAAGTACTTCTCACTTGTGCCAAGAGGTCCTGGGTTCAACGCTGCCTCTCTGCATTGCACTGTGCAGGGGTAAGGCTTGCCTCGTATAATCCTTCCCCATACCCCATCTGGTGTGGGAGCTACTAGCACTGGGTCTGTCCTTTTTGTGTGGCATATATGGAAATAGCACAATCTGAAGACAGTGTCACGCCCAGTGCCATGTCCAGGAAACATTTTTTAGGAGAGATTAGCTGGGTTGATTCTGTTGCCTATTTTTTTCGAGTCGCTGGTGTATGTAACTGTTCGTACATCTCCACCCACCCCCACCCCTCCTCTCCACCGTCAGGGCATTCAGTACAGTCTTCCTGTAAAAAAAAGTACCTAAGAATTCAACCTGAAAGCCAGACATACCTCAAACATGTTCAAGTATCTTGTAAACAATAGCGGCAGAAACTTCTCCCATTCAATGGATCTGGAATTTTTTATGCAACGTGCTATGATGGCAGCCCATTGGATATCCCAGAAGTTACAATTTGTGACAGAGTCCCAAATGTGTAGACATTGTGCAATCCAATCACTACAAATCATCAGTGTCAAAGTTAGTTAAAAGAACAGATGTTCGGCAACATAAGGAAGCTCATTGATCAAATATGTGACATTTCAATTACGTCGTAAAGTGATCCTGGTTCCTCGAGTTTGCAGGAAGAAACAGCCCAACAAATCCAACACCTTCGAATGCTGAGTTATGCCATGGATTTTCCATCAAGGGCCTGTGGTTCCAATACAGTATCAGATCAGGCAGTT
The DNA here is from genome assembly GCA_902687465.1 of Secale cereale. Classification (NCBI taxonomy): domain Eukaryota; kingdom Viridiplantae; phylum Streptophyta; class Magnoliopsida; order Poales; family Poaceae; genus Secale; species Secale cereale. The sequence goes on from LR738712.1 coordinate 554,899,393, forward strand.
CTATTTCGGCTGAACTCACCAAGCACAAATTTCCAGTTGTGGTGATAAGAAAGGATTGATAGACTGTGTGCTATTTTTCTAATTTATACAATACAAGTAGTATAGAAAACAATAACATTGATAGTAGCAATACAAGGAAAAAAACAGTGTAAATAAAACACAAGCATTCAGCTGCTTATGGATATTTCCAGTTGTGGTGATAAGAAAGGATTGATAGACTTTGTGCTATTTTTCTAATTTATACAATACTAGTAGTATACAAAACAATAACATTGATAGTAGCAACACAAGGAACAAAAAGACAGTGCAAATAAAACACAAGCATTCAGCTGCTTATGGATATTCCCTATAGGGCTTATCATTTTTTTTAGATTCTATTGGGCCTATAATGGAAAAGGGACAGCGATAATCGCATCATAGATCTCTAAAATAGCAGAATAATGGCACTCAAGTCTCTAACCTAGCACAGGTGTAGCATAGCACTTGGGAGTCCCTAAAGTTTTCGCAGATCCCAAACTTGCATGGGCATGGTACATGTCCCCAAACTTCCTTATAATCTAGCATGTACCCAAATATGCATGGCTAAGCACCATTTCTCCATTAATAAACGGTACGAGAAGATATAGCAAGTGTTACTGTTATGGCGCTGCTAGAAGGAGGGCGCGAGAGGGCCGGCCGGGGGCCTTTTGCCCACGGCCGGGCAAGAGGGAAGGGATTTCCTTCTTAATTCTTGCTTGCCTAGATTGATACATCTCCTCTCTTTATATAGAGGTTTACTTGACTCCCAAGCAAGGCTTACTTGACCTCTAAGCAAGCGACCCTTATCTCTAATTAACCCTAAGACTAACGGGCTATACCGCCAGCCCAGGCCCATTAGGCCCATGACGTACTCTAACACTATACCCCACCTGGACATGCAGCTTGTCCTCGAGCTGCAGCCTAACCAACTTATAACCATGACTCGACGTAACACAAATCTAACACCTAAAAACAAGCCTTTTACATCTCGGCTTGTTTTATTACTCTCAACCTGAAATAGACTGGGGCGCTTTATTTTGTACCCTTGAACATAAAGTGGACACCATCCGCACGTCGGACGTGCACGTGTACAGCCACCTGGATCCCATGGACACAATCTGGACAAAAGAAGTGCATGTGTATGGCCACTTGGAAGTGGTCGCAAGAGCGACCAGCAGCGGCGCCCTCGCGGCGGCCGGTGGCGGAATGCAGTGGTGCTACTCGGTGCGCTCCTGTCGGTGACACCATGCCTTCTCCCTGCCGAACGGTTGTTGGTCTGCACCGCACAGAGAGGAGGGGAGGGCTTTCGATGGAGAA
>LR738712.1:554905235-554924677 GCA_902687465.1 Secale cereale
TTTTTAGGTTAATGTTGCCGCTTTATTAAAACATAAAAGAGTCTAACAGAAGTTCAGAATCTCGCCAGCAATCACTTCCAGAATGCAATCCGGAGGTGATCCAAGCCAAACCTTACATAGTTCATCCCCGACACCTAACTTTGCTAACTTATGCGCGGCAACATTCGCAGAACGCCTCACCCACGACACTTTAAAATCCTCAAAAGTCCGAAGCTTTGTCTTTATTTCTTCCACCCACGGGCCATTCAACGCCAAACACGTTTCCGTGCTACTGATCATCCGCACTAGAGCTTGGCTGTCCAACTCTAAGTGAATCTTATTCACATTTACCTCCGCCGCCACCACCAGAGCCCTCTTGCACGCCAAGATTTCCGCGGCCTCAGCATCCTCTGTGTGGGGAAAGAAATGACATGCCCCTGCCAGAAAAGTGCCCTCGTGATTCCGGAGCACGACCCCTCCCCCACTCTTCCCCTTGAAGCTTGATGTGGCCCCGTCGGAATTGGCTTTGACCCAGCCTTCCTCTGGCGCCGCCCAACTCTGATGACTCGCTTGAAGTGTCTCTCCTCTTGGTTTTTCATGGACCTCACGCCACTCATGCATGTAGGAGCAAACTCGCTCTATTATCACATGTGGCGCATCAAGTTTCCTCCCGTCCTTCGTGTCATTCCGTGCAAGCCATAAAGCATAAACAGCCTGAACCATCGCCTGCTTCTCCTCTTCATGGGCGTCGGCGAACCACCCCAGAAGCCAGTTCGCCAACTCGCTCTGAGAGCTTGTGAAATTCGGTGGGATCGCCACCGACACTCCCTTTTCCGAACGAAGCTGGTTCCAAAACTGAACCGAATGCTGGCAGGTCCAGAATCGATGCAACATAGTTTCCTCCCGCCCGCAAGCAACACAAAAGACTCCTGGCTTAATCCTTCGTCGAAGAAGCTCAGCGCCTACCGCCAGTCCGTTCCTAATGACTCGCCACATGTGTATTTTAGTTTTATTGGGCGCACTCGTATCCCATAGGCCCAAATACCCCTGATTTTTGTTGACAAAAGAGGCTGCTTCCGGCCGTCCGGTCTTCAGCTTATTCATGGTCATTCTCAAATGATAAGCGGACCGCACAGAGAACACCCCGCTCTTTGTGTATTTCCACGCCAGCCTGTCCTCCATCGTCATCCCCCCGATCGCTATCCGCTTGATATCCTCCGCATCATCTGGCGAAAACATGTCATCAACAATAGCATGGTTCCACTCTTCTCCAGCACCATTCAGTAGATCAGCTACTTTAACAATTCCTTGCCTATACCGAGCACCCAGTGGTTTCATACTGCCACTTCTCGGGATCCAGTTGTCGTGATGGATGTTGATCTTACTCCCGTTTCCAATTCTCCATACTAAACCTTCTCTCAACAGGTCCCGCCCGTGCAGGATACTTCGAAAGGTGAAGGATCCACCCGAAGGGCAGGTTGCTGACATTATCGAAGTCTCAGGAAAGTATCGAGCCTTGAGGACCCTTGCACATAAAGATGTAGGATATTGAAGAATCCTCCATGCTTGTTTTGCCAAGAGCGCTTGGTTGAAAGCTTCCGGATCCCTAAAACCGAGTCCCCCATCCCTCTTGGCGTCACACATTTTTTCCCAAGAGATCCAGTGCACCTTCCTATCACCGTTTGTTGCCCCCCACCAGAATTTTGACGAGATCGAAGTCAGGTTCCGGCACATCTTCTTTGTGAGGTGGAAACAACTCATAGTATAGGTTGGTGTTGCTTGAAGAACTGATTTAACAAGCACCTCCCTCGCTGCCTTAGATAGACCTTGTCCCTTCAGGCCGTTTACCTTTCCTTTTGAACATTCAGTAACATACTTGAAAGTGCCCTCTTTTGATCTCCCAACCAGTGTGGGGAGACCCAGGTACCTCTCTCCAAGCGCCTCAACATGCACACCCAGTATGTTCTGTAGGAGATTTTTCGTGGTATCCTGCGTACCTTTTCCAAAGAAAATCGCAGATTTGTCCAAATTAATACGCTGCCCCGAAGCTTCTTCATACGTTCTCAAAATCTCCTTCAGCACCATAAAGGTTTCCGCCGCTCCCTCCAGGAACACAATACTATCGTCGGCGAAGAGTAGATGAGTCACATTGGGGCCAGTGCTCCCAAAAGACACTCCCCTTAACCTGTTCTCCTCCTGTGCTTGCCTCAGAAGCGCCGAAAAACCTTCCACGCAGAACAAGAATAGGTAGGGCGATAATGGGTCTCCCTGTCTTAGGCCCCGGGATGGAACAAAAGCTCTAGATAAGCCCCCATTTAGTTTAACCGAAAACCTTGCCGACGTCACACATCTCATGACCATAGCTACCCATTGAGCATCAAAACCAAACCTGTTCAGGACCTGCTCCAGGAAGATCCATTCAACTCTGTCATATGCCTTCATCATATCTAACTTGACGGCACAAAGTGGTTTCTTTCTCTTTCTGTTCCTGATTGCATGCACACACTCATATGCCACAAAAACATTATCAGTTATCAGACGCCCAGGCACGAATGCACTCTGTTGTTCAGAGATTAGTATAGGTAAGAAATCCTTCAACCTGTTTGCCAAAACCTTCGTGGCCATCTTATAAAGCACATTACATAGACTTATAGGTCTGAACTGCGAAAGCAACTCCGGTGAGTTAACTTTGGGTATCATTACAATGACTGTCTCATTAAAACTGTCAGGTGTTGCATCTCCTCGAAGAAAATCCTTAACAGCCCTACATACATCTTCTCTTACCAAAGGCCAGTGCCTTTGATAAAAGAGGGCCGGAAACCCATCAGGTCCGGGCGCCTTTGTTGGTCCCATCTGGAATAGCGCCCTTTCAATCTCCTCATTTGAAATAGCTGCCGTCAGCCTTTGGTTCATCTCCATCGTTACAAGTGGAGCAATGTTGTTCAAAAGCGCATCCGCCCCCTCCGACCCATCCGAAGTAAACAACCGTTCATAAAACGTGGCCGCCATCTCCCTCATGTCCTCGTCCACCGTACACCGAGACCCATCCTCCCGCCGAAGCGCCTTGATCGTGTTTTTCCTCTTTCTATGAGTGGCCCTATTTTGAAAGTATTTGGTGTTCTGATCCCCGGCTTTGAGCCAGTCCACCCTAGACCGTTGTCGGTAGAACAACTCTTCCCGTTCGTAGATTTCTCTCAACTTTCCCTCAATCGTACGGGTCTCCAGTGAGCATCCCGTTTCCGTAGCCCTAGTTTTAGCCGAAACGAGCTGAGCACGGAGCTTGCCAATCTGTCGTCGGATAGAGCCAAACACAACCCGTGCCCATCTCTGCATTGAATTCGCCACCCTGCCTAGTCGTTGTATGCACGCCTGAACACCACTGGCACCACCCTCCGCCGCTTCCCATGCTTCAGCCACCATTGCATCATATGTATCATGTTTGGTCCAAGCTTCCTCAAACCTAAAAGGTCTATCTCCCCCTGTTCTTCGGACCGGAGCCGTCTCCATTGCCCGGATTAGCAGTGCTTGGTGGTCAGATTCCTCCGTCATCACATGTTCCACCGTCGTTTCAGGGAAGAAGTCAATGAATCCCTCATTACATGTTGCTCTGTCTAGCCTCACTTGAACATTTTCCCCAGCGTCCCTTTTGTTATCCCATGTAAACGGATAGCCGGAAAAACCAAGATCGACAAGCCCGCAGTCGGCCAAGCAATCTCTAAAGTCTTCCATTTGAGCAAAGCTTCTATTGTTGCCACCTTTTTGGTCCGTTTGGAACATAGCCTCATTAAAATCCCCAGCACAGATCCATGGCAAGTTGTCCTGGGCTCTCAAATATCGGATAGCATCCCACGATTTCTTCCGCAGCTCCGTTCGTGGCTCCCCATAGAAACCAGTGAATCTACAGGTTTTGCCTTCCCATGTAAGCTGTGCATCAACAAAGTATTGGCTCCAGGGCCGCACGATAACCTCAACATTTTCCCTCCACCACAGAGCCAAGCCTCCACTCCTTCCTTGACAATCAACTGCCATTCCACTTCTAAAGCCCAAACTCCATTTCAGTTTCTCCATTGCCCTCGCTGTTTTTTTTGTTTCACAAAGAAAGACCACCACTGGATTGTAGGACCGAATAAGATCCCGTAATTCGCCAACTGTCGAGTCCAATCCCAACCCTCGACAGTTCCACACTAAGAGATTCATGACGTTCGGCGGCCCTGTGAGGCAGGGTCCGCCGTTTTATCGTTCCTGTCATCGATGCGGTCAAACACTGAGGCAGTTTTCCGCCTCGTCTCGCGAATGAACCCATCCTCCTTGTCCTGCTTCTCCAACTTGCCCTTAGCTATCCAAACCTGTCGGGGTCTCCTTTTCCTGCTTTTGTCTTCCAAACCCGCAAAAGATTCCGCACTGCCCTCTCCTCTGAATTCCCTCCTGTCCTTTCTTACATAATAGCCTCGGCGTCTACTCCGGTTCCCATGCATGTCGGGCCCTCCCCGTGGATCAACCCGACCCGCATCTGCATGGCGCCCATTAGTGCTGACCTCCACGTATCCACGACCTGGGCCACTTCTGTGTTCCTTTCCTCTCCCTGCCCAATCTGATCCTCGACGTCCCTCTCTTCGATGTGTATCTTGTTGATCTATCAGTTTGTTTCTCAAGTCGTTCTCTCTGCGCTCTTCTAAACACACCCTCAGATCTCCTTCCCTTGGGGCATCATCCCTATCATTCCTTTTGTTAGGGCTTGAGACCACACCCCTATTAGTATTCCTCTCTCCCGTGCGTCCATCAGAGGTCCTTGAGAAGTCTGGCTGCAGGTTCCTCTTAGTGGGCAGATCACGAACTCTCGGACGATCATTGTTGTTTCTAGCAACCTCACCAGTGTGAGATCCACCAAAGCTGTAGCTACTGCTTGAAGCACCAGCCGCCGACCCTTCCTTACCTGAATTGTTCCTCCCTGGAGAGGCACGAAGCCAGCCCCCCCATTGCATTGTTGAGTCGACAGGGGGGTCACACACCCCCCCCTACATGCACCAGCCTTCCACACTCGAAGCAAAAATGAGGTATCTTCTCATAGTAGAAGTCAAACCATGTCTTCTCCTCGTCATCCTTCTGCTTCTTCAGGAAAATGCCTCGTACTAGTGGTTCAAAAACAGATATCCTTGCTCTAATCCTGAAAAACTGTCCCCTAGCAACACCTTCATCGTCTACATCCACCTTAACAGTCTCACCCAGCCAATCCCCCAGAGCCCTTCCAAAAGCTTCCGTTCTCTTATCAGGCGGCAGATCCGCAATCCTTACCCAGACATCAATTTTGTCAAAGATCATCTCCGATGGCCGTTTGTCTCCTTCGTATTTCTTCATTACTAGCACACTGAAATCAAACTGCCACGGGCCGTTCTGTATGACATGCCTGTAATCCCCCTCCGAGCCGAAGTGAACTTCAAAGATATTCGGGCCTATCTCTGCAAACTTAGCTTCCCTGTGCAGCCCCCAGGCCCTCGGCATGGTTTTCTCCACCACAGCCATCTTCATTGGCCTAGTTGAACACACCTTGCCCACCGCAGACCACTTGAAATCTTTCCTGACCTGTGGTGTTGGGTCTTCGAAAACGAAGCCTTCTTCTTCCTTGTCCATAAGCACCATGCCTCCCAATCTTGCCGACAAACTAGCCGCCGGATCTGGCGTCTTGCTCTCCGTGGGGGACTTACCCGACCCCCCACTAGCGGATCCCCCGGCTTTCCTCACCGGCGTCGACGCCGCCGCATCTTTCGATTGGGTCTTTGAAGATCTGATCGCCCTTGCCTCACCCGTACCTTCTGCCTCCCCCGCCATGAGAGTCTCTCCAGAGCGCGGGGACGCACACCAACCAGCCTCAGACCAGGGAGACGCCGTCGCCGCCCCGCCCCTCGCCGTATTCCAGCCACCCAAAGCCGCCGGAACCCTAACCCTAGCGCGAAAGCACAATCGCCTAGGCGATCGCCTCCCGCCGCCTTAGTGTTACGTGACTTGGTGGACCCGGGGCTGCGTGGACCTGGTGTACGGTGGACTTCTCGAGTTTCTCTTCAGTTTTTTGGGCGTGCCACGGCCGATGGATCTTTTTAAGACCAGCCAACTGCTAGTTATACTAGTAAGCTTGCACGTGCAATGCACGTATAAACATAGGAAATATTTTAATGTTCTCACCATCATAGCTAAATCAAATTAGTGGACCAAAATAACAGCCACAACAATATTTCAGGCGGGTCTTCCAAAATAAAAGGTCTTTCGAAAAAATCAGGTTTAACAACAATGTAAGCTAAAAAAATATAGCGATCAGAACTGATTTTTACAGCGCAGGTGCTCATTGAACACTAATTTATCTAAGAACTGCCCTTTTCCTGCATGTCATAAAACCAGTGACCTATTGACCTTTCGTGTGCACCATGATCAATTATGTGCACATATATTTCTGATTATCACTGAAAACTGGTATCCATATAGGCTCAAAGCAAAATGCGGAATTATATGAAATTGGCTCAAGTTTTCTTGTGACAATATACATAAGTGACATAGGCCAACACCTGAATACAATACCTACAAGATTATGTCATATCATTGACTTCTCGAGCAAAAGTGTGTTGCCAACACCAGTGAAAATCCACACTATAACTAAGGGCACTGGCAATAAATTAACTCAGGTGGACGGTGATAACATTGGGATGTGCAATTAAAGACACCAAGGACAACTGTGGTACCAAAGGAGGAGCCGAACTTGCTGTGTGTCCGGTCTGGCTCATTGTTGTGGGACTGCGTGTGTTATGCCAGTGTCGAGCGGCTCTGTCCTTGAAGGTATCCTTTTTTTTACGCTTGAAAGCCCCTCTTTATTAATTGGTAATCAAAGATATTGGTTGTACGTGTGGAGCCTCAGGAGTAGCAATTGGTCCAGGCGCATGACCTGGTGGTGGCAGCACATGCGGATATGGCCTTGGTGACAGCTTTTGTCTTACTGTTGTAATATTCTGAAAGAAAATAGAAGGGCTAAATAATATAATTGCAATAACAGTTATGAAATTTTCACTAAATCAGCCCAAGAATGTAGAGACTTGCAATTATTTTAGGAATCAATGCACTATAGAAACTGAAAAGAAATCACTTAATTTTGACAAAACACTAACTATGGAAAGTAAGTTTGGACTTCCATGATACAAATGCCGCCAAAAACTGGAGCAACTCGCTCCAAGTCTCCATGATCTGAAATAAATATATGATATTAAGAAGTGACAAAAAGATCAATACCATGCAAGTGGTTGAGAAAATAATTGCATTGAAAGCAGATTGTTTTCAGATCTCCAATAAATTTAGGAAGTATTCTCATCTGGACAAGTGTTACGAACAACACAGATCCCTACAGCTTGTAAGAGTCGGCTATTTTGATCGACACATTACACTCTATAGAAATATGACAACCTTGATACCGTGCTATGCATCCCTTTAAATTGGTCAATACTCAATAAGTTCATCGGTTAGATGCTTGAATGCTAAAATTATATCCCTTGTACAGGAATAAGAATCAAAATGTCTAAAATTAAATCTCGCCTAACTTGGTGGCGCATATTTTTTGATAAAGATCTGATATTGTACCATTATCTTTAGTCCGCGCATTGCTCAAACTCTGAATGCATACGTCGTACACCTCGGTAGTTTGGAGCCAAACTTATGGATGAAAGCACTTGAAGAGGAAATATCAATTGTTTAATAACACATGTAATATGTACGACCAAGAAGAATTGCAATTATTCAACAACGCATTGCACATATGGACTAATAGCATGCTAGTCTGGAAGACATTTGAATGACTTGTAAGAATCAAAATAAACATGTTTCGAGCACAAGAAATTCATACCTACATAAATTGTATAATATATTTTACATATATTGACAAATTATAAAGATCATGGTTCTTCGACAGAAAGAATTCACTATAGACCAGAGAGCTATATATTAGTACTAATGATCCTTTCATGTGTCTTGTCTCTTAAAGAAAGACCAAGATAACTGAAAAAATCCTTATCAATAATATCTAGTGAAGACTACCAATCGACCATTCGGTTGGTGCTTTATCTATAAAGCGGGGGAAAGCTTATTTCGACTACCAATCACGTACACACCACAAGGAGAATTATACTTATATTGAGACTAGCAAGATGCCCGTGCGTTGCACGGAACATCAAGATGCATTTGTATGAGTAGCTTATCTTGTGGGAGAAAATGATGAACGAGGGAAGGCCTTATTTGCAAATGTGGAGAGGAGTGTGGGTATCTTTTTGCAAAATTGCCATAGTTTCCTAACTATCCGTCGGATATAAATCGAACGGACTATATTGCAGGATGGCATGCACACCATCATCACCAACTCTGCTTTTTATAAGAGTAGAGAAATGCATGACATATCTTTTGAAATTGATAATTATTTATATACTTTGTTAAAGCTTATGAACCCAACTCAAGAAATGATTTTAACATGTCCAACAGTATCTTGAATCCAATGTTGGTGGGCATGCTCAGCAAGGTGCTATGTCAAAATGCTCAATCAAATGCAAAGCACACTGTTACTTTCAATGAACACCACGAAAGTGCATACTTGTTAGGTAACAAGAGTTAAGCGAAGCTCACAACTGGTTCATGGCGCTAATTGAATTTAACAAGAATAACTGCTTCTTCCTTGTAGCTCCTTCTCCTTGACATTCTTCTCCCTCGAGCTTCTCCTCTTTAGGACATGAAGACTGGTTATATTGAGAAAATAGTCACCGTGCTAGTGTCAAGTGTCAACGGCCATGAGGTGACGGTTCCCGTTCATCTACTACCCCCATTTGGAATTTGCAAGAACTGCTGAATCACCACAAATTAGGACTGCATACTTATGCAAGGAGGTATGGTGTATGCTGTTTAGATAATTGACCAAAAAAATCCAGACAATGTAGTGCAAAAAATAACCAAAACATTACAGTCAACAAACAAGAACAATGTATTGGCATGCATATTAAGAGCAACAGCAGCAGAAGAACAATGAGTATTTGGACGTCCTCAAGCTAGAGTTGAGGTTGGAGACATGCAACTTCGTCTCCATATAGATCAGCAAGGTTAGACCCTTCATTGTAGAAGTGATTCTGTTGCAAACATTCAGAACCTATCAGTACAAGGACATGCTTAAGCAAATTTTCTGCAGTGTTAAGTACGATCATTGGGACACACTATGGGTATGTTATTTTTCATACAAAGGTGATTTTGCGTCACATTTAGGTCTTAAAACTTGGCAGAGAGTAGAAAGACTAACACATACATGCTGATTGTTGACATGTTTTTATTGTTCCTGCAACTTCAGGGCCATATAGATAGGCTAAAGCAGTGGGAGTAGCTCTCTTCATTTTGCACTTCTCACATTGTAGTAACCAGCCATACATGCTTCCAATTCATATCCTTCCCAACCTCGTTCTTTAACATCTTCTTGCGGCGATTCATCTGAATAAATAAGCGTGGACACATCCAACCATACTTGTCGGTGTTGCTCGCATCATGTTCTCCCAGAATCCATTTATGTAGGTTGAAAAGTTCCACTGCCACAAAAGATTGGACATGGAAGGTCTGCATTACCATTACCAACATCGTACTAATTGCTGCCATTCACGTGGGATTGGACGAAAATTTAAATTACCTAAATATTCGCAGGCAACACATGGGCGCCAGTCCAGGATGTAGCGTCCCCGTGGAGTGGGTCGTAGGGTCTTTAAACGGGGAACGTTCCCCGGTTCCTGACGGAAACGCGGCTGGATTGTCCATCTGTAAATAGAAATTTGCAACAAGAAACATTTCAAATATATTTTTAGCATATTGTTGGCACTCAAATTTTAATTACTGCCGCATTGGTTTCCTTCTGATTATTTTAGAAGGCTTCACACATGTAATCTCATGAGTGAGCTCCGTGTGACTCTGTGTGCTGTTGGTCTGACATGTAACTCTGGGGTTGCTCAAAGTACCAATTTGAAATGTCTGCTCTTCAATCACAAACAGGTAGGGATAATATAGATAAAATAGATAATATAGATGAAGAGAAAATAGAGAGGAAGGTGGCTCACGGGGGTTTTCAGTTTGCACCTGCAGTAGGCGCAACAGCATGGCCGGAGGCGTCCGCAACTCCGCATGTTGTTGGAATTTTTGCTAGTAGGCCTTTGGCCCAAAGCCCAACTAAAATTCTGAAATTCTCTTGGCCCATTCATGCACACATGTGAGTGGAGTGAGTGAGGCTAAAGTTTAGTCCCACCTCATAAGTTGAGGGAGAGTTGCACCTCTTTATAAGGTGAGCTCTTCTACCACTTGTATGAGCATGAGAAGAGGAGACCTACACGCGCGCTCCTCTTCCTCGCTCGTCTCGCCACGCCTCGTCACGACGCGCCGCGGGTTGCGGGATTGAGCCGAGGACAGAGCTATGCGCGTTGTCTATATTTTTGATGCTCGGGAAAATTAATGAGTCATTAATTAATAGTTAACGGACGCGTTAATTACTGAACCGTTTCCGATTCTTTTGGATCGTGACGACTCGGACGTGGGGTTTATTCCCACGACCTACCCGACCCGCACTATATAGTTCGGCAGACGTCTACCCTAGCCGCCGCCGCTTCGCATGGTTTCTCACCACCGTTCCAGATCATTGCACCGCCAAGCAAGTCTTCTCCATCCCTCCTTTCGGCGTGCACCGGGAGAAGGGACAGCAGGCCTCCGGAACCCCGCCTCTCGTGATCCTGTACGAGAGAGGGGCGATCAGGTTTTTGGGGAGCGCACTCGCGCGACTGCTGGCAGCGACGACTTCGCGAACGAAGACTTCTTCCCCGTCCTCGGCAACCTCATCCTCGACGACATGGGCGACAACGTCAACGCCGACGGTGCTGCTCCCGCTGCACCGTATGTGATTCTATCCTTCCTGTTCGAGATCGTGGTAGAATTCATGTTTCTAGTATGTGCCCTAGATGTGATCTGTTCATCTGCTATGCTAGTTCACATGATTAGTTTAATCTCTGTTGCTGCAGTCATGACTTATCTTCTGTTTATTCTGATTAAATCTTGTAGTAATTTGCTTATATTTCCAACAATCCAAAAACCTGATCATAGGCAATTTACTCCGAGTGGTTTTGCTGCACATCTGAAGCCGCCTGCCTTTAAGGGGGCACAATATAAGAGGTGGCGCACGAGAGCAGTCTACTGGTTTCAGACCATGGGCTGCTATGACGCCACCAAGGGCAAGCCTGAGGGCGATATTAATCCGGCACAGCTGGAAGCTTTTGAGAAGATCGATACCCTCTTTAAAGGCGCTCTTCTGAGTGTTCTTGATGACTCAATTGTGGATTCATACATGTCGTTTGACAACGGCAAGGACATGTGGGCTGCGCTCGAGGCCAAGTTTGGTGCCTCGGACGCCGGCAGCGAGTTGTACGCCATGGAGCAATTCTGTGACTACAAGATGACTGATGAGCGCGCTGTTGTACAGCAGGCTCATGAGATACAGTCGCTCGCAAAAGAACTTGAGTACTTTAAGTGTGTGTTGCCGGACAAATTTGTTGCCGGGGGCATCATTGCCAAGCTTCCACCTTCGTGGAACAATTTTGCTACTTCCCTGAAACACAAGAGACAGGAGTTTTCCGTTGCGGATCTCATTGGTACTCTTGATGTTGAAGAGAAGGCGAGAGCAAAGGACACACGTGCTCGAGTTGCTGAGGGAGGTTCTAGTGCCCACATGGTACATAAGAAGAACTTCCAGCCCAACAAGTTCAAAAACAACAAGAACAAAACTCAGGGCAAAGGCAAGTTTGATACAAAGAACAAGCCATCACATTCTACCAACTTCAAGAAGAATTCTCATAAGAAGGGGAAGGGACTTTGCCATGTCTGCGGTGATCCTAATCACTGGGCTCCGAAGTGTCCTAATCGCTTTGAGGAGCGTGAACATGAGAAGAGCGGCAAGTCCGCTAATGTTGTCATCGGTGATACTGATATGAAGGAATCAGGGTACGGTATTTTTCCTACCATCCTTTCAGTATTTCAATCCCTTGATTGGTTAATTGACACCGGTGCCAATGTACATGTTTATGCTGACGCCTCCATGTTTTCTTCTTACCAGGCCACTGGGACTTCTCCCGTGCTGATGGGGAACGGGTCACATGCCATCGTTCGAGGTGTTGGTACGGTCGATCTGAAGTTTACTTCGGGGAAGACCGTGCGTCTGAAGAACGTTCATCGTGTGCCGTCCATCAATAAAAATCTCGTTAGCGGTTCCCGTTTATGTCGAGATGGTTTTAAGTTGGTTTTTGAATCCAATAAAGTTGTGATTTCTAAGTGTAGACAATTTGTTGGAAAAGGCTATGAGTGCGGAGGCTTGTTCCGCCTATCTTTGTTAGATATTTGCACTAAAGTTATTAATAATGTTTGCCACAATAATGAGTCTGATATTTGGCATTCACGACTTTGTCATATTAACTTTGGATGCATGACGCGGCTAGCCAATATGAATTTAATTCCGAAAATCTCTACCGTCAAGGGCTCTAAGTGCCAAGTATGTGTGCAAGCTAAGCAACCTCGCAAGTCCCATAAGACTGCAAAGGCAAGAGACTTGGCGCCACTAGAGCTTATACATTCTGATCTTTGTGAGATGAATGGCGTGTTGACAAAAGGTGGAAAGAGATACTTCATGACGTTAATTGATGACTCCACTAGATATTGTTATGTGTATCTTCTGAAATCAAAAGATGAGGCTTTGACTTTCTTCAAAAACTATAAAGCTGAGGCAAAGAACCAACTTGATCGAAAAATTAAACGGCTTAGGTCCGATCGTGGTGGAGAGTATTTTTCCAATGAATTTGATCTGTTTTGTGCGGAACATGGTATAATCCATGAGAGGACGCCTCCCTACTCACCCCAATCAAATGGGATAGCCGAAAGAAAGAACCGAACTTTAACTGATATGGTTAACACCATGTTAGACACTTCGGGTCTATCCAAGGAATGATGGGGGGAGGCGCTAATGACTGTGTGTCATGTCCTAAACCGGGTTCCCACAAAGCATAAGACCATGACTCCATTTGAGGAATGGGAAAGGAAAAGGTTGAAACTCTCTTACCTACGTACTTGGGGTTGTTTGGCGAAAGTCAATATACCAATTCCCAAGAAGCGCAAGCTTGGACCAAAAACCGTGGATTGTGTTCTTCTGGGCTATGCTTTTCATAGCATCGGCTATAGATTTTTGATAATGAAATCCGAGGTGTCCGACATGCATGTTGGTACGATTATGGAGTCAAATGATGCAACTTTCTTTGAGGACATATTTCCTATGAAGGATGTCGAGCTCATCAAATCAGGAGATACCTACTCCATCTAGTGAGGAATTCACTCTAATTCCTGAACCCACCGTTGCGATGGAACACGTTGAGAATCCTGTTGAGGGTGACAATGGAACTCCTGTGAGGAGTAAGAGACAGAGGACTGCAAAGTCCTTTGGTGATGATTTCATTGTGTACCTCGTGGATGACACACCCAGGACTATTTCAGAAGCCTATGCATCTCCTGATGCTGACTACTGGAAGGAAGCTGTACGTAGCGAGATGGATTCCATCTTAGCTAATGGTACCTGGGAGATCACTGACCGTCCTTATGGGTGCAAACCTGTAGGATGTAAGTGGGTGTTCAAGAAGAAGCTTAGACCTGATGGTACGATTGAAAAGTATAAGGCACGGCTTGTGGCCAAGGGTTATACCCAGAAAGAAGGTGAAGACTTCTTTGATACTTACTCACCCGTGGCTAGACTGACCACAATTCGGGTGCTACTATCACTGGCTGCCTCACATGGTCTTTTCGTTCATCAAATGGACGTTAAGACAGCTTTCCTCAATGGAGAGTTGAAGGAGGAAATTTACATGGATCAGCCAGATGGTTTTGTAGTATCTGGTCAGGAAGGAAAGGTGTGCAAGTTATTAAAGTCTTTATATGGCCTTAAACAAGCTCCTAAGGAGTGGCATGAGAAGTTCGAAAGAACATTAACTGATGCCGGCTTTGTAGTAAACGATGGTGACAAGTGCGTGTACTATCGCTATGGTGGGGGCGAAGGAGTTATTCTTTGTCTGTATGTCGACGACATATTGATCTTTGGAACCAAACTTGATTTAATCAAGGAGGTTAAGGATTTCTTATCTCGCTGTTTTGAGATGAAGGATCTAGGAGTAGTTGATGTTATCTTAAACATCAAGCTGTTGAGAGATGAGAATGGTGGGATCACACTGCTTCAGTCTCACTATGTGGAAAAGGTCTTGAGTCGTTTTGGGTATAGCGACTACACACCTTCTCCAACTCCATATGATGCTAGTGTGTTGCATCGAAATAATCGACGGATTGCTAGAGATCAACTGAGGTATTCTCAGATTATTGGTTCGCTTATGTATTTGGCAAGTGCCACGAGGCCTGACATCTCTTTTGCTGTGAGCAAGCTGAGTCGGTTTGTGTCAAAACCGGAAGATGATCATTGGCATGCCCTTGAGAGAGTTATGCGCTATTTGAAAGGCACCGCGAGCTATGGAATTCACTACACCGGGTATCCAAGGGTACTGGAGGGTTATAGTGACTCAAACTGGATTTCTGATGCTGATGAGATAAAGGCCACAAGTGGTTATGTTTTTACACTTGGTGGTGGCGCTGTTTCCTGGAAGTCTTGCTAGCAGACCATCTTAACGAGGTCAACTATGGAAGCAGAACTCACAGCATTGGACACTGCCACTGTTGAAGCAGAGTGGCCTCGTGAACTCTTGATGGACTTACCTATGGTTGAAAAACCAATACCCCCTATCCTGATGAACTGTGATAATCAAACTGTGATCGTCAAGATAAACAGTTCGAAGGAAAATATGAAGTCCTCAAGACATGTGAAGAGGAGACTAAAATCTGTCAGAAAATTGAGGAACTCCGGAGTTATTACGTTGGATTATATCCAAACGTCGAAAAACTTGGCAGATCCCTTCACAAAGGGTCTATCACGTAATGTGATAGATAATGCATCGATGGAGATGGGTTTGAGACCCACCGCATGAGTTGTCCATAGTGGTAACCCACTCTATGTGATCGGAGATCCCGTGAAGTAGATGTGGGAGACAAGCTGTTGGTCAGCTGGGAGGAGAGTATCCCTATATTAACTATCCCACTCCGTGAAGATGCAATACTCTCCTGATCTGCATGGCAGGTTGATACTTATCTTAATGTGTTCAAAGTGGCTTATTCGGGTAAGCAGAGATGATGTCCTGCAGAACATCTTCTGAGGAACACACCTATATGAATTTGACTGTTAACGTCGCAGTCTGTGAGAATTGGGTGTTCTCTAATAAATTCATGAAAAGGCCCTGGAGTATGACGTATACGCTCCACCCGCGGGGAAGCCTTGCGGCAGCCAAGTATCGGTCAAGAGTTTGTGTGAAACTAGTCTCGCAGAAAACTTGTAGTTCAAGGCATAGTCCACTATTCAAGTTGTGATCTAGTGTAGCATAAATCTCTAAATGGAAGTTCAACTTCACAGTCTCCACTAAGCACCGGTATATAAACAATGTTTTGGAACTAAATGATGAGATGTGCCAATGAGACTTTGTGGGGGATTGTTGGAATTTTTGCTAGTAGGCCTTTGGCCCAAAGCCCAACTAAAATTCTGAAATTCTCTTGGCCCATTCATGCACACATGTGAGTGGAGTGAGTGAGGCTAAAGTTTAGTCCCACCTCATAAGTTGAGGGAGAGTTGCACCTCTTTATAAGGTGAGCTCTTCTACCACTTGTATGAGCATGAGAAGAGGAGACCTACACGCGCGCTCCTCCTCCTCGCTCGCCTCGCCACGCCACGCCTCGTCACGACGCGCCGCGCCGCGCCGCGGGTTGCGGGATTGAGCCGAGCAGAGGACAGAGCTATGCGCGTTGTCTATATTTTTGCTGCTCGGGAAAATTAATGAGTCATTAATTAATAATTAACGGACGCATTAATTACTGAACCGTTTCCGATTCTTTTGGATCGTGACGACTCTGACGTGGGGTTTATTCCCACGACCTACCCGGCCCGCACTATATAGTTCGGCAGACGTCTACCCTAGCCGCCGCCGCTTCGTATGGTTTCTCACCACCGTTCCAGATCATTGCGCCGTCAAGCAAGTCTTCTCCATCCCTCCTTTCGGCGTGCACCGGGAGAAGGGATAGCAGGCCTCCGGAACCCCGCCTCTCGTGATCCTGTACGGGAGAGGGGCGATCAGGTTTTTGGGGAGCGCACTCGCGCGACTGCTGGCAGCGACGACTTCGCGAACGACGACTTCTTCCCCGACCTCGGCAACCTCATCCTCGACGACATGGTCGATAACGTCAACGCCGGCGGTGCTGCTCCCGCTGCACCGTATGTGATTCTATCCTTCCTGTTCGAGATCATGGTAGAATTCATGTTTCTAGTTTGTGCCCTAGATGTGATCTGTTCATCTACTATGCTAGTTCACATGATTAGTTTAATCTCTGTTGCTGCAGTCATGACTTATCTTCTGTTTATTCGGATTAAATCTCGTAGTAATTTTCTTATATTTCCAACACATGTGCGTCGCCAGTCAGCAATCCCAGCGGCGGAGGCGCCCGCGCCCGCAGGCAGCAGCCAACAACCCCAGCGGCGGAGGCATCCGTGCCTGCAGGCAGCAACCCCACCGCCGGTTGGCGTCTACAGATAGCAGCCCTAGCACCGGAGGTGTCCGCGTCGGCAGTCCCAGGCCGAGGCTCGGCGGCGGGTGCGGGGGAGAGAAGGAGCGGCGGGGCTGGAGCGGGGGAGAGAAGGAGCGGCGCGGCTGGACCGCTTGAGCGGGGGCTGAGCGATTATCGACGGAGACAGCGACGGAGGGCGTGCGTAGGGGTATGCATGGTGTTTAGAAGGGACGTGTGGGGCGGCCGCAACCACGTAGGCGGAGGCGCGTCGGGAGCGGCGGCGTCGAGTGGGGAGGCGGCGGGGAGCAACAACCTCGCGTGGATAGGCGGGGTTGGCAGCGGGGTCCTTCTGCCGGTGCGTCGCGAGGGGCGGCCCCGGCTGCAACCGCGTGTGCGGAGGCGCGGCGGGCAGCGTCCCAGCGTAGGAACCGCCATGTAAAAGAGAAAGATTTGTTTGCCTAGGAGCGACCAGGTACGTGGAGGATTTTTTTGGACAAAATGGTACGTGGAGGGATTAGTGCGCTCAACGTTTCGTTGGTGCTCAACGTTTCGTTAGTGGGTTGATTTGGAGCGTTAGATTTTAGATTAGAGGCCCAAAAGCTTAGTTGGATCTGCCCTCTCTTCCTTTTATAGGGGTAGTAGATGATATTGTCATATTATATATTGTCATCATTTATAGATAGGTTGAGCCAGAAAATTTCGCCAATGGGTTCACTCACTAATTAGTTGTGAAAAAATTGTATGAACTAAGTGATATTTGTGACATATCGCAACGAGATTATATCAGTGAAAGAAAACACAATGAATATGAATATGATATACTTATCACACATATTTGTTACTTTAAATTCAAAAGTGCATAGCATACCGATTAGATGAAATTATAAAATCACATGGCAAAATTTAACATATCAGTCAAAGAAAGCACAATTCAACGATGATGTTACCTTGGCAAAATAGTTGGCAATTTCCTTCTGAATATTTCCACAAACCCACTTGCATTTTTTTTGGAACATTTTCAAGAACTACCTTTCGTAGTATATAATCATTTCGATTTGCCAAAGTCTTTATCTTTTTTTAGAGTACTCCAAAGACGTACCTTAGCTTTATAGAAGGCACAAAAAGAGTAGGGCATTTTGGAGACCGAGCTCCATGGAGCCCTTTATTTTGAATAGTTCTAAATTCATAAATTTTAGTTTCAAAAAATTCTGAAAAAATGTACACATGTATGCAAGGATGTAAAGTGTATGTGTGAAAAATTTCAGGATGAAATACCTTGAATTGCAAGCTGTACAAAAAAACCAAAATCATGGACTTTATAGATGAACAGTACATATGCTAAAAGGCCCTAGATTTGTGTTTTTTTGTAGCACACATCTTAATGTATTTCGACCTGAAAATTTGCACACATATACATTATGTATCTAGGTATATGTGTATTTATTTTCAGAAATTTTTTAAACTAAAAAGTTTGAATTTTAAAGTTTTCAAATAAAGGTCTCCATGGAGCTCGGTCTCCGTTTGGCATTTTCGGCACAAAAATATATACAAGAGATTACATAGGGTCGGCACCACACATCGGCGCACCACGCCCACTCCACTCCCACTCTCTAAGTCAACTACTCACAAAACATAGACACTCCCGAACCTCCTGCCAGTGCCCATAATTTTAGATCTTGGAAGATGATTTCTACTGTGCTCCCGATGTCCCTCACATTTGCATTCCGGAAAACTCGTGCATTGTATTGCTTTCATAGGGTCCAACTGATCATCATGACAAAGGAATCAAAGCCCTTTCTGTTTGCTTTGATAATCTGTTTTCTCCTCGTCGCCCACCACTCTTCCTATTTGCCAGAGTCTTTACCAACTCTCAAAAGTTCCCCTTGTTTTTTTCACTCTTCTTATTCATCATGGCCTCGGAAAGCTAAGCGTGGATGCAACAAGTATCTAATTGAATCTATTGAAGCATTAAGCCGAATTTGAATTTGCTAATTTCTAAGATCAGGTTGCTTATCGAGAGCAAACTGAATTGATTGATCTCAATTCATCAAAGCATCACATTGTTTTACTGCTACATTGTGAAAGCTATTAACATTACCTTTACCCTCATGGGTATCCAGCCTACTTTTCATGTTCCAATCGTTATTTTCAAATGCATCACTCCCAGCTTGTCCCTCATTATTATCTCTGAAAATATAGCAACATAAACAAAAGGTTGTATGCACCTTGTCACTATACTCAAGCTAACGACCATAATCTTAAACCATTCTAGATTAGATCTTTGTGGAGTTTCTCCAATGTAACTGTGTGGATAAACAAAAGGAGACGGCACCCTGTAAGGTCTCCTCGATGTCCCTGCATCATTATCTGGATCAGGTGAATGACCTCTCTTCTTTGAAAAAAAATCTTTCCATAGCCTACATCAATCGATGTCCACAAAAAAAGAAGTAGAAAAATAGGGGAAAAAGTTTCCCATACTAGGCTATTAGATTTAGATTGGGTGGAACGTATAGAGGAAAGAGATGCGGAGGTAATCTTTCCGCCTAGTATTAAATTGCACTTGAGAGCTTCTGAGCTTGCCGCTATCGATTTGTAATTGTGTGCTACTACGCTTGTCGTCGGGCGTTGGCGTCTGCTGAGGAGGTAAGGACCGACGGGCTAGGGCTAGGACTAACAGAAAACTAGGCGAGATGGGGAGAGGGAGAGAGGGGGGGGGGGCGAGAAGGAGGAGAGATAAGGCACGCGGC
>LR738712.1:554924885-554957106 GCA_902687465.1 Secale cereale
CCCCGACCACTCCACTGAGCTCGAGGAGCTTTCATTCTCTCCAATGGCCGCCGTGCCCGCCGTCGGCCTCAGCCTAAATTCCGATGAGCCAAGCTCTTTCTCTCACTCCTGACCATGCTCGAGCCCCCTCCGCACCATCCCAAGGCTTCCCCGACCCCAGCTCCTCCTTGTAATCTCTGCCCAAGGTAGGAGATGAACTCGCGCACACAAGATAAAAGAAGAGTGCACGGGAGTTTTGGCACCGCACAACTTGTGCCTTTTCTGACTCTCTTTCTCTTGATTAACCAAAGTGATTACAGGGTATTTAAAAAGGAAGCAAACTTACAGGCTAAGTCACACACAGTGGCCTGATCCTAAACTCACGCTCCACGTACACACGTACTCCACTAAACAAGTGCATGCACATCCAGCCACTCAGATGGATCAACTCAACGTCTTTGCCTCAACTAACTCAGCTCACTTTGAGCTAGTCTCTTGCCACGGCAACGTATAGATCCATCTCGCTCTCGGCTGCATGCATGTACCGATCAAATCTACCTAGTACTTATGCATGTACTCATAATTCCTGGCTTCACTTGATCGATGACCAGCTCGCACCATTGCCGATCCATCAGTCCACTTTACCATTGTAACGCCCGGATAATTAAGCTACAGTAATCCCCCATTAATGGTGCCATTTCATCACATTACTGTTGCTAATCCTTGCTTGATCCAAACCTTAGTTCAAACTCAAATTCAAATTAAAGCTCAAATTCAAATTTCTCAAACAAGCAAAATAAAATGTTCAAAGTGTGACAATTATTCTATAAATAATTATGGTGGTGACCCAACTTTTGTCTAAAGTATTTAGGTGCCATTTTGAGAATATAATAGTGGCTTAAGCAATCAATTAAATGCCTTTTGTAAATTCTAAAAGGTTAAACTATTTCACCTATGTGTGAAACTTTTGTGACTGAGGTAGAAGTAGCAATACTAATTTAGAAACTACTTTTGTGTTTTAACTAAGCTAAATTATTGTGGTAGATAATTAAAGCAGCTAAGGTACATTTAGAAAAGAGGGAAAAGAGAGCCCCCCCGCCCTTTGTTTTTCCCCACTCGGCCTCGGCCCAGCTGGCAAAGACCAGTCAGGCCGGCCCACTTGGACCGAGCCCCACTACTAACCCCCCTCTCCCCGTGACCTAATTGGTCGTCTACACCCCCTCCCCCCCACGAACCCACTCCAACCCGATCCCCTTTCACTCTCTCGCTCGGTTCCTCAGCCACCCGATCTGGGTGTTGGATCGGGGCAGCGACCACGGTGACCGCGCCGCCCCACCACCCGTCGTCGTCGGCGCCGCGTCTTCGTCGCTGGTCCCCATCCTCCTCCTCGTCGGACGCCATCAAGCCACGCCTCCCCGACGTCGTCCTCACGCCTCGCCGCCCTGAACCCCTCCAACGGGGGTGAGCTGTCGTCCTCCTTTATTTCCTCTGCTCCGACGTCGCTCACCGCGTCCACTGCCCGTCCGTGCTCGTGCCTCGGCCACGCACTGTGTCTGCTCGCCGTGCGCTACGCGCGCCTGCACCTCTGCCAACGAGTGCTCGCGCCCCCACCCGAACCTCGTACTGCTGCCGCCGTCGTCCCCCGGCTGCTGCTCAGCGCACTGCAGCCACTCGCTCCCCGTCCGCATCGGCCGGCTCCGCGCAGCACCCACTCGCCGTCGGCCGCCGCGACCGCCGCCTCCATCGCCAGGGTTCTCCTCTGCGCGACTGCCTGCTGGCCTTCGCCGCCGGCGCCCCTCGCCTCCGTCGCCCCGACCGCCGCCGCGGCCGTGCCCTCCGCCGCCAGCCTGGTGCTCGCCCCCGCGCCCGCCGGTGCCTCGCACGCCCGTCGGCGCCCACGCGGCCGCGCCGCGCCACCACCCGCGTGCGGCCCGCCTAATCCGCGCCCCGCTCCGCCGCTGGCTCGGCTCGTCGCTGCCGGGCGTAGCTCCGGTCGGCGTAGCCCCGGCCGGCCGGCGAGCGCCGCCGTGGCTACGGCGTCGTCGCCGGCTCGCCGCGCCCAGGAGGGTCCAGCCTCCACGGGCACCCCTGCCCGTTTCGCCCGTACCCGACGCCCGTTAGGCCATTTTGGCAACTTACACGTGGGGCCCAGCCCCCTTTTTTAAAAAAGAAAATAAATATAAAACAAACTTAATTAATTAATTAATTTAATTAATCATGATTAATTAACTATTTTAGTTTAATTAATATTCTAACTAAACTGAGTTAATCTATAGTTAGTCAAATGTGTCAATGACAGGGGGCCCCACCCCCTGTTGACCAGTCAACGTTGACTGGTCAACTGGGACCCCCTGGACCCACATGTCAGCATGTCTACACTTCTGTGTACACAGTGCTGTGTGCACATAGCGTTTTAATATTTAATTTCGATTTAATAATAATTTCAGCAAATGGTTAAAACTTTAGAAAATCATATAAAATAATCTGTAACTCGGATGAACATGTTTTATATATGAAAATCGCTCAGAATGACGAGACAAATCTGATTACGTGGTCCGTTCATCCACCACACATCCCTATCATAGCGAAAATGCAACTTTCCCTCTCCTATTCATTTGTCCGAAACACGAAACACCTGGGATACTTTCCCGGATGTTATCCCTCTTCGCCAGTACCGTGTACCACCGCATTAGAACACCCTAGCACTGCGTGTTGACTTGTCGTGCTGCTTTGTTGCATCTGTATGATTTGTATTTATTGTTTCTTCCCCCTCTTCTCTTCGGTAGACCGCGAGACTGATGCTACCTCGGTGATCGACTACGTCGATGATGACCCCTTCTTCTCGTCTGAGCAACCAGGCAAGCCAACCCCCTTTGATCATTCCGATATCGCCCATTCTCTTCTCTCTTATGCTTGCATTAGAACTGCTACTGCTTTTTGTATGATCATCTTCTGATGCATAGCATGTTGTTGATACCGCTTTCATACCTTACATGCTTATACTAAACTGCTTAGTATAGGCTGGTTAGAGATCCACCAGTGACCCCCTACCTTGTCCCGACTGCCCCGCTGAATTATCAGAAGACCCGATCAACGGGATCAAAGACCAGGACCCGGCACCGCACATCACTTTCCCCTTAGTTGCTCGACACTACTGGGTTACTACCGAGTGCCAAGGGTGAGACCTCATCAGCACTTCTGATGTTAACCTTGTAGGTTAGTTCATCGGTTGTGGTCATCGAGGGTGATTTCTCTTTCTCCACTCCCGATAACGACACTGTCATGCAACTCCTCAAGAGTGGACCTCGAGGGTGACTCCTCTTTCGTTCACCTTGACGATAAACATCAGGTGGAATTCCATCGAGGGTGATTTCCTCAGGTTTTCCTTTGGTGTCAGACACATAGTTACTATGGTTACTATGACCTTACACTGAACCTGGTTACTAAAGACGGGTCGACCCTGAGGGGTACCCGCGCGAGCTTAATTGCGAGTGATGTGTAGTAGGGTTGACCTGGAAGGTGCCCACGAGATAAATACGAGGCGTGGCCGGGCACTCGCCTTTGCCGCAAGTCCTCGAGACGGGGCGATGGGGTCACATGTTCGTGAGTCTCTGCTCGTTACCGCTCATTCCCAAGACACTAAACGGTTTGGATATGTGATCCAAGGGGCCTCTGGCCTGATAGCGCTAACCATCACGTGGGCATAGTATGGGCATTCTGCGTCGTATGCATTAGCCGAAGCTTAATTGACGTCATTGCGACTGAGCGGCGCGTGCCGGGTTAGACTGGTTAGGCTCCTACCTTTTTAAAGGAGGTTGCTAGGTCTGCTCACCGGCCGCGTACGCAACATGTCGAAGTTCCCGGGGCGATTGGCCCATGACCCCTGGGGGCATAGGGTTTAGTCCGGCGTGCATGACCTCTCTATTAAGCCTAGGTCGGGTTGCGGCATATTGTTTGGCCGAGGGCGGGCATGACCTGATGGTGTGTCCGGCCGGAGTTAAGCAAGCGTGTTGGGTAAGTTGGTGCACCCCTGCAAGGAAGAAAACATCTATCGGTAGCCTGTCCTATGGTAACGGACACTTGGAGTTGTATCCCGATCGCTACAACTAGAACTGGATGCTAAGGCATTGTTTGGATATGTTGCTTCGGGAGTCGAGAAAGGATCCCGGAGTGTTGGAACAACAACATAAATATGACTTATGTTATACTACTCTACTTCCCCCTCTTGCTGCAAGACGGTGGTTTCCAGAAGATGTTACTCTTCGATAGGACTAGTTTCTCCCCCTCTTATTCTGGCATTCTGCAGCTTAGTTCACAGATACTACCCCTTTTCATTGATACCGATGCATATGTAGTGTAGATCCTTGCTTGCGGGTACTTTGGATGAGTACTCACGATTGCTTTGCTCCCCCTTTTCCCCCTTCTTTCTTCTTGCTGGTTGATGCTACCAAATGGTGGAGTCCAGGAGCCAGATACCACACTTGACGACTGCTACTGCCCCAACAGAGCCTACTACTACGTGGAGACACCTAACGACCAGGAGTAGTTAGGAGGTCCCATGTAGGAGGCCTTGCCTTTTCGATCATTGATGTTTTGTGCTAGCCTTCTTGAGGCAATCTTGTTTAACTTCTGTCTATACTCAGATATTATTGCTTCCGCTGACTCTTGTGTATTCGAGCTTATGTATTCGAGCCCTCGAGGCCCCTGGCTTGTAATATAAAGCTTGTATTATTTTAATTTGTGTCTGGAGTTGTGTTGTGATATCTTCCGGTGAGTCCTTGATCTTGGTCGTACACATTTGCGTGCATGATTAGTGTACGGTCAAATCGGGGGCGTCACAAGTTGGTATGAGAGCCGACTGCTTGTAGGAACCCCCTTTCCAACTCCTTGGCCGAAGTTGAGTCTAGTCTTTAAAAAAACTGTTTTACTAACATGGCTGTGTGGCTTACGGGCCCACGTCGCCATTGGGTGGTATTAGGATCTTTTATTCCTCATCTATACTCTGGGATTCTGATCTCTCTTCTATTTGGGTTAAATGATTTTGCTAAAATCTAACCTTAGGTTCTCGAAAATACTTCCTCCCGGAGAGCCCCTTCAGTCAAGATGGTCGCCTGCTTCATCAGAAGATTCTGGATATAATATTCGGTGTTTTTCCGAGACCCTTGTGCCCTTCGCCATTGCAATCCCATATCATCGATAAATCCCTAAGGATAGCTGCATACACTTGTCGTCCATAGCTTCATTACAATTGATCTTGTTATTACAAGATACCCTAAAATACTTCGGATATTCCGAGAATCCTTTATGCCCGCGCAGCTCCTTATCCCACATGAATACATGTATGAATAATTCCTCACACTCACTGGGGATTCGTTCATCCCCAGTTGTTCATGCGTTTCACAAAGGTCTTCGAAATGCTATTCAATCTTCCAATATCCTCAGCAACCTATTGCTCTGGAAAGTTTTACCTGCTTGCATTATGGTTAATTCCATATGTATATCAATATTCGTTAAAATCCTTTGTGATTAACTTTCCGATCTTATTGATTCAATAGGTTGCAAATACTCGCAATCATCAGCCAAACTAGAATTCATTCCTCCAGCTCAGACGTCATTCCAAATATGAGCTGGTTCTCGACCAATCAAATTGTTGTCGATTGTACCCCTAAGTCATTTCAACTTACCCATCCTTAATCAGAGCGGTTGCTTCTGATCACTTGATTTGGAAATCATAACTCCTTTGCATTTGAGTTTTGAATTAGTCAGTTGTTTCTATAAACCAATCTCTCTGTAATCTTTCTTCTTCTGGTTGAGTACCGAAGCTCACATCAGATCCCTTGTAGACCACCGGATCCCTTGTTGGATTTTATCCGACAACGTCCTTTATATTCTAATACCTTGTGAGTTCTTCCATGATATATAATGCCTTGGGTAAAATATATCATCTGCTTTCTCAACCATGCTCTGCTTTCGAGCTTGTATAATTTGCTCCCGAAGTTTGCATAGTATGAGTCTAAAATGCCCCGATGGGTTGAACTTATGCCTTCCTTATGCGAACCCGAAAGTTTTCCAGGGTTCATACTCCTCTGGTAATTCACCAGGCAAGTCTTCGCAATCAATTCATTTTTAATAGAGTGTGAATGAAAGCTTATGCATTGAAGAACTGGGAGTCAACCTTGAACTTTCTTTTCCTGCCCGTGGACACGATGTAGATCTTATCATTAAAGCTTCTCTTAAATTAATTATACCCTTGATATAAGTTCATCTTATATCTGGGATCTGGCCTTTTTCAATCATGGTTCCGACCATGTTCTCCTTTAAATACCATTTCTCGTGCAGGTTTAAGCACTTGTCTCCTACAGAGTAATACCCCCAGCCCAACCTCTACTTTGAGCTGTCGTCGAGTATTACCCCCTGGTATCTCGAGATTATCACAGAACTGCATAGCTTCTTATGAGTTCTTCATTATGTGTTACATTTTCACTTACTGCATTTTTCCTCGGGTTCTGAGATGTTTGACACTCAAGGACCCCGATAAGTGAGTCAATTCCGCACTCCGATGGAGTAACTCTAAGTAATCTCCATTGCTTATGAGTTTATTAATTCTTCAAGTCATATCTAGCCTGATCGGCTATATCATTATCGTGCATCTTTCTAACTGTGCTACCTGGTCCTTCTTCACGGAGCACAATTCCAGCAATGAGCTAAGCTTACACCGATCTTCCTCGGCATATCATTTCGCCTTGAACAACTAGCTTGATTTCAAGTTTGTATTGTACTAGTGGTTTCAATAACCTTTCGCTCCATCATTCATTTGACTTGATGTCATCGCCGATCGATTACATCATCATGAAACCCCCTCAGCAAATATGTCGTGGTCATCATCAATATTTTGAGATCTTTCAGGTTATCAATTAAATTCATGATGAGAAATATCATCCTTGCCCCCCCGATGAATTGTTGCTGAGCCCGTGGGCCCTATCCTCATCTTTTCCCTGCTGAAATGGTACGACTTAAATTTACAAGTTGTTTCTGATGGATCCTTTGTGAATCCAAGGTCAGACCTTGACGCGATGACCATGTCGATGCTATCCCGAAGCATGACTGTGGTACTCCGATCGTCAACAAGAACATTCAAAGCACAAGGCTAAATGTTTCTTGATAAACTATCCAACATCGTTGTGTGGGTACATATCATATTTCTTCTTACCCCTTTTATCTATATGGTCATGACTTTGATCTCCTGACACGTATATCATGCCCTGCTTAATCTTGGGAATGATATACTCTTATTCATTATGTTTAAACACATTTTCCTTTCCATTTGTTTGTTTAACTTTTCTTTGATCTACATATAATCTAAGTAGTAATAATTTTCTACTTATCTAAACACCTTGGTGTACAACTCAGTCAGTAATACCCTATTACTTTTGTTGATAACATTTCGGTAACCACCGATGGACGAGAACTTTGCCTATTGGTTCGCCTCATTCAACGAGCAGGAAAATGGTTCTCTTCGTCCCTCGCCCTTGGTACCGATGTTGTTGCCGACATAACTGACATGCTATCCTCTAACATGCCTTACTTACATGATGAGGCAAGATGTCACCGTCCTTCCTACTTTCAACCCATATGGTGGGCCCATAACCCACAGTTCCTCGGGAGCAAAACTTGACTCTCCTGTACAACCCTGATTTTCCAAAATTGTTCCTCACACTTGGCTTCGTATGTAAATCACGAGCCACATTCCTAGTGATCTATTTAGGCATCAGACGCAATACTTATTTCCATTGCTCTGAACCCATTTCAACCTCTGTTTCAAGCAACGAACAATTGCTTACCCGGTTGAAGCTTCTAATTGCACTCATTACTTTGCTCTCGATGGCTTGTATTTCAACTCGAGAGATGCATCTATGCCACGTTCACTAAGAGATAGTCCCCAGGAACCTATCTTGTGTTGAGCTCCATCCTTCCCGAGTCTTTCCCCCTTACTCTACCTCCTAAAATCTCGGGACGAGATTTCTTGTAGTGGAGGAGATTTGTAACGCCCGGATAATTAAGCTACAGTAATCCCCCATTAATAGTGTCATGTCATCACATTACTGTTGCTAATCCTCGCTTGATCCAAACCTTAGTTCAAACTCAAATTCAAATTAAAGCTCAAATTCAAATTTCTCAAACAAGCAAAATAAAATGTTCAAAGTGTGACAATTATTCCATAAATAATTATGGTGGTGACCCAACTTTTGTCTAAAGTATTTAGATGCCATTTTGAGAATATAATAGTGGCTTAAGCAATCAATTAAATGCCTTTTGTCAATTCTAAAAGGTTAAACTATTTCAGCTGTGTTGAAACTTTTGTGACAGAGGTAGAAGTAGCAATACTAATTTAGAAACTACTTTTGTGGTTTAACTAAGCTAAATTATTGTGGTAGATAATTAAATAAGCTAAGGTACATTTAAAAAAAAGGGAAAAGAGAGCCCCCCCGCCCTTTGTTTTATCCCACTGGGCCTCGGCCCAGCTGGCACAGACCAGTCAGGCCGACCCACTTGGACCGAGCCCCACTACTAACCCCCCTCTCCCCGTGACCTAATTGGTCGTCTACACTTTCCCCCCACGAACCCACTCCACCCCGATCCCCTTTCTCTCTCTCGCTCGGTTCCTCACCCACCCGATCTGGGTGTTGGATCGGGGCAGCGACCACGGCGACCGCGCCGCCCCGCCACCCGTCGTCGTCGGTGCCGCGTCTTCGTCGCTCGTCCCCATCCTCCTCCTCGCCGGTCGCCATCAAGCCACGCCTCCCCGACGTCGTCCTCACGCCTCGCCACCCTGAACCCCTGCAACGGGGGTGAGCTGCCGTCCTCCTTTGTTTCCTCTACTCTGGCGTCGCTCACCGCGTCCACTGCCCGTCCGTGCTCGTGCCTCGGCCACGCACCGCGCCTGCTCGCCGCGCGCTACGCGCACCCACAACTCTGCCAACGAGTGCTCGCGCCCCCACCCGAACCTCGTACTACTGCCGCCGCCGTCCCTCGGCGCACTGCGGCCACTCACTCCCCATCCGCAACGGCCGGTTCCGCGCAGCCCCCACTCGCCGTCGGCCGCCGCGACCGCTGCATCCATCGCCAGGGTTCTCCTCTGCGCTACTGCCTGCTGGCCTTTGCCGTCAGCGCCCCTCGCCTCCGTCACCCCGACCGCCGCCGCGGCCGTGCCCTCCGCCGCCCGCCTGGTGCTCGCCCCCGCGCCCGCCGGTGCCTCGCACGCCCGTCGGCGCCCACGCGGCTGCGCCGCTGTAATGCCCAGGATGGAGTTATACCTCCTACGTGTCGAGGCACGACTTAAAGGCATAAGTCCATCCTAGAATGATCTCAAGTTTGGTAATCTTTGCACAACTCATGTAAAAGAGGGGATAGTAAACTTAAAATAGTTGGCTTACAATCGCCACGTCACAGAATAACAGTACAAGTCTCAAACATCATACATTAAGATCACTACAACCCTCTAAGGGCAAAAGCCAAAAGTCAAAGTACCAAACTCAGATAAAAACAACCACAGGCAGATCGAATCCTAGTAAGAGACTCCACTACTGATCGTCCGGGTAGCGCACGTAGTAACGACTACGCTCCTCGTCGTACTCCCAATCCAGCTCGGTGCCATCACCTGGATAGCTCACAGCTGGACCTGCATCTGGTGTGTGAAGTAACTGTGAGCCACAGAGGACTCAGCAATCCCGTCTCCGGGTAACAGAACTATCAAAGCCTTTAGGTGAGGGAAAGGCTGAAGAAAAGAACAAGTCTGCAGCAGCAACTAGCATCTAGCTTACGCAAGTGAGAGCGAGAAGAGAAGGCATCGGCGAGAAGTGATCCTAGCTACAAGCTCACAAACATAACCCCTCCGTGTTCAACTCCCGAATCCCTATTCGGAAATTGACAGTCACGGAACACACGCTGGTAGTGTATTAGTAACATTGTGTCAAGTTATCTACAACCGGAATTAACAAGCTCCCATCTGCCACATAACCGCGGGCACGGCTTTCGAAAGTTCAAACCCTGCAGGGGTGTTCCAACTTGACCCATTACAAGCCCACGATCCGCGGAGTCGCAACTCCAAAGTGGGAAGACCCGAGTATCCTCGGAATCCCGTGCTCAAGATATACCGAGCTAAGGTAAGGCTAATCCAGCAAATCCTCCCGGCGTGTCGACACCCTGATCGTAGCCGCGCGTATCTAGGTCTCAGGACACGACCGGATGGGCGAAGCTACGGGTTTTTACCAGACCTTGAGTTTCCTTGAGGTGGCCCCGCAGGCTCCCCGATTCGGACCAACACTCATGTGGAGCACTGGCCCGGGGTTGTTGATTAAGAAAGAGGGTTAATTACTCCCTATGCATGTTTAGTTTGTTATTAGGCAAATAGTACCAAGGTTGGGATTTGCTGGAAAAGACTTAGCACTTAGCGGTTTATCGAGGGGGTCCCATACACCCCAACCGTGTTAGGAACGCATAATCAAGGAACATAATACCGGCTTATACGGATCCTAACGGCATGAGTGGAACAAATCACCAAGCAAAAGGCTTAGCCTTCCACCCTTGCCAATATATAGATGATTTCAATTAAAGCATTTATATAGTGTGATATAACCCAACCAAACTTCAACATGGAGCAAGCATCTTCACTTCACCTGCAACTAGCAACGCTATAAGAAGGGCTGAGCGAAGCGTACTTAGCCAAGCAACGGTTTGCGTAGGTAGGGTGGTTAAACATGGCAATTGGTTACAAGTAGGAGGCTGACATGAAGAACATGGGCATCGAGGCAAAACTATAGATCGAGACTACTAGCAATAGGCAAGATAATAAAGTTACCGGGGTTCGGTCATCTTGCCTGAAGAGAATTCGTTCGGATCGTAAGAAGGGTCCTCGTGCTCAACCTCGTTGGAAAACTCGTGCTCAACTTCGAACCCGGTCTCAGCTTCCGGCTCTAAACAAAACAAACACACCAAGCACCAATCAACACGATGCAATGCGCACTCGAAAAACATGAATGCATGATGGATGCACTAGGGATGCACATGGAGCACGTAAAACATCACTCAAGCAAAACACCTCAAAACAAGATAACAACCTGATATTATTAATCTACACAGAAAATCACCCAAGTTTGATATAAGATTCGCTGAAATCGGAGTTACGGGCTAAAAGTTATGCCCGAAACAAGATTTGAGCGAAAACTGAAAATTACAGCAACATAGCATCTTTGGAGCTCAAAATAATTAATCTACAGCACCCAAAAAGCATGGCAAAGGACTTGAACACAAACTAGATATATAGTACATCAACTAGGTCCAAAGTGCACCCCCAACGGAGTCACGGATCAATAGCAATGATCTTGGACATATTGAACTTTGAAATAAAATTCTGGCAGCAGAATTTTATTGAAACTTTAGAGCAAAAGATAAACATGCTACAACCACTCAAATGGACATGTGAGGACATGAATGGAAAGACAACAATATATACTTCAAGGAACAATCAAAATCCACCCCAAAACTATCATGCTTTGTCCTACAACATCACACGAACATGGCATCGGAACGTTACAGATTTCAGACTTAGTGAAATTTCACTAAGTCCTAAAACAGCAACATCATCATAGCATCAAAAAGAGCATGTTTAAGTCACCTCGAAACTAAACATGGCAAAGGGTAAGCACCTCATCAAAATACATATGACGGTGACCCCGAAACACACAAGCATGCATCATTGAGGTGAACACAACGATTGCAACGAGCTCATCAAGATGGCATTTCATAACAAGTGAAAACACAACATGTGAACATGGCACTTTGCAACGATGATAACAAGGAAACAATAAATCTACCATGCAACCTATCACACACAACACGTAGTTCGTGGCAAGACGAACGCGTGGACATGTCATTTGCATCGTTTGGACAAACGAGCTAAAAGTTATCACATGGCAAAGGTGGCATGAAAATAACACATAACAGCAGTTTATAACATGATGCGCTCTTGCAACAGCAAAACAAGTGTCAAGATGACATCTAACATGCATGACAACAACAGGTAAAACGTAGAGGACATCTCCACGAACATCTGGACATGCTACACGCGCAAAACGGAGCAACAGGCACAAATTTAGAGCAGTTCAAAGATAGCATAACAGATCAGGAAACAGGGACTTAGTGGGGAAAAAACAACCTAGATCAGATCTGGAGATGAACAGTATCGGGCCGGCGGCTGCGGATCCGGCCCAGATCTGGTGCTGGGCGGCTGGGCTTCGGCGGGGCGGCGGCCCGAAGAAGGCCGGCGCGGGGGCGGCGAGAGGCCCGCGGTGGCCTGGCCTGGCGGGGCGAGGCCCACCCGAGGCGGACGAGGCCCGCGGCGCGAGCGGGCGCCTGGAGCGGGGCGGTGGCCTGCGGAGAGGCGGGGACTCGGCGCGTCGCGGCCCAACTGGCCAGCTGGCGAGGCGGCTGGAGGGGTGCGGGGAACTGGTCCCCCACCCGGGCCTGGCGAGCGGCCCGGCTCTCCCGACGCGGCAGCGACGCGGTCGGCTGGCGTACGGCCCGAAGAAGCGGTCCCTGGGCCAGATCGCCCAGACGATCGAGGGGAGGCCGGTCTGGCGATGCGGCGACGCCCTGCCGATCGAAGCCTGGCGCCAGATCGCGTTGACTCCGAGGGAGCGAGGAGATCCGGTCGGGAAGACTGGAGGAGATCGAGGAGATTCCCTCGGGATCTGTGGGGAGTTTTCCAAGTGGAGAGGAGGGGGGAGGTTGGATCTGAGAAAAATTTGGGGAAGATAAAAAGGAAAAAGAAAGGGATGCCAAATTTAGACTAGGGGGGGTCTATAAGTAGCAGTTTTTAGGGTTAGGAGGAGTTTTAGGGGCGTTAGGAGCCCTCCGATCGTGATCCAACGGATCCGATCGCGGGGGTTGATTTAAAAGGCCTAGACGGAGAAAAGAGACTGCAGTAGGGATATTTCCGGGACACGAAGTGAAGGCACATCGGACCCACACGGACAACGGAGGAAAAGTCAACGGAGCCCAAACGGGACGAGATTTGAGAGGCGGGTTGCACACAACAAAACAACAACACACAACACAACCTCGCGGCACACCGGTAACGAAAAACGCCCGAACAACAGAGTAGGCCTACGGGACGTCACGGACACGTGAGGGAGCTCCGGAACGCGAAACGGGCAACGGGAAGAAACACGACGAACCGGATGCAACCCACAACACAAAATGCAAAGCAATGCACATGTCTACATGATATGAATGAATGCCACACACTCGCACAACAAAACGACGAAAGCCCGAAAGACAAAAACCCGAAAAGGAAATAGATGAAGCCGGAGATATATTATATGCCCAAAAGGGAAAGTATTACATCCGGGGCATTACAACTCTCCTCTACTACAAAAAGATCTCGTCCCAAGATCTAGGACTGGAAAAAGGAAGGGTACTCGGAACGAAGATGATCTTCTCGTTCCCAGGTAGCTTCTCGGTCTGTGTGATGTGACCACTTGACTTTTAGAAACTTGATGGACTTGTTGCGAGTCTTGCGTTCGGTTTCTTCGAGAATTGCAACTGGATGCTCTCGGTAGGAAAGGTCTTGTTGAAGATCAATCTCCTCAAACGGAATCATGCGCTCAGGTGCCTTGAAGCATTTGCGAAGCTGAGACACATGGAAGACATCATGAACATTTGCAAAGTTGGAAGGGAGCTCGAGCTGATAGGCTAGATCGCCTCTTTTGCCAAGAATTTTGAAAGGCCCGACGTATCTAGGAGCAAGCTTTCCTTTGATACCGAATCTTTGGGTTCCTTTCATCGGAGAAACTCGGAGATAGACATGATCACCGATGTCGAAAGCCAAAACACGATGCTTTCCATCATAGTAGCTCTTCTGACGCGACTGAGCGGCCTTGAGATTCTCACGTATGACTTTGCACATTTCTTCGGCTTCTGAGATCAAGTCATTGCCAAGAAGTTGGCGTTCGCCTGTTTCAGACCAGTTGAGAGGGGTACGGCACTTTCTGCCATAGAGAATTTCAAACGGTGCTTTGCCTGCACTTGCTTGAAAGCTGTTGTTGTAAGAGAACTCGGCAAATGGAAGACAGTCCTCCCATTTCATGCCGAAGGAGATGACACAGGCTCTGAGCATATCTTCTAGGATCTGATTCACACGCTCGACTTGACCACTAGTCTGAGGGTGAAAGGCAGTGCTGAACCTGATCTTCGTGCCCATGGCGGACTGAAAGGAGTCCCAGAACCTTGATGTGAACAAGCTGCCACGGTCTGAGGATATCACTTGAGGAATGCCGTGTAGGGACACAATTCTGGAAGTGTACAGCTCTGCAAGTTGAGCTGCATTGATTGATTCTTTGACTGGAAGAAAGTGAGCGACTTTGGTAAGCTTGTCAATCACCACAAAGATAGCATCATTGCCTCGCTTGGATTTAGGAAAGCCAGTGACGAAGTCCATTTCAATGTGGTCGAACTTCCACTCAGGAATAGGAAGAGGTTGGAGAAGACCGGCTGGACGTTGATGTTCTGCTTTCACTCTTCTGCATACATCACATTCATTCACGAATTGAGCAATTTCCCTTTTCATGCGTGTCCACCAGTAAGATTGCTTGAGGTCTTGATACATCTTGGAACTGCCAGGATGAATGGAAAGGAGAGAGTCATGAGCTTCTTCCATTATGAGCTTCCTGAGATCACCTTTGGGAACAACGAGTCTGTCCTCGAAGAACAAGGTATCTCTCTCATCAACACGGAAGCACTTGTATTTTGGAGTGCCCTTTGCAATCCCATGTTTCACCTTCTTCACCATGGTATCACTGAGCTGGGCCTCACGGACTTGATCTTCCAAGGTAGGAGCAATTTGGAGATTTGCAAGAAAACCCTGCGGAACCACCTGAAGGTTGAGCTTCCTGAAAGCTTCACAAAGCTCAGGCTGGTGTGGCTTGATAAGAAGGCTGTTGCAATATGCCTTTCTGCTCAAAGCATCTGCAATCACATTCGCCTTGCCTGGAGTGTACTCAATGCTGGGGTTGTACTCTTGGATCATCTCGACCCAACGAGTCTGGCGGAGGTTCAGATGCGGTTGTGTGAAGATGTACTTCAAGCTCTTGTGATCAGTGAAGATGTCGACCTTTCTGCCCAACAACAGATGTCTCCACGTAATCAGAGCATGTACCACAGCTGCTAGCTCGAGATCATGTGTGGGATAGTTCTTCTCACTGGGCTTGAGCTGCCGAGAAGTATATGCCACAATTTTCTTATCTTGCATAAGCACACCACCAAGACCTTGAAGAGAAGCGTCACAGAACACTTCATAGGGCTTGGTTTCATCCGGAGGAGTCAGAACTGGAGCAGAGACAAGCTTCTCTTTGAGGGTTTTGAAAGCCACTTCACACTCGGGAGACCAAAAGTATTTGACATTCTTCTGAAGGAGGTTGGAAAGAGGCTTGGCAATCTTGGAGAAGTTCTCCACAAACCTTCTGCAATAGCTGGCAAGACCCAGAAAACTGCGGAGCTGCTTGACGTTCTGAGGAGCTTCCCAGTTGACAATTGCTTCAACTTTCTCGGGATTTACCGCAATACCGTCAGCTGAGATAATGTGGCCCAGGTACAAAACCTTATCGAGCCAAAACTCGCACTTTGAGAACTTGGCATAGAATTTATGCTCTCGGAGTCGATCAAGAACCAGATGCAAGTGCTTTTCGTGATCTTCTTCATTCTTGGAAAACACCAGAATATCATCCAGATACACAAGCACGAATTCGCCAGTATAGGGGTTGAAGATGTAATGCATCATCCTTGAAAAGGTAGGAGGAGCATTGGCGAGACCGAAGGACATGACGGTATACTCATATGAACCGTAGCTCGTTCTGAAGGCCGTCTTGGGAATGTCTTCCTCGCGAATGCGAATTTGATGATAGCCCATTCGGAGGTCAAGCTTAGAGAACACTTTAGCTCCTTTGAGCTGCTCAAAGAGTTCGTTGATGTTGGGGAGCGGATACTTGTTCTTAATCGTCTTCTTGTTCAATGGCCGGTAGTCAACACAGAGACGCTCCGTGCCATCTTTCTTCTTGACAAATAAGACACCACAGCCCCACGGAGATGTACTCGGTCTGATGAGACCCATACTCTCCTGCTTATCAAGCTGCTTCTTCAATTCCTTCAATTCATCCGGAGAGAGCTTGTATGGACACCGACAAGCAGGTTCGGTGCCCGGCTCGAGTTCAATGACAAACTCCACCTGACGGTGTGGAGGCATGCCTGGAAGATCTTCTGGAAAGACGTCTTGATATTCATTCACCACTGGAATTTGCTCTATGGCATTAATTTCACCCTTATCATTAAGAGAGAAAAGCCGAATAGTATTATCCCTGGAGGCGAAGATAATCACATCTTCATCAGAATGAGTCAATTTGACTTCCTTTTGAGCACAATCAATGTGAGCATCGTGTTGAGAAAGCCAATCCATTCCGAGAATGAGGTCGATGTCAGAATGACCAAGAACCACCGGTTTAGCCATAAAACGATAATCTCCCATGCGAATGGAAACATCCGGAGCATAGACAGTAGAAGACATACGTCTCCCTGGAGAAATAACTTCCAACCTCTGAGGCAAATTTGAAGTGGCAATATTGTGCTTGGATGCAAATGGTTGAGACATGAAAGAGCATGATGCACCCGAATCAAATAACACTTTAGCTGGAAAAGAGTTCACTGGAAGGTTACCCAAAATGACATCAGAAGAAGCCTCCGCTTGTGCTGCATTCATCAGATTGACCCTGGCAGCCTTTGGATCATGCTTGACCATAGCGGTACCGACAGGAGGAGGAGGAGGAAGACGCTTCGGATTCGGACATCTGTTGGCATAGTGACCTTTCTGAGTGCATTTGTTGCAAGTCACTTCTGAGAGAGGACGGAACTGAGAGCCACTGGACTTGGAGCCTTGAGACTGAAACTGCTTCTTCGACTGGTTGCTTGGGTTGGGTGGGTGGGAGAAACCACGACCACTAGAGTTCTTGTTGTTGGAGTTGTTGAAGTTGCTGGAGTTGTTGTATGGAGCTCGAATCATTGGAGGAGGAGGAAGCCAGAATTTCTGTTGTTTCGCAGCCAACTGAGACGATGAGGTAGAGTGAACAGCATCTCGAATTATCTTCTTAGAAGCCTCCATCTTGAGCTGAGCTGCTTCTTGTTTCAAAGCCATGTTATAGAACTTATCGAATTCGTCTGGCTCGAACAAAGTGAGAGCAAGCTGAAGTTCATCTTTGAGACCTCCACGGAACTGATAGATTTTACTCTTTGCATCAGGAATGTCTTGCTTTGCATAGCGAGCGAGGTTTTGAAACTTGACATTATACTGATAGACTGACATGGAGCCCTGCTTGAGGTTGCGGAATTGCTCACGCATACCCTCGATAACACTTGTAGGAATGTGATGCGAGCGGAAATCCTTGCAGAAATTCTCCCAAGAGATCACTTGACCCGGCCTTGAGTCTTTGTACTGCTGCCACCAATCAGCTGCTTGATCTTTCAGTTGGAAGGCTGCAAACTTCACATAGTCATCTTCTTTCACGTTACTGCACTCAAAATGCTTCTTGATATCGGTTAGCCAATCTTCAGCATCAAGAGGGTCGACACAGTAACTGAAAGCTTTAGGATTGTTGGCCAAGAACTGGTTGAGGGTAGCATGGTGCTGCTGGAAGAAGTTGCCTTGGTTCATTGGAACGCCCTGATTAGCTTGATTAACTTGATTAGCTTGCATCATCTGCATCATCTGCATCATCAACTGAGTGTTCTGAGCAGTAGTCTGCATAATTGCTCTCCAAGCCTCAAGCGGAGGAGGAGGGGAAGGAGGATGCTCTGGGACCTCTTCCACCTCTGGGTTGGCATTCAGAACCTTTTTCGGAGCCATCCTGTAAGAGATGACCACGAATCAGCAATTGATTGACAAAAGGAATAAGCTGAATCAATGGAATGAATTGCAACAAGTCTTCACAATAATCATTCGAACAATAAGAACGAATGAAATCATCCGAACAAGAGGAACGAATGATATTTCTCAGTTAATTGATAACATCAGTCTTCACGAGAAGCCACATAGGGATCAAAAGGATAAAATAATAAAAACAACAAGGTACGGAAAGGAACAAACACAAGAGAGGAGTTTTCGTTCTAACATCTTTGTGCTGAAAGCATATGAACGCGTTACGAAAAGGTTTTGCAATCCCCGGATCAGCATAGCCAAGGACCCTTTAAGATGCAACTCCTGATAGTAACATCGGTCATATAATCCCTTCACTCAATGTCGAACCCCGAACTCACTAACCTGCATTCGTTGGAAGAATGCCTACGATCTACTGGATAAAACCCACCTATAGTTTTCCGAAAGATTCTAGTTATGCAATCAGGTGTTGGGGATACACGGGAAGCACCGCGCAATCAACTCTAACCTACATCCAGGTGTATCCATCCTTCAACACATAACCAGTCTTTCTCGGAAACTGTGTACCTCGGACCTTCGAAAAGCATCCACTATAACAAGCTATGGCAATACTCCCGAACTACCTCCCCAGTACTGGGTGATGTCGGGGTTATCTTGCCACTGGCCGTATAGGGGAGATTTTCGATGTCGGCCGTCTTAAGTATTTAGTACTGTCGCGATAAGCTTGTTACAACGATACCCCGAAGCTCAACTCCTCGGTAACAGGAGGCATCGGGAACAATATCCTTGTCACAAGAACATCGAAACAATCCCAGAATACTCGCGGGATTCCTAAAAAAAAATTTGTGCAAATTTAGAAGATAGGAGAGACAAGAGTAGACGTCAGGAGTCCTCACCAGAGAGAAAGGGGATGAGAAGCAAAGAAATCCTACTCTCCGATATAATATAGGACTCAAAAAGTTTTCAGTGTGTGCCTAGACTCAACCGTCAACGGTTCGATCAAACAGTGGGGGCTCCTAGGTCGGAGAAGGCTCTGATACCAACTTGTAATGCCCAGGATGGAGTTATACCTCCTACATGTCGATGCACGACTTAAAGGCATAAGTCCATCCTAGAATGATCTCAAGTTTGGTAATCTTTGCACAACTCATGTAAAAGAGGGGATAGTAAACTTAAAATAGTTGGCTTACAATCGCCACGTCATAGAATAACAGTACAAGTCTCAAACATCATACATTAAGATCACTACAACCCTCTAAGGGCAAAAGCCAAAAGTCAAAGTACCAAACTCAGATAAAAACAACCACAGGCAGATCGAATCCTAGTAAGAGACTCCACTACTGATCGTCCGGGTAGCGCACGTAGTAACGACTACGCTCCTCGTCGTACTCCCAATCCAGCTCGGTGCCATCACCTGGATAGCTCACAGCTGGACCTGCATCTGGTGTGTGAAGTAACTGTGAGCCACAGAGGACTCAGCAATCCCGTCTCCGGGTAACAGAACTATCAAAGCCTTTAGGTGAGGGAAATGCTGAAGAAAAGAACAAGTCTGCAGCAGCAACTAGCATCTAGCTTACGCAAGTGAGAGCGAGAAGAGAAGGCATCGGCGAGAAGTGATCCTAGCTACAAGCTCACAAACATAACCCCTCCGTGTTCAACTCCCGAATCCCTATTCGGAAATTGACAGTCACGGAACACACGCTGGTAGTGTATTAGTAACATTGTGTCAAGTTATCTACAACCGGAATTAACAAGCTCCCATCTGCCACATAACCGCGGGCACGGCTTTCGAAAGTTCAAACCCTGCAGGGGTGTTCCAACTTGACCCATTACAAGCCCACGATCCGCGGAGTCGCAACTCCAAAGTGGGAAGACCCGAGTATCCTCGGAATCCCGTGCTCAAGATATACCGAGCTAAGGTAAGGCTAATCCAGCAAATCCTCCCGGCGTGTCGACACCCTGATCGTAGCCGCGCGTATCTAGGTCTCAGGACACGACCGGATGGGCGAAGCTACGGGTTTTTACCAGACCTTGAGTTTCCTCGAGGTGGCCTCGCAGGCTCCCCGATTCGGACCAACACTCATGTGGAGCACTGGCCCGGGGTTGTTGATTAAGAAAGAGGGTTAATTACTCCCTATGCATGTTTAGTTTGTTATTAGGCAAATAGTACCAAGGTTGGGATTTGCTGGAAAAGACTTAGCACTTAGCGGTTTATCGAGGGGGTCCCATACACCCCAACCGTGTTAGGAACGCATAATCAAGGAACATAATACCGGCTTATACGGATCCTAACGGCATGAGTGGAACAAATCACCAAGCAAAAGGCTTAGCCTTCCACCCTTGCCAATATATAGATGATTTCAATTAAAGCATTTATATAGTGTG
This sequence comes from Secale cereale, assembly GCA_902687465.1. Classification (NCBI taxonomy): domain Eukaryota; kingdom Viridiplantae; phylum Streptophyta; class Magnoliopsida; order Poales; family Poaceae; genus Secale; species Secale cereale. The sequence goes on from LR738712.1 coordinate 554,945,227, forward strand.
ATATAACCCAACCAAACTTCAACATGGAGCAAGCATCTTCACTTCACCTGCAACTAGCAACGCTATAAGAAGGGCTGAGCGAAGCGTACTTAGCCAAGCAACGGTTTGCGTAGGTAGGGTGGTTAAACATGGCAATTGGTTACAAGTAGGAGGCTGACATGAAGAACATGGGCATCGAGGCAAAACTATAGATCGAGACTACTAGCAATAGGCAAGATAGTAAAGTTATCGGGGTTCGGTCATCTTGCCTGAAGAGAATTCGTTCGGATCGTAAGAAGGGTCCTCGTGCTCAACCTCGTTGGAAAACTCGTGCTCAACTTCGAACCCGGTCTCAGCTTCCGGCTCTAAACACAACAAACACACCAAGCACCAATCAACACGATGCAATGCGCACTCGAAAAACATGAATGCATGATGGATGCACTAGGGATGCACATGGAGCACGTAAAACATCACTCAAGCAAAACACCTCAAAACAAGATAACAACCTGATATTATTAATCTACACAGAAAATCACCCAAGTTTGATATAAGATTCGCTGAAATCGGAGTTACGGGCTAAAAGTTATGCCCGAAACAAGATTTGAGCGAAAACTGAAAATTACAGCAACATAGCATCTTTGGAGCTCAAAATAATTAATCTACAGCACCCAAAAAGCATGGCAAAGGACTTTAACACAAACTAGATATATAGTACAACAACTAGGTCCAAAGTGCACCCCCAACGGAGTCACGGATCAATAGCAATGATCTTGGACATATTGAACTTTGAAATAAAATTCTGGCAGCAGAATTTTATTGAAACTTTAGAGCAAAAGATAAACATGCTACAGCCACTCAAATGGACATGTGAGGACATGAATGGAAATACAACAATATATACTTCAAGGAACAATCAAAATCCACCCCAAAACTATCATGCTTTGTCCTACAACATCACACGAACATGGCATCGGAACGTTACAGATTTCAGACTTAGTGAAATTTCACTAAGTCCTAAAACAGCAACATCATCATAGCATCAAAAAGAGCATGTTTAAGTCACCTCGAAACTAAACATGGCAAAGGGTAAGCACCTCATCAAAATACATATGACGGTGACCCCGAAACACACAAGCATGCATCATTGAGGTGAACACAACGATTGCAACGAGCTCATCAAGATGGCATTTCATAACAAGTGAAAACACAACATGTGAACATGGCACTTTGCAACGATGATAACAAGGAAACAATAAATCTACCATGCAACCTATCACACACAACACGTAGTTCGTGGCAAGACGAACGCGTGGACATGTCATTTGCATCGTTTGGACAAACGAGCTAAAAGTTATCACATGGCAAAGGTGGCATGAAAATAACACATAACAGCAGTTTATAACATGATGCGCTCTTGCAACAGCAAAACAAGTGTCAAGATGACATCTAACATGCATGACAACAACAGGTAAAACGTAGAGGACATCTCCACGAACATCTGGACATGCTACACGCGCAAAACGGAGCAACAGGCACAAATTTAGAGCAGTTCAAAGATAGCATAACAGATCAGGAAACAGGGACTTAGTGGGGAAAAAACAACCTAGATCAGATCTGGAGATGAACAGTATCGGGCCGGCGGCTGCGGATCCGGCCCAGATCTGGTGCTGGGCGGCTGGGCTTCGGCGGGGCGGCGGCCCGAAGAAGGCCGGCGCGGGGGCGGCGAGAGGCCCGCGGTGGCCTGGCCTGGCGGGGCGAGGCCCACCCGAGGCGGACGAGGCCCGCGGCGCGAGCGGGCGCCTGGAGCGGGGCGGTGGCCTGCGGAGAGGCGGGGACTCGGCGCGTCGCGGCCCAACTGGCCAGCTGGCGAGGCGGCTGGAGGGGTGCGGGGAACTGGTCCCCCACCCGGGCCTGGCGAGCGGCCCGGCTCTCCCGACGCGGCAGCGACGCGGTCGGCTGGCGTACGGCCCGAAGAAGCGGTCCCTGGGCCAGATCGCCCAGACGATCGAGGGGAGGCCGGTCTGGCGATGCGGCGACGCCCTGCCGATCGAAGCCTGGCGCCAGATCGCGTTGACTCCGAGGGAGCGAGGAGATCCGGTCGGGAAGACTGGAGGAGATCGAGGAGATTCCCTCGGGATCTGTGGGGAGTTTTCCAAGTGGAGAGGAGGGGGGAGGTTGGATCTGAGAAAAATTTGGGGAAGATAAAAAGGAAAAAGAAAGGGATGCCAAATTTAGACTAGGGGGGGTCTATAAGTAGCAGTTTTTAGGGTTAGGAGGAGTTTTAGGGGCGTTAGGAGCCCTCCGATCGTGATCCAACGGATCCGATCGCGGGGGTTGATTTAAAAGGCCTAGACGGAGAAAAGAGACTGCAGTAGGGATATTTCCGGGACACGAAGTGAAGGCACATCGGACCCACACGGACAACGGAGGAAAAGTCAACGGAGCCCAAACGAGACGAGATTTGAGAGGCGGGTTGCACACAACAAAACAACAACACACAACACAACCTCGCGGCACACCGGTAACGAAAAACGCCCGAACAACAGAGTAGGCCTACGGGACGTCACGGACACGTGAGGGAGCTCCGGAACGCGAAACGGGCAACGGGAAGAAACACGACGAACCGGATGCAACCCACAACACAAAATGCAAAGCAATGCACATGTCTACATGATATGAATGAATGCCACACACTCGCACAACAAAACGACGAAAGCCCGAAAGACAAAAACCCGAAAAGGAAATAGATGAAGCCGGAGATATATTATATGCCCAAAAGGGAAAGTATTACATCCGGGGCATTACAGCCGCCCCGTCACCCGCGCGCGGTCCGCCTACTCCACGCCCTCCTCCCGCCGCTGGCTCGGCTCGCCGCTGCCGGGCGCAGCTCCGTTCGGCGTAGCTCCGGCCGGCCGGCGAGCGCCGCCGTGGCTACGGCCTCGTCGCTGGCTCGCCGCGCCCAGGAGGGTCCAGCCTCCACGGGCGCCCCTGCTCATTTCGCCCGTACCCGACGCCCGTTAGGCCATTTGGGCCACTTACACATGGGGCCCAGCCCCCCTTTTTTAAAAAGAAAATAAATATAAAACAAACTTAATTAATTAATTTAGTTAATCATGATTAATTAACTATTTTAGTTTAATTAATCTGCTAACTAAACTGAGTTAATCTATAGTTAGTCAAATGTGTCAATGATAGGGGGCCCCACCCCTTGTTGATCAGTCAACGTTGACTGGTCAACTGGGACCCCCTGGACCCACATGTGAGCCTGTGTACATTTCTGTGTACACAGTGCTGTGTGCACATAGCATTTTAATATTTAATTTCGATTTAATAATAATTTCAGAAAATGGTTAAAACTTTAGAAAATTATATAAAATAATCTGTAACTCGGATGAAAATGTTTTATATATGAAAATCGCTCAGAATGACGAGACAAATCTGATTACGCGGTCCGTTCGTCCACCACACATCCGTATCATAGCGAACATGCAACTTTCCCTCTTCGATTCATCTGCCCGAAACACGAAACACCGGGGATACTTTCCCGGATGTTATCCCTCTTCGTCAGTACCGTGTAGCACCGCGTTAGAACACCCTAGCACTGTGTGTTGACTTGTCGTGCCGCTTTGTTGCATCTGTATGCTTTGTATTTATTGTTTCTTCCCCCTCTTCTCTCCGGTAGACCGCGAGACTGATGCTACCTCGGTGACCGACTACGTCGACGACGACCCCATCTTCTCATCTGAGCAACCAGGCAAGCCAACCCCCTTTGATCATTCCGATATCGCCCATTCTCTTCTCTCTTATGCTTGCATGAGAACTGCTACTGCTTTTTGTATGATCCTATTCTGATGCATAGCCTGTTGTTGATACTGCTTTCATACCTTACATGCTTATACTAAACTGCTTAGTATAGGCTGGTTAGAGATCCACCAGTGACCCCCTACCTTGTCCCGACTGCCCCGCTGGATTATCAGAAGACCCGATCAACGGGATCGAAGACCAGGACCCGGCACCGCACATCACTTTCCCCTTAGTTGCTCGACACTACTGGGTTACTATCGAGTGCCGAGGGTGAGACCTCATCAGCACTTCTGATGTTAACCTTGTAGGTTAGTTCATCGGTTGTGGTCATCGAGGGTGATTCCTCTTTCTCCACTCCCGATAACGACACTTTCATGTAACTCCTCAAGAGTGGACCTCGAGGGTGACTCCTCTTTCGTTCACCTTGACGATAAACATCAGGTGGAATTCCATCGAGGGTGATTTCCTCAGGTTTTCCTTTGGTGTCAGACACACAGTTACTATGGTTACTATGACCTTACACTGAACCTGGTTACTAAAGATGGGTCGACCCTGAGGCGTACCCGCGCGAGCTTAATTGCGAGTGATGTGTAGTCGGGTTGACCTGGAAGGTGCCCGCGAGATAAATACGAGGCGTGGCCGGGCACTCGCCTTGGCCGCAAGTCCTTGAGACGGGGCGATGGGGTCACATGTTCGTGAGTCTCTGCTCGTTACCGCGCGTTCCCAAGACACTAAACGATTTGGATATTTGATCCAAAGGGCCTCTGGCCTGATAGTGCTAACCATCACGTGGGCATAGTATGGGCGTTCTGCGTCGTATGCATCAGCCAAAGCTTAACCGACGTCATTGCGACTCAGCGGTGCGCGCCGGGTTGGACTGGTTAGGCTCCTGCCTTTTTAAAGGAGGTTGCTAGGTCTGCTCACCGGTCGCATACGCAACGTGCAGGAGTTCCCGGGGCAATTGGCCCATGACCCCTGGGGGCATAGGGTTTAGTCCGGCGTGCATGACCTCTCTATTAAGCCTAGGTCGGGTTGCGGCGTATTGTTTGGCCGAGGGCGGGCATGACCTGATGGTGTGTCCGGCCGGAGTTAAGCAAGCGTGTTGGGTAAGTTGGTGCACCCTTGCAGGGAAGAAAACATCTATCGATAGCCTGTCCTACGGTAACAGACACTTGGAGTTGTATCCCGATCGCTACAACTAGAACTGGATGCTGAGGCATTGTTTGGATATGTTGCTTCGGGAGTCGAGAAAGGATCCCGGAGCGTTGGAACAACAACATAAATATGACTTATGTTATACTACTCTACTTCCCCCTCTTGCTGCAAGACGGTGGTTTCTAGAAGATGTTAGTCTTCGATAGGACTAGTTTCTCCCCCTCTTATTCTGGCATTTTGCAGCTTAGTCCACAGGTACTACCCCTTTTCATTGATACCGATACATATGTAGTGTAGATCCTTGCTTGCGAGTACTTTGGATGAGTACTCACGGTTGCTTTGCTCCCCCCTTTCCCCCTTCTTTCTTCTTGCTGGTTGATGCTACCAAATGGTGGAGTCCAGGAGCCAGATACCACACTTGACGGCTGCTACTACCCCAACAGAGCCTACTACTACGTGGAGACACCTGACGACCAGGAGTAGTTAGGAGGTCCCAGGCAGGAGGCCTTGCCTTTTTGATCATTGATGTTTTGTGCTAGCCTGCTTAAGGCAATCTTGTTTAACTTCTGTGTGTACTCAGATACTATTGCTTCCGCTGACTCTTGTGTATTCAAGCTTATGTATTCGAGCCCTCGAGGCCCCTGGCTTGTAATATAAAGCTTGTATTATTTTAATTTGTGTCTAGAGTTGTGTTGTGATATCTTCCAGTGAGTCCTTGATCTTGGTCGTACACATTTGCGTGCATGATTAGTGTACGGTCAAATTGGGGGCGTCACAACCATGTTGCCATGCATCGATGTACTAGACTTAGACTCAACAAACTCAAACAGAAATAAAACATAACAAACTCCTAAACAACAAGATTAACACCAACACTCCTCTCCGAACCTAAGTCATGCTCCTCATCACCACCCGACGCCGTCGTCCGTCCTATTCAAACCGCCATCGTCCCGGCCATCTTCGGCGTCCACGCCTGGCCTGGGCGGGTGCGGCGCCTCTCTCCGAGGCCGCCGGTGCCCTTCCCTTAGCCGGAGCCACCGGGGCCAGCGCCGCGTGGTCTCGCCCCTGCCCCTGTTCGTCGCGACGAGGTAGAATGAGGCGGGAGGAGGAGAGAGAGACACGGTGGGCCCCGCATGTAAGCCTCTAGCCGTTGACTAGTCCCTGGCCCGCGTAGAGTAAGTGAATATGTATTCTGTTGAATACGCTTTCCTTCAGAGAAAGCGTACTTTAGTTTTTCTACGGCTCAAAACATGTTTTATGTTGCAGAAGACGTATTTCTCCCGAATGCGTTTTTTGTTTTAACCACCCGGGGCATGTCTATGAATATATTTTTTACAGATTAGTGTGTGGTCTTCCACTGTTCATATCTTGGCGACCGTAGCTCCGAATCAGGTGGTTCCAAACCCCACGTTTTCGTCTCGATGTGCTCATTCTGCTGGTACCATTTTCACTATGTCGTCACATACTAGAAATGACCAATTTGTCTTTGCCCTTATTTAGCCCCCTCTGAGAGAGAAGCTTTTCCGGTAAGTCTTTTCGCGGCTTCGCCGCACTTCTTCCTGGTGTATTCTTCATCCGCAGGCAAGCCAGGATAGCCACTTGCATGATGGCCTTGCGGTAGCCATGGTTTTACACTTGAATATTTAATAATTGTTTGCTCATTTACCACTATTATTACTGTTTCAGTTATGCTTGTGGATCCATGCTTATCATCATGCTATGCTCTTATGCACACTATTAGTTATATGGTTACTTGCTAGTATTATGTTCTCGTATTTCATCCTGGTATTTATGTCATGCTAGCGACAGTGATGTTCTTCTATGCATTATTATCGTCTGTTATGAAAAGTACATGTGATTTGCATGATCATCGCTATGCCATGTTCATCTGCATCTAGTAGTCCAAGTGATTTATTATAGTTGATGCTAATGCTTCATATGCTAAATGGTTTTGCTTCCCATCCATGCTCATGTTGTTATCATGTTCATATGCATTGTTGTTTCATCATGTTATTATGACTTTGCTCGTTATCACTCAAGTTGAACCAGATGTTAATCAAACTTGAACAATTGTTGGCTGAGTCATAGTGCCATCGAGTCGAGCTGACCAGTGCAGCCACACTTGTCTTATGGGAGGCCCTAATTCGGTCGATTGTTATGCCTCTTGCGGGTGCCTCCAACTAGGGAAGGTTATGCGCGCGCTATCATGTCCCGGTAGGCGACGATAACCTTATGTGCCCGTAGTTGTTGTAGGCGCCTTTGTCCCCGTTTGGGACCGTTATTGTTTTGCCACGACGGTGGATGTTTGGTGTCCAGAGTGGCATCCAGGGCCACCCATGACTTAGCCAAAGGGGATTTGGTCGAAGTGGTTGGGAGAGTGTCATGCAATAGATCGGTTTTGTCGGAACGCCATTGGTCCACCCGAATGGGAGCACGAGGTCTTGGGTTCCGTAGTGTAGGTACAATGTACTAACCTCTGCAGAGTGTATAATCTATCGATAGCCGCGCCCACAGATATAGGCCCAGTTCATATTAGGTCACATTATGAGTCAACAGTAATAATAACCTGCATAATAAACAACCCCGGTTCGATGAGGAAAGAAGTTGGTTGATCTTTATGTGGTCGTGAGAGGATCACAAGGGTATCATTGATATTGAAGTTGGTTGTGATGTCGTGTGATGACTGCGGGTAATAATCTAGCTCCTTGTGGTCATGTGATGATCACTACGGTAGTGTTAATACCAAGCTTGATTTATTCCCGAGGAGATCGTGTGATGTCAACGGTGGTAAGTGAATACATGTGGTGGTTACGAGGTAACCTCCAAACAGAGTAAGTGGATCATGATATTAAATATGCTGCATGCTAGTATCATCCTATTCATATCATGAGTGACATGCCATGCTCATTTCATATGGTGCTAGTTGTGTTATGTTCATGTGTTCATGCCATGCTCATCTCATACTGTTCAACTCGTATCATGTTCATCTTTAATGATTAATGTGTAAATGCCATGTTGTTGTTTGTCTTGATTGCTTTTGGTTGTTGTGAGCTTGCGAGTACATTCAAAGTACTCACCTGGCATGTCATGCCAATATGCAGGTCATGTCGTGATTGATTGCTTGTCGAGGATCCCGAGTCTGCGAGCTAGGATATGCGTTCCAGCCAGAGTCCCTGCAGAGTGGAGTCCATCACTTTTGTTGTTTTTCCGCTGCTAGAAGATATTCCGTTACTGCGAGTTGTTCTGCTGCTAGCATAGAACTACCTGAGCAAGAGTAGTGTTGCCGTGCCGATGTAATTCTCTGTTATATCAACCCTTTATATCCCTGAGTATTTGTAATAAAGAGTTGATGTGTTCTATGCCAAGCAGTGTCGTATTCCACAAGACTTGATCTCTGGGCTGGAATACAGGATGTTCCGGTCTCTCTAAGCCAAGGTGCCACAGGTCTTGGTATCAGAGCAGGTCTGGTCGTAGGACGCTTTAATCCGCGTGAACATTAGAAACCGGTAGTATGGAGTCTTGTCAGTCTGCTGCATTCAATTGTTTCATTTGTTTGCTGCACCGCATGCATATAGACTTATTATCTCATCGCTAACGATTGATCTTGTGAGTGTAGGTGGCATCGGTTTCGATCCACTACGTGCACCTTCCAGCTTTGCATACCTGCTTTTCGGTGTTTAACGTTATCTCTACCCCAGCGTAGTGATGACGAGGTACCAAGTGGTGCCGAACACTTGCAGGAGTTATGCTCAGGTATCGCATATATATTTGTCTGTCAGCCGCCCCTATCGTTTCGGCGATAGACATGTTTCTATCCCGGATCATGCCATCCATCTCGCTGCTTTGGCAACCCTTACTGATCTTTGCTATCAGAAAAAGGGTAATGTCAGAATGCCCTGCTTTCCACCGCTATCCTACTATGTCAACCATTCCCTGGATGAGTACGGGTTCCTTCCGTCCGCTAGATGATGATGTGGCTGGTCGTGACATCCGTATCTCATTACATGATCACCACGTCCCTCCTCACCCCTAAACCCGTCCAGATCCAACCAGTGTTAAGCCAACACTTGGTGTAGATCTGTTTACACCACCTCCTTCCACACGTGGATTCACTTTTGTGCACACCGCCACAACATATTAGATCGCAATACCGGGGTTTCCATGAGATTGGTGTGCTTAACTATGCATGCATATTATTGTTGTGAGTAGTAATATGTGATGTTGCTTGATTTATGATATTATTTGTATGCCTCGTGTGCTTTTGTTTCATTCATTTGTTTTGCTTCTTCCTTTGGGCCTTCTATGGTACCTTATTTCCCCTTATTGAAGTTGCTCATCAACCAACACCAGACTCGATTAATCGACAAAGATTTCATATAATTGGAAGCTCAGCTAAGCAATATGGAATTATCAGTCGACTGCATTGTTTTTGGAAATACCTGGTCTGACTACAAATGATATCCTGGCTTGATTATCAGCATCAAGTCTGCATCATGTGCACTCTTCATAGCAGTAACGATGACATCAACCGGACGACAAATTGTGTGCAAAACCAACTGTATATTTCGAGTCAAAGGTATGATTCATATACAAGGTTGATTCTGCTATGAGTACACTTTGAAGCATGTCATACTCCGGAAGCGAGCAAGATTGTTCTATGAACTCAATACCTAGCAAGAAGGATAGTCGAACACCCTTTTCCATACAAGTAGTTGGTAGTAATATTGAAGGGCATATATATGTCACTGAGTCAATATATCATAGAAAGAAGCTTCTGGTATAAGGAACTCCAATCTTCCTCCGTAAGCAACCAAAGAAGCTTACCATGCAAGAGTCCTCAGTCTTCCTCGGTAAGATATGCATATGACTTCTCATGCAAGATACTCATGCTTCTTCAGTAAGCTACCGCAAAGGTTTCCGGCATAAGGTACCGACTCTTCCCCAGCAAGTCTTTAAGGGGGAAGCTTCTAAAGTACGGTACCCAATCTTCTTCAACAAGTTGTCTGATAAAATCTTCAAGCACAGGCTATTCAGTCTTCCTCAACAGATATTCTCGATGGTTTCCAACACAAGCTATCCAATCCTCCTTGGTACAACACTGGTGCAAGATATTACATAATGAATTGGCAGCATATGGCAGTGCATCCCAAGGATCAGAACCAGAACAGTTTTGTCAGAAGCAAGAATTAGTCAAGAAACAAGTCCGCCTCGAGAATCAACTACTTCTATATGTTGTAAGCATGCTGCCCAATTCTTACAAGTCACTCGTAGGATGATGAGATCCCGGTAAGAATCCGACAATCTCATCAGTTATGCAAGAGGAAGAAAGTCAGTCATACACCTTAGTGGGTGTTGCAAGGACCAACAACGTTTGAAGGAAAACAACATGAGGCAACAATTCTGGAAGTTCTTATCAAGGCCAGCTTTCTCACACCCGACAAAGTGATGTCATTAATCGTTGTCATTGTGTTGTATGATTGACAACATCAATGAGCTCCGTAACAACATACATGAACCCGGTATATATTCTATGACCCGAGACATGAATAAGGCTACGGTATGATTGCCAAAATACTGCACCTGACAGCACCTATGGTCACATGAAGAATTAAGGATATATATGGCCAAGTTCTTTCAGCAAAGGATCCACACAAAGAAAACAATAATGAAGAAGCCAAGTCGGCAATACATGTATGATAATTGTTGCATGAATATTACGGATACCTAAGACAATTTGATTCAGTATCGATCACCAAGAATTTACGCCCAAGGGGTCTACTCTGATGTGGTAAGGACCTCCTATCAAGGTAACCCACTCAACCAACTGTTATGCTCAAAATTGTCAGAAGGAATATTCAAGTCTGTCATGTTAGACCAAAGGACAATTTAGCAATCTGACTCCAACGAATGTGTTATGGCATCACACGACCTCGTATCCACATGGATATACCAACAGAATGAGTGATCAGAATGATCTCGAAGCCTATGACCTCACATATGTGAATCATTTAAAGGATAGCCTGCCGTGAACAAGATCCCTTTTGTGAGAACCACTGTCAGTCCAGTTGTGCATACCATCGTTATAAGGCTTACTCCTTTATCCTGGACACGACAGGCGACCGTCAAATATTTGGTACGGATTTGATACTCAAGACAGTGGAGATAGCCCAGATAATTTAGGAATCTCTACGAGAAGTTAGATTCCACCAGTAGAACGGTTATTTTTGAACCCGGAGGACATGTATCTATTTGACCAAACCAATGCAAGGAGTAAAATATTTGGTGTCCACCAAGAAAGTTTGTTCACAACTTCATGGAATATTGTCAGTGCCAGATGACACACCCATCAGAGACCACTCTCGGACTTGTGAGAAGGGCGCGTATGCCAATCATGATAACCTATCGCACCCGAGCTAAGCCGACAATTATGAAAGAAATTGGAGCCAGTGCAAATATGAACATGTGAGGTAAGACATGTCAGGATGCGTATACAATGATGCAAACCACCCCAGAGCAAGGCAGTCAAGTCATATGAAATTCAGTGGGAACAATCGATAGAGGAAAAAGGATACCGAGTTGGAAACATATTCCTTAAGTCGGATATGTTGATACGTCTCCAACGTATCTATAATTTTTTATTGTTCCATGCTATTATATATTCTGTTTTGGACGTTTAATGGACTTTATTATACACTTTTATATTATTTTTGGGACTAACCTACTAACCCAAGGCCCAGTGCAAATTGCTGTTTTTTTGTGCCTATTTCAGTGTTTCGCAGAAAAGGAATATCAAACGGAGTCCAAACGGAATGAAACCTTCGGGAGAGTTATTTTTGGAACGATATCAACACAAAAGACTTGGAGTGCATGCCAGGAAGCGAGAGAGGCGTCCATGAGGGCAGGGGCGCGGGGGGGGGGGGGGGGGGGGGGGGGGGGGGC
>LR738712.1:554957225-554991676 GCA_902687465.1 Secale cereale
GGGGGGGGGGGGGGGGGGGGGGGGGGGGGGGGGGGGTAGGCGCGCCCCCCACCCTCGTGGGCCCCCTGTTGCTTCCCTGATGTCCCTCTTCCTCCTATATATACCTACGTACCCTAAAACTATCGAGGAGCACCACGAAACCCTAATTCCACCGCCGCAACCTTCTCTACCCATCAGATCCCATCTTGGGGCCTGTTCCGGAGCTCCACCGGAGGGGGGCATCGATCACAGAGGGCTTCTACATCAACACCATAGCCTCTCCGATGAGTTGTGAGTAGTTTACCATAGACCTTCAGGTCCATAGTTATTAGCTAGATGGCTTCTTCTATCTCTTTGGATCTCAATACAAACTTCTCCTAGATCTTCGAGGAGATCTATTCGATGTAATTCCTTTTGCGGTGTGTTGGTCGAGATCCGATGAATTGTGGGTTTATGATCAAGATTATCTATGAACAATATTGGATTCTTTTCTGAAATCTTTTATGCATGATTTAAATATCCTTGCAAGTCTCTTCGAATTATCGGTTTGGTTTGGCCTACTAGATCTTTAGTTCTTGCAATAGGAGAAGTGCTCGGCTTTGGGTTCAATCTTGCGGTGTCCTTTCCCAGTGACAGCAGGGGCAGCCACGCACGTATTCTATTGTTGCCATCGAGGATAAAAAGATGGGGTTTATATCATATTGCTTGAGTTTATCCCTCTACATCATGTCATCTGCTTAAGGCGTTACTCTGTTCTTATGAACTTAATACTCTAGATGCATGCTGGATAGCGGTCGGTGTGTGGAGTAATAGTAGTAGATGCAGAATCGTTTCGGTCTACTTGTCACGACGTGATGCCTATATACAATGATCATGCCTAGATATTCTCATAACTACGCGCTTTTCTATCAATTGCTCGATAGTAGTTTGTTCACCCATCGTAGAAATCTGCTATCATGAGAGAAGCCACTAGTGAAACCTCTGGCCCCGGGGTCTATCTTCCATCATATTAGTTTTCCGTCAACTTGCCAATTTCTTTCGCCATTGCTGTACTTTGCATTATTTACTTTTTCTCTATACCAAAAATACCAAAAATATTATCTTATCATATCTATCAGATCTCACTTTTGTAAGTGACCGAGAAGGGATTGACAACCCCTTTTATCGCGTTGGCTGTAAGGTTCTTATTTGCTTGTGCAGGTACGAGGGACTCACGAGTGGTCTCCTACTGGATTAATACCTTGGTTCTCAAAAACTAAGGGAAATACTTACGGTACTGTGCTGCATCACCCTTTCCTCTTCGAGGGAAAACAACACAAGCTCGAGAAGTAGCATATATTCATACTTGTTCCTTGAGCAACCAAGTCTCGAGGATGAGATTTCTTTAAGGGGAAGGCTTGTCACACCCTGGATTTTGGCCTTTTGATTTTCTGTGGATTTTGCTTTGGATTTCTTTTTCTGTGGCTATGTGGTTTGGAAACAGGAGAATATGATCTCTTCTTCCTTTCCAGAGTGGCTTGTAATCCTCAAACCATCCCAAGATCATGTCATTTCCCATCTTGGACCAACCCAAATATTCGTTTTCTTGGGAATATTCCTTTTTCTATTAAAGGAATAACCCTATTTGCCCTAGGTTGTGAACCTATATTAATGTCACTCCCAAAATTCCCAAATAATTCTCATAAATTGTTTGGGCTATATCTTCCACAGACATGTCAAAACCCTTCATTGTCCAGTTCAAAAATAATTCACAACTATTCCTTTTCCTATTCTGCCATAAATGGCACTTTGTGAAGGAAGTGTCATTTATCTTCGCTAGATTTCTCCCAAACTTTTCGGGAACTCTTTCCTATCCTTATCATTGCCTCATGCCAAAATTCAACTTCATTTTCCTAGTAAATATTTCTCAGCAATTTTCCAAAGTTACTGTCCAACAAGAAACTTCGTGAAGGAGCTACTAGCTAGGAGTAGCCAAATGAGTTGAAATTTTGACACGACTTCAATATTCTCATATCATAGCTCTACACAAGATTTGACAATCATTCCATCATCCATGTGAGCTCAACATCCAGTCTTTGCTTCTGGTTAGATTTTCAGTTTGTGAAGCAACTATATTTTATATTGCTTCATAATTACTAAAAATTGTCCAGGACCTTCTCCTACCTATAAAACATCAATCCGCCAAATTTGGGATCATTTAATCTAGCCAATTTCTCTCAATGATTTTCCCAAATTCTGATCAAATTGAAGCATTGTAAAGCAAGTACCGTTTTGGTATATCCAAATGGGATGAATTTTTTTACAATGTCTTCATATGCTCAAATGATCCTCCTCCTCCAATTTTTAGATCAATCCAACCATCCATTTGAGCACATCATTAGGATTTGCATTTCTGAACAGTGGGGTCATTTGTACAACAAGTGTTAGAGTTTCTTCTCCATTTGAGCTGAGACTTTGCGAAAACAGTGTTCATGGCATGTGATAACACCATGCCAAAGACTAGACCCTGTCTCCCTTTGTATCTTCCTCACCACATCACAGACACCTTGTTGTTGATTGGTTTTGGAGCTTTGCTCAAATCTCTTCTTTTCTCCTGCCTTTGTTTCTTTGCCTTTTGGCACTCTCTAGCTAATGAGTGACCCATCGTGCAGACACGGCCTTGGTGTCTAGAGCGCGTGTCATTGCCGCATTTTTCTGCTCACTGCCACCCTCCATGTCCATTAGCTCCATCTCGACGTCACCATCTCCCTGAACCTCTCTCGACTTCTCCGGTCACATCCTACGTGGTGCTCTGGCCGCGTCCGTGCTCTGACCACCGCCCCCACCACCATGGTGTGTCGACCACGTCCTCCCGAGCCTTCTCGAGCATACCCAAGCTCTCCTGCGTCGACCTGAGCCCTCTGGACGGATCTTCCCTCCCTCCGCGTGGCCCTGCTCGCGCTAGAGCACCGGCACACGCGTCATCGCGGCCATGCTCGCCCCTCCCGTCGCTCCGGCTATATAAGCCCACCCGAGGCCTTTCGACCGCACCAAGCTCATCTCCTCATCCCCAGTAGCCCCCCACCACCCCACTGAGCTCGAGGAGCTTTCATTGTCTTCAATGGCCGTCGTGCCCGCCGTCGTCCTCGACCTAAATTTTGGTGAGCCAAGCTCTTTCTCTCCCTCCCGACCTTGCCCGAGCCCCCTCCGCACCATCCCAAGCCTTCCCCAACCCCAGCTCCTCCTCTCAGCACCTGAGCCATGCTCCTCATCACCACCTGAAGCCATCGTCTACCCTGTTCAAACCGTCGTCGACCTGGCCCTCTTCGGTGTTCGCGCCTAGCCTAGGAGGGTGCGGCGCCTCTCCCCGAGACCGCCAGTACCCTCCCCTCGGCCAGAGCTGGCTGGAGCCACCGGGGCTAGCACCGCGCGGTCTCGCTCCTACCCCTACTTGTCGTGAGGAGGAAGAAGGAGGCGGGGGAGGAGAGAGAGACGCAGTGGGCCCCGCGTGCAAGCCTCGGAACGTTTACTAGTCCGTGGCCCACACATAGTAAATGAAGACGTATTTTGTTGAATACGCTTTCCTTCAGAGAAAGCGTACTTTAGTTCTTCTACGGCTCAAAATACATTTTCTGTTGCATAAGACGTATTTCCCCCGAAGGCGTTTTCTGTTTTAACCACCAAGGGCCTGTTTGTGAATATTCTATTCACAAATTAGTCCCTGGTCTTCCACGGTTCATATCTTCGCGACCGTAGCTCCGAATCAGGTGATTCCAAAGCCCACGTTTTCGCCTCGATGAGCCCATTCCATTGGTACCATTTTCATTATGTTGTCACATAATGGAAATGACCACTTTACCTATTTATCCCCCCTCCGAGAGAGAAGATTTTCTGGCAAGTCTTTCCGCAACTTCACCGCACTTCTTCCCGTGTATTCTTCATCCCTAGGCAAGCCACAACAGACACTTGCATGATGGCCTTGTAGTAGCCATGGTTTTCCACCTGATTATTTAATAATTGTTTGCTCATTTACTAATGTCATTACTGTTTTGGTTATGCTTGTGGATCCATGTTTATCATCATGCTATGCTCCTATGCACCCTCTTAGTTACACGGTTACTTTGTAGTATTATTGTTCTCGTATTTCATCCTGGTACTTATGTCATGCTAGAGACAGTGATGTTCTTATATGCATTATTATCATCTGTTATGAACAGTACCTGTGATCTGCATGATCATTGCTATGCCATGTTCATCTGCATCTAGTAGTCTAAGTGCTTTATTATAGTTGATGCTAATGCTTCATATGCTAAATGGTTATGCTTCCCATCCATGCTCATGTTGATATCATGTTCATATGCATTGTTGTTTCATCATGTTATTATGACTCAGCTTGTTATCACTCAAGTTGAACTTGATGTTAATCAAATTTGAATAATTGTTGGCTGAGTCATAGTGCCATCGAGTCGAGCTGATCAGTGCAGCCAAACTTGTCTTATGGGAGGCCCTAATGCAGTCTATTGTTATGCCTCTTATGGGTTCCTCCAACTAGGGAAGATTATGCGCGCGCTATCCTGTCTCGGTAGGCGGCGATAACCTTGTGTGCCCGTAGTTGTTGTAGGCGCCTTTGTCCCCGTTTGGAACCGTTATTGTTTTGCCACGACGGTGGATGTTTGATGTCCAGAGTGGCATCCGGGGCCACCCATGACTTAGCCAAAGGGGATTTGGTCAAAGTGGCTAGGAGAGTGTCATGCAATAGATCGGTTTTTTCGGAATGCCATTGGTCCACCCGAATGGTAGCACGATGCCTTGGGTTCCGTAGTGTAGGTACAATGTACTAACCTCTACAGAGTGTATAATCTATCGATAGCCGCGCTCGCAGATATGGGCCCAATTCCATAATAAACAACCCCGGTTCGATGAGGAAAGAAGTTGGTTGATCTTTATGTGGTCATGAGAGGATCACAAGGGTATCATTGATATTGAAGTTGGTTGTGATGTCGTGTGATGACTGCGGGTAATAATCTAGCTCCTTCTGGTCATGTGATGATCACTACATTATTGTTAATAACAAGCTTGATTTATTCCTGAGGTGATCGTGTGATGTCAACGGTGGTAAGTGAATACACGTGGTGGTTACGAGGTAACCTCCAAATAGAGTAAGTGGATCATGATATTAAATATGTTTCATGCTAGTATCTACCTGTTCATATCATGAGTAACATGCCATGCTCATTTCATATGGTGCTAGTTGTGTTCTGTTCATATGTTCATGCCATGCTCATCTCATACTGTTCAAGTGGTATCATGTTCATCTTTAGTGATTAATCTGTAAATGCCATCTTGTTGTTTGTATTGATTGCTTTTGTTTGTTGTGAGCTTGCGGGTACATTCATAGTACTCACCTGGTGTGTCATGCCAATTTGCAGGTCATGCCGTGATTGATTGCTTGTCAAGGATCCCGAGTCTGTGAGCTAGGATACGCGTTCCAGCCAGAGTCCCTGCGGAATGGAGTCCATCACTTTTGTTGTTTTCCGCTGCTAGAAGATATTCCGTTACTGCGAGTTTTTCTGCTACTAGCATAGAACTACGTGAGCAGGAGTACTGTCGCAGTTTTGATGTAATTCCCTGTTATATCAACCCTTTATATCCCTGTGTATTTGTAATGAAGAGTTGATGTGTTCTATGCCAAGCAGTGTCATATTCCAGAAGACTTGATCTCTGGGTTGGAATATGGGGTGTTCCGGTCTCTCTGAGCCGGGGTGCCACATGTCTTTCTCTCTGTTTAATGCTTCTAGCTAAGTACACCACCTCCATTAATGCAACTCCTTTCTCTTTTCCTACCCCTCCACTAGTTAGAGTCATCTCCTGATGACCCACAAGTATAGGGGATCTATCATAGTCCTTTCGATAAATAAGAGTTTCGAACCCAACGAGGAGTAGAAGGAAATGACAAGCGTTTTTCAACAAGGTATTTTCTGCAAGCACTGAAATTATCGGTAACAGATAGTTGTGTGATAAGATAATTCGTAACGGGTGTCAAGTAAGAAGAGTAAATAAGGTGCAGCAAGATAGCCCAATCCTTTTTGTAGCAAAGGACAAGCCTAGACGAACTCTTATATAAAGAAAAGTGCTCCCAAGGACACATGGGAATTGTTGTCAAGTTAGTTTTCATCATGCTCACATGATTCACGTTCATTACTTTGATAATTTGATATGTGGGTGGAACGGTTCTTGGGTGCTCCCCTTCCTTGGACAAGACGCCCACTTATGATTAACCTCTCTCGCAAGCATCTGCAACTATGAAAGAAGAATTATGATAAATCTAACCATAGCATGAAACATATGGATCCAAATCAGCCCCTTACGAAACAATGCATAAACTAGGGTTTAAGCTTCTGTCACTCTAGCAACCCATCATCTACTTATTACTTCCCAATGCCTTCCCCTAGGCCCAAATCATGGTGAAGTGTCATGTAGTCGACGTTCACATAACATCACTAGAGGAAAGACAACATACATTTCATCAAAATATCGAACAAATACCAAATTCACATGATTACTTATAACAAGACTTCTCCCATGTCCTCATGAACAAACGTAATAACTACTCACAAAGCATATTCATGTTCATAATCATATGGGTATTAAATAGCATTAGGGATCTGAACATATAATCTTCCAACAAATAAACCAACTAGCATCAACTACAAGGAGTAATCAACACTACTAGCAACCCACAGGTACCAATCTGAGGTTTTGAGACAAAGATCAGATACAAGATATGAACTAGGGTTTGAGAGGTGATGGTGCTGGTGAAGATGTTGATGGAGATTGACCCCCTCTCAATGAGTGGATAGTTGGTGATGACGATGCCTTTAGTTTCCCCCTCCCGGAGGGAAGTTTCCCCGGCAGAACAGCTCCGCCAAAGCCCTAGATTGGTTTCGCCCAGGTTCCGCCTCGAGATGGCGGCGCTTCGTCCCAAAAGCCTCCTTATGATTTTTTCCAGGTCAAAACACATCATATGGCAGAAGATGGGCATCGGGGGCCTACCAGGTGGCCCACAAGGCAGGGGCGCGCCCCCACCCTTGTGGATGGCAGGTGGCCCCCCTCTGGTACTTTCTTCGCCCAATATTTTTTATATTTTCCAAAATGGCTCCCCATGAAGTTTCAAGACTTTTGGAGTTGTGCAGAATAGGTCTCTAATATTTGCTCCTTATCCAACCTAGAATTCCAGCAGCCGGCATTCTCCCTCTTCATGTAAACCTTGCAAAATAAGAGAGAAAAGGCATAAGTATTGTGCCATAATGTGTAATAACAGCCCATAATGCAATAAATAACGATATAAAATTATGATGCAAAATGGACATATCATCTCCCCAAGCTTAGACCTCGCTTGTCCTCAAGCGAAAGCCGAAATCAAAAAATATGTCCACATTTTAGAGACAGAGGTGGCGATAAAAATAAAATACGGACATGAGGGCATCATGATTATCTTCAGAACATCAACATAAATTGTCATATAGATTCTTATGCCAAAGTAACAATTCGTTCACAAGGTAAAGTATGAATCAGAAACTTTATTAAAAACTAACAAACTATGATCTCAGTCATTGAAGCAGTTGCAATTTGTCATAACATTGGCAAGAGTCAATATAAGAGCTTTTCAGCAAGTGCACATACTCAACTATCATTTAATCTTTCACAATTTCTAACACTCACGCAATACTTATGAGTTCAAACACAGAGAAAGATAGGGGCTTATAGTTTCACCTCCCCAATAATGGTTCATGGTCCTCTACATCTGCGTGGATATATATATAGATCTAGCTCCAACATATTGTGCTTGCCAAAGGATAAAAGTAAAAAGGAGAGGTGAAGATCACCTTGACTCCTGTATAATGGTAAAAGATAAAAGTAAAAGATAGGCCCTTCGCAGAAGGAAGCAGAGGTTGTCATGAGCTTTTATGGTTGGATGCACAAAATCTTAATGCAAAATAACATTGATACGTCTCCAATGTATCTACTTTTTCTCACGCTTTTCCTCTTGTCTTGGACTCTAATTTGCATGATTTGAGTTAAACTAACCCCGAACTGACATTGTTTTCAGCAGAACTACCATGGTGTTGTTTTTGTGCAGAAATAAAAGTTCTTGGAATGAAACAAAACTTTGCGAGGATTTTTATGGAATAAAAGAGAATTACTGGAGCCAAGACCCACCAGAGAGGGGCCCCTGGGTGGGCACAACCCACCAGGGCACACCTCCTCTCTTGGCGCGCCCAGGTTGGTTGTACCCACCTGGTGGCCCTGCAGACGACAACCCTGATCATATAAATTCCTATTTTCGGAGAAAAATCAGAGAGAAAGAATTATCACGATCTACGAGACGAAGCCGCCGCAACCTCCTGTTCTTCCTCGGGAGGCTAGATCTGGAGTCCGTTTGGGGCTCCGGAGAGGGGGATCTTCGTTCTTCGTCATCACCAACCCTTCTCCATCGCCAATTTCCATGATTCTCCCCACCGGGAGTGAGTAATTCCTTCGTAGGCTCGCTGGTCGGTGAGGAGCTGGATGAGATTCATCATGTAATCGAGTTAGTTTTGTTAGGGCCCAATCCCTAGTATCCACTATGTTCTTAGATTGATGTTGCTATGACTTTGCTATGCTTAATGCTTGTCACTTTGGGCCCGGGTGCCATGAACTCAGATCTGAACCATTTATGAATTCATCCTTATATCCATGTTTTAGATCCTATCTTGCAAGTTATAGTCACCTACTACGTGTTATGACCCGGCAACCCTGGAGTGACAACAACTGGAACCACTCCCGGAGATGACCGTAGTTTGAGAAGTTTCATGTATTCACTATGTGTTAATTCTTTGTTCTGGTTCTCTATTAAAAGGAGGCCTTAATATCCCTTAGTTTCCAATATGGACCCCATTGCCACGGTAGGGTAGGACAAAATATGTCATGCAAGTTCTTCTAATAAAGCATGTATGACTATTTACGGAATACATGCCTACATTATATCGATGAACTGGAGCTAGTGCCGTATCGCCCTAGGTTATAACTGTCACATGGTGAATATCATCCAACAAATCACCGATCCAATGCCTACGAATTTTTCCTATATTGATCTTGCTAAGTTACTACTGCTGCTGCTATTGTTACACTTGCTACAAAATTACTGCTGCCACTGTTACTGTTACCGTTGTTGTTGTCACTACTATCAAAACTATCAAACTACTTTGCTGCTGATCACTTGCTGCAGATAATTAATCTCCTGGTGTGGTTGATTTGATGACTCAGCTGCTAATACCTTCAAATATTCTTTGGCTCCCCTTGTGTCAAATCTATAAATTTGGGTTGAATACTCTACCCTTGAAAACTGTTGCGATCCCCTATACTTCTGGGTTATCAAAACCTTTTTCTGGCGCCGTTGCCGGGGAGCATAGCTATATTTGTTGAGTCACTTAGGATTATTATCAAATTATCACTATGAAGAATCTGAAGGATCCAAAGACTAAGATATTTCCCTCAAAGACGAGGGGAGGTAAGGAACTGCCATCCAGTTCTGCTTTAGATTCACCTTCTGTTATGAGTAAACTTGCAACACCACCACATGCTATCAATTCTAATATGTCGCAAGTTATTGATGATTCTACTTCTACTCTGAATGATGCTAGTACCTTGCTTGATAATGATGATGTCCCACTTGGTGAATTTCTTGATGAAAAAATTGCTTGAGTAATACAACATGATGTTGTTGAATCTGATGATGAGCTTGAAACTGAAACTCTTGAAACACCTGCAAGAACAAGCCTTCCTAGATATGAATTGCTTAAGGTACCAGAAGGTTATGTTATGAGTGAAGAAGCAACAAGAGATATTCTTGCTTGTAATGATAGAGATGATCTAGAGAAATTACTACACAATTATTAAAAAAAAATCTCTGAATGCTAGAATCAAATGTGATCCTAAGTTTGCTACTTCACCTATCTTTATTGATGATAAGGATTATGAATTCTCTGTCGACCCAGAGTTAATTACTTTGGTTGAATCTGATCCTTTCCATGGTTATGAAACTGAAACTGTTCTGGCACATTGTCACACCCTGCATTTTTTAACATGTTATTTGCATCAATGAAGCATGAAAATTTGGACCAACATTTTTTTTGGCATCATTTGGCTTTTATTTGGAATTGAGTTTTTCTTCATATGTTTTTCATGTGCTCATTAAAGTCAACTATTACCTCTTGTGGAATTCATCTCCATACCCAAAACTTCTGCCCAATGATCATACCAAGTGTTTATAGCAGTATAGTATTTTCTTATAAAATTAATTTGGCCAAAATGTATTTTTAAAATTTAGTATTCCAAAAACCCCTGAATTGAGGTTTGCACTGCAAGTGCCTGATTAGGGTGAGAAAGTTATTTCAAAAGGTATATTTGAGACCTAGTAGATATAGGACTCCCAGAAACCACAAAAGTATAATTTTAAAAGTTATTTTCCTATTTTATTTAAAAGCTTTTTCTTAAGGCCAGAAATGGTCTTTAATAGGGAAAAATTATTTAATTATTTCAAAAATATTTGCCAAAATTCAGGGAGACTCATAGGACATATATTGTCCATATATAAGAGTTTCAACACTTGGTCATGTTCAAAATAATGGGCTAATCCCTCAGAAACCCTTTCTGGATATTTCAAGCTTTTGAAATATTTACAAAGGTAATATTCTCTAAAAATTCCAGGGAAATTCTATCATGTCATATATGACATATTTGATGATCTTGCCAAGCCCCATGCCTTGGGAAGCAAGATAACATCCTCAAAACCCTTCAAAACCATTCTGTCCATATCTGAAGTTTGAGCAACTTTACATTGCCAAACTTATCCCTCAAACTTGGTGCACATGCTAGAAAGGTCTAATAAGGCATCTAGACCAAATGTCACAAGCTTTGGAATAGGGTAACTTGATTAGAATACCCCAAAACCATTTCTGTTCAAATTCAAATTTGAACAACTTTACATTACCAACTTTTTACCTGGAGCTTCAAACTTTGTGAGCATGATCAATACCCCAAATGATGAAACTACACCAAGTGGTGCATCAAGGGGAGATGATTAGCTTGACTTAAACATGATGAAGCCATTTCTGTTGATTTCTAGGGTTCACCAAAGTTACATTGGCTAGTTTCTTCAAATGAGCCCAAATTTGGTGAAACACCCTATTTCCACATGACATTCAATTATGTTAAGTGCCATGGCTAGTGGAGATCATTTGCTTGCCCAAAACTTGATCAAACACCTTCTGCCATTTTACCAAAACCATCATCTTGACCTCTTTTACTATTTACTTTTGCCTCAACTTTCTACCACAGCTTCACCTAGTTACATTCTACCTCCAGTAACTTCCCTTGGACCAGAGCTCCATGATTGAGGGGTGAAAACCCTAAGTTACCTTGCTGGACAGCCAAATTCTACCCATCTACCAGCTTCACTCCTCCCTCACTGATCACCCAGAGCATTCAAGGCCACAGCTGGTTTATTTACTTTGTGCTGGACCCCCCAGACACGGCGGACACGACCAGTGAGCCAACGGCATGCCATGGCATGCAATTAGCATGCTCCAGAGCGCGCTACAGCGCGCACCCGCACTGTAGCCTCGCCCAATCCCTCGCTTCCGACCACCTCGTGCTCTCCCTCGCGCCAACCGATGCACCTCGGCGTCCGCAACTAGCCCCGATGCTGTCCCCCTCCTCCTTCTCCCTCCAGTGGCCGCCCTCGCACGCACGCCGGCCGCCCGCAAGCTCCAACCTCTGGCCTCACACGCGCGAGCCCTCTGGAGCATTCCCCGCTCCTCCTCTTCCCTCTCCTAGGCGTAGACCTCATCCGTGAACGTCCCCAACTCGAACACAAGTGTCTGCACGGCCTCTGGCCTCGCCCGTAACCTCGCCGGCGCACGAGTCCACGGTGGACCGGGGCCCGGCTATATAAGCATGCCCCGGGCCTCTCCAACGGAACCCATCTCCTCCCCATACCCCCAGAAGCTCACCAGAACCACCCACTCGCCCTCAGAGAGCCTCTGTGCTCGGGATCGACCGGAGCTCCGCCGCCTCGGGCGACCGGAGATCTTGCGGTACAGCCTCCCTCCGCCCCAGCTCTTGCTCGATCTGGAGCCACCGAACCTCACTGACCCGTTCCCCTCCTTCCCCCACTCCTATTACAGCCCGGAGCGAGCCAGCCAGGATCCTCCCGACGCTCCGCCGCCGTTCCACCTCGCCGCCGACGAACCAGGCCCCTCCGGCGAGCCGCACCACCACCACTGGAACGGCGACTCTCTGCTGGGTCCATTCCTGCCCGTAGCTTGCCCCGCCGTGCACCCTATCGCCGCCGGTGAGCTCGCCGTCTCTCTGGCCGCAAGGTTGAAGATGACAGGCGGGCCCCGCCTGTCATCCTCACCTCCCTCTCGCTCCCCTCTCTGTCGCTGACCGCCGGGCCCCGCCCGTCAGGTTTAAAAACCTGGCGCGCGCGCGCTGGCACCCGTGCGATGGGCTATTCGCCCTGGGCCGTGCACTGTGGCCATTCTGGCCCAGTGGCACAAAGCCTTTTCCTTTTATTCTTTTCTGTGGAATTTCAAATAATTTCACAGAAATAAATATTTGTCCAAATGAATTAATTCCAACTCCTAGAAACTTGTAAAAATCCAGCCTATTTAATGGTGTCACTTTCACACATATCCATGAACCTTTTCTGTTCTGTTCAAATTTAAATTCATGTTTGAACATTAAAACTTCTGTTCAAATATTCTTAGACTCCATTCTGCCACTCCAAGACTCAAACTAAGAATTTTTGCCATCTTAGTTTTCCCTCTAGTATTTAACAAAAATAAGTTGACATTTTTCTGAGCACTTTGATTTTTCTGTTTTTATTGTGGTCTTATTTTCCCGTTGTTATTTTGCGACGTTTAGATACCGTATTTGACGAGGTTGCTGAAGAAGAAGGTGGGGAAGGATTTGAAGACTTTGAAGACCAAGCCAATCCAGGCAAGCAACCCTTTGACCATGATACACTTGTGTTCTTTAGAACCCGTTTGTTTCCAAATGCATGATGATAAGAATGACGGTGGTGACTTAGTTAAGAACCACCACATGATGCATGCTTTACTCATAATCTTGCTATGTGCTAGATGCATTGCAAATGACTAGTAGTGATGCTTAGAGATGCATGTGTGCCATGATACCTTCGTGGTTGCATTCTTTTAAGATCCCATTGGGTGCCACTTATGCCCAGGAAAAAAGATGAGATGGGTAACCACTTGTTGACGAAGTGGTGTACCAAGACAAGTGTGTGTCATGTTTTCCAAACGGATTGGTTTAAGTTGCGACCGTTATTCCAACCATACATGTGCAACCACTCTACCCCTTATGGGACGGGGCATTATTGATTACTTAGGCCGGTACTAGCTTGGTGCCCACATTACTCGTGACGGGAAGACTTGAGGTCTTTCCCGGGACGGGGTCGTGCTTGGATAGACGACCATGACTATTTTTACAGGGCACCGGACACACCGTTGGTCCCTTCGGGTACGCATGACATTGAAATTAGGGCAAGTCCCATGATCTATTGTTTGTACTCGAGGGCCGTGTACCAACGAGTGGACCCTATGTTAGTGTCGTATAAGGAAAGATAATGACTGGGTGCTTTCCCCGAGTACTTGAGGTACTGCGGGATCGTGGGTGACACGAAAGCTTCCCGGATCTTGTGGGTAAAGTGCGCAACCTCTGCAGAGTGTAAAACTATTCGAATAGCCGTGTCCATGGTCAAGGACAGTTGGGTAACCGCTCTTGGGCTACGTCCAATGTTTGCGAAACCTTGTGTGTGTGTGTATGTTGAGTCAAGGTGGTGACTTGACTCGTTGAGTTGAATCCTATTCATGTTGATATCGGTAACCTGTCTTCAAGGTTACGTGATTTTTTTTGATGCATATACTTGATGGTAGAATATTTATTCTAGCTCGTAGCTAGATTGCTCATTGATGTACAATTGCTTTGTTAATTTGAACCAAATCATGGGTTGCTTGCGAGTACATTCAAAGTACTCATTGGCTTGCCACTGGTTATTTAATTGACCAGGCATGGATGATCAGGAATACGAAGAAGAGTTCTACAGAGACGAACATGTGAACTAGGAAGCTATCCCAGTCAGAATGCCTGTAGGGTTAAGGCAGATGGCATGGGTTCTACTTATCATCGAAGACTTCCGCTATTCGAGTTATTTGCTATTCAGCCCTTGAGGCTTTATCTATGTAAGACTTGGCCATAATGGCCTTAATTTGTGTAAGACGGTATGCATGGATGTAAGACTCTTGTTATTCAGCTTCTGTGTGTTCAGTGAGCATTGATCTCTGGGATCACTGTACACGTGCATTTGGTGATCTCGACTTATAAGTCGGGGTCCCCACAGAGCTGGTATCAGAGCCATCCTGACTGTAGGAAGCCTTAGTTAGCATGGGCGTTAGTTAGATGAGACCCCCTTTTCAAAAACCTTCTGAACCTCTCTTCTTTTCTAAACCTTACCAACCTGAGTTATCATCAGCTTATTAACCTCTCCTATTCCACCTTTGCAGATGGCCGCTGTACCTGAAGAGCACCTGACCACTGGGTTTCCCTTGCTTCTCGAGGATAGCCTCCGGGAGTGCCAGTTCCACCGAGCACCCATCCTCACCTACCTTGAGCATTGGGTTAGTGATACTGAGGCGGAGTACCATGTGGAAGTGATCGTGAAGGCAAACGATCCTCCCACAAGTTGGTTCTTCGAGGGACCCCAGATGGCAACACTACCTCTTGCTGTCGAGGCTGCTGCACTCAAGGCACTAACCCGTCTCCGCGAGCTTCTCCCGGAGATGGCAGCCAAGATGACAACCCGCTTCTTGCCTTACCGGAAGGAAGGTGAAGATGAGAGCAGCGCACTAGCCCCTCCACTGAAGGAAGGACTCCCGCTTCGATTCCAGACCTACTTCAGTCTATGTGCCGACAGCTTGGCACAAGATTTGGCCGCGGAATCAATGAAGCTCCGAGAAGAACTTCACAAGACCAAGGCACTTCTTCGTCGAGCACAAGAGAAGACAGATATGATCAAGAAGGAAGGTGCGCCTCTGGGACAGTCCGCTATTGCGTATCGAGGCGGAAGGCCCTCAGGAGATGTATCTTCCAAGGATGAAGAACCACCTCGGCGACGCCGTATGACGGCAAGGGAGTATCGCAAGCTTTTCTCGGCACCACCGACAAAGCACCGTCGTATCCAACTCCTCCACTCCCCACACCCGCAAGTGACAAAGGGGCCCAGACAGATGAAGACAAGGAGGAAGACCCAGAAGAGCCAGAATACACAACCGAGCATTCCGCCGCTTAGGCATTATTCGCTACTCGAATATGCCAGTTCGTAACCTCTACGGTAGGATAGGTCGTGTAACCCCTATGCGCAGTCGAGTCCTTGTATGGTTCATATGAAACCATCTAGTGTTTGCTTTTGTTGTGTTTGGATGTATGTCGTATTCTTCCTTCGGGAATATGTAAACGACTACACCACCCATTTGGATTTTAATGAATGTGTTTGGCCCTTTCAGCCCTTGCATGATTTGATTAGTGTCACACCCACCCCCTTACTAGGCACCCATCTATATTGCTTTCCCTCTTCCAAGTCATGAGACATTTTACCGCTCCAACAGGATGCCTGTTGTAACTCGTACTGGTACCTCTACCCAGCAGCCTGAAGCCGGAGCATCCGCTCAATCAGAGGCAGGCCACGACCAAACCAACGACTAGGCTCCACCACCACCACCTCCTCCGAACATGGACATGGCTCAACTTCTCCAAGCTTTCCGAGAGAAACGCCAAGCCAACACTGCAGCCCTTCAGTTGATTGCTCAAGCTGTCACCAACAACCGCCAGCCGGCGGGGAATGGCAATGGACGTTCCACGTTGGCAGAGTTCAAGAAGCATGCACCACCAACTTTCATCGAGACAGCTGAACCCCTGGATGCAGACGACTGGGTCCGCACCATTGAGGACTTGCTGGAACTAGTCGGATGCACCGAAGACTACGAGAAGGTGGCTTATGCAGCCCACTGCCTCGGGGGGACTGCTAGAGCTTGGTGGGATGGATTCAAGGTCATGCATGCTGGACAAGACATCACTTGGGACAACTTCAAGGCTGAATTCCGCAAAGCCCACATTCCTTCCGGAATTATGGCTATCAAAAAGCGTGAATTCCGAGCCCTGAAGCAAGGAAGTGGCACTGATGTCTACACACGCTTCTACTCTTGTAGACTATGTTGGGCCTCCAAGCGCAGAGGTTTGTAGGACAGTAGCAATTTCCCTCAAGTGGATGACCTAAGGTTTATCGAACTCAGGGAAGTAGAGGTTGAAGATGGTCTCTCTCAAGCAACCCTGCAACTAAGATACAAGAAGTTCTTCTCTAACAATATGCATAGTTATTCAACCCACGGCAAATCACCCTTACTTCGGACAAGACGAACATGCATAGCAACTCACATGATATTCAACAAAAGTGTGACAGTTGATGGCGTCCCCAGAAACATGGTTACCGCTCAGCAAGCAACTCATAAGAAATAAGATACATAGGCAACATATTCTTTACCACAATAGTCTTTAGGCTACTTTCCCATGAGCTATGTATTGCATGGTTAGTTTGCTTAGTACAGGTGGAGGTTAGCAAAAGACTGGGAGCGACCAACTAAGAGAGCAATGACGGTCATAATCATGCAGAGCGACAAAGCAATATTGAATCAGGCATGGTAGTTATATCGCAACTCAGAAACAAAAGATCATCAAGGCTTGACAGACTTTCTTTACAGTCTTAAATATGCGTGAGCATACGCCAAGTCAATCAAAGTGAATTCTCGAAGGAAGATATTACTAAACCATACCATATCATAGGCAAAAAAATCAAGTTGGTACTCCAATAACACATTGAGAACCCCCCAGCTATTTGAGATTAACCATAAGAAAACCTGAACTACTAAGCACCATTATGCACGTAGCATCTTTATCATAGACACATTAACCAATGCAACGGAAGCAAACTCTCTTAATAAGGTGAGCATGATAATTAAAGAGAGTTCAAGCAACCAACTAGACAAAAGATCTTTGAAAAGATAAGCATGAATACTAAGAGCAGAGCATGATAGTAGCTATTAAAAGATAAAGAACACACACAGCAAAGATAGACATGAAAATTCTATGTTATGTTCTAGGTAGAAGTGGAGCGTGTTTCTCTCCCACATAAAGGACGCTGAGTTCCAAATCGTTATGAAAAACTAAAAAGGAAACTAAAAGCAAGACGCTCCAAGCATAGCACATAACACATGAAGTGATAAAAATATAGTGGAACGAAAGACGAACTGATAATGTTGATGGAGAAGGGGATGCACGGGGGCATCCCCAAGCTTAGACGCTTGAGTCTCCTTGAATATTTCTTGGGGGTGCACGGGGGCATCCCCAAGCTTGAGCGCTTGACACTCCTGAATCTTTTTATCATCTTCCCTCGCACACTTGAAAACTCCCTTCATACATAACTCATCATAATCTGATTAGCGAGGTTAGTACCTATAATAAAGTAATTGTTCCTTGCTGGAAATAAAGATATTCTTGAAGTTCAGCTGTTTCTCAAGATTGCCAAAAGGTTTTTGCAAAGAAAAAGCAAGCTCTTGGTTTGCAAAATGAAAGAAAGGCAAAATATGACAGAATCTGTGAAAAACAGAACAACAGGTAGTAAATGATTTGTTCGGGGCACTTCTGCAACTCTAATAAAAAACTCAGAATAGACGCACGAAAGAAAATTGTATAGAGCACGCTGTCGAAACAATTCAGACCAAAAAGATGATCTGGTGATTTTATACGAATTTTTCTATCCAAGGACAGAATCTGTTTCCTGGACAGCACGTCACAACTTTTGAACTTTCTTGCAATCAGAGGCTACACTTGGCACAAAGTTGAAAAGTAAAGATACAATGATGATGCTACTGTAGTAACAACATCAAGACACAACAAAAAGCAAAATAAAATTTTATTCATTGTGGGCTGCCTCCCAAAAGCGCTTTCTTTTATGCCTTTAAGCTAGGCATAGGACTTTAATGATGCTCTCGTAAGAATAAGAGCTGAAGAACAAAAGAGGGCATCAAGAAGCAAATGCCAAATACATTTAAGCCTAACATGCTTCCTATGCATAGGAATATTGCAATAGAATAATTCAATGAAGCACGAAGCAACTAGCATAGGAAGGCAAAACAAGCATAACTTTAAAATATTCACCGTAAAGAGAGGAAACTTCTTATTATTAAGATATTTAGAACCAAGCCTCCCTCTCTCATTATAAATTTCAGTGGCATCATGGATGAACTCAACAATATAAGGATCACATAAAGCATTGTTACCATGATCCACATGCAAAAAGGTACTCTCACTCCCCACATAAGCATAATTTTTCTCATTGGTAATAGTGGGAGTAGGACTATCATAAACAACTTGAACACTATAGATTAGTTGTATATTAGGAGGGTGGTGTTCAACAAGGGAGTAATTCCCTTCATGATTATGACAAGTTTCATAAGGATAATTTCTCCTTATGTCATAGGTACCTTTATAATCACTATAGATTGGAGTTATAACACCATCATGGTAGAGAAGAGCATTATCATTGCTAGCAACTATATTTGTAAACATGTTGTCTTTATTCTTACTAGCAAGAGAATTATCAATTATCACATCACTAGTGGGGATAGGATTTGCAATCCTATCATCCCCAAGCTTAGAGCTTCCCATATCATCACTTTCAGAGTTGGTAACAAAAAGATTTTCAAGATCATAAGTAGCATTATCATCATTTTCCCAATCACAATAAGTAACATGCATATCATAATCAAAATCATCTTCAATAGTACCTACGGACGTATCATCAAGATGATAATTAAGGCAATAAACTTCACCTTCTTCTTTAAACTTACAACCGTTAGGATAAAAGTTGATGGGATGAATATGCTCAGGCCAGGTTGATACCCATTCTTCTTCCTTCTTGCTCCTCTTCCTCCTCCTCATCCTTTTCTTCTTCTTCACCTTAGGAGGGAGTGGTTGGAGACGAAGCTTCTCCACATATCCTGGTTTATCATTAGAAACAATAGGGGAAACTTGGGAGAAACTCTCCTTTTTATTAGCAGAAATATAAGAGACATTTTTATACTTCGGTAAAGTTCCCTTCTTTCTAATCTTACTTATGTAATCATTTTCATGGCAATTAACAACAAAATAGAAATGGCAATTTTGCAAAGTGTTTTTATTCCCATGGCATTATCATCCAGCCAAGACGTCTTTTTTGATAACTCTTCACACATCAAAAATAACATAAGCTCATCATAAAGATCAGAGGTGATCATGTCATCACACAACCGGTTAACAGTTATGTTTTGAAAGTTCATGCATTGAAAATTAAAGTGACCCTCTGTACGGCAAAGTTCACAAGTAAAAGGATAAAGGTCACACAATTCTCTAGCAATTTCATTTAAATCTCTGACCCAAGTGATTGTTCTTTCATGCTTATGTTGCTTACAATACTTCTCTTCTTCAATCATATGCCTTTCACAAGGTCTCTCCACTCCACAAAAATTAACATGCTTATATAAAACTTCATTTTTAGGAATTGGATCATGCATGTTGAAATCATCATGAACAATTTCATTTTCTTTGCAAGTCTCTTTATAAGGTTTATGATACTTGATCCAATCTTCCTTAGGCATATTAAGATGTGAAGCAAAAGATTTGAGGAAATCAACAAGGAGTTGAGAATCAAGCCCAAACTTAGCACTAAACTTATTAAAACTTATAGTTTCAACAAAGGACTTAATGCAATCATACTCATAAATTATACCTGACTCTTTACCTTTGTCGATCTCCCAATCTTCAGTGTTGCGTTGAATTCTTTCAAGGAGTTCCCATTTAGCATCAATCTTTTTGTTTGTGAAAGAACCCATAGAGGAAGCATCGAGCAAATCTTTATCCTGTCGAGAGAGCCTCGCATAGAAGTTAGTAATAATAATATCTTTGGGGAGCCCATGGTTAGGACATTTTAGCATTAACGTTTTCAGTCTCCCCCAAGCTTGAGCTATGCTCTCTCCGTCATGAGGATAAAAATTATAAATATAATTCCTATTCTCATGGACTTCATGAAGAGGATAAAACTTGGAGTAAAAGAGAGACCGGATCTCTTCCCACTCCAGCAGGTGAGAGTCATTTAGTAGCCTATACCATTCCAATGCTTTTCCTTTCAGTGACAAGGCAAGTAATTTCCTCATGACAAACTCCCTCGATACACCTGCAAGCTTAAATAATGAACATAGTTGTGATATATATAGCAAGTGTTCACCGGGATGTCTGTCTCCTGCATAACGATTAGCCAAAACATAATCGATAATACCAGCCGGTATTTTATAGGGCACAATTTCAGTAGGAGGAGGAGCAACCACCACAGGTGTGGGGCGTCCTCCCGCAAGCAACGATCCAATAGCAAGGTTTTCCATAAACATAACTAGTGAAATAAAAACAAGAAACAAAAATATTTAATTGCAAGATCTAAAGATATACCTTCAAGCGCTCACCTCCCCGGCAACGGCACCAGAAATAGCTTGATGTCTACACACGCTTCTACTCTTGTAGACTATGTTGGGCCTCCAAGCGCAGAGGTTTGTAGGACAGTAGCAATTTCCCTCAAGTGGATGACCTAAGGTTTATCGAACTCAGGGAAGTAGAGGTTGAAGATGGTCTCTCTCAAGCAACCCTGCAACTAAGATACAAGAAGTCTCTTGTGTCCCCAACACACCTAATACACTTGTTAGATGTATAGGTGCACTAGTTCGGCGAAGAGATGTTAAATGGCAAGTAATATGGATGGCAAAACAAAGTAATATAATTCTGTAATAAAAAGTGCAGCAAGCAAACAAGTGGTAAACGTGAGCACAAATGGTATTGCAATGGTGGAAACAAGGCCTAGGGTTCATACTTTCACTAGTGGCAACTCCCAACAACATTAACATAATCGAATCACATGATATTTCCCATAAAACATGCAAAGGGGACACACTCGGGGGTCATTCCTCCGTGGTCAAGAGAGGACGAGAATTATGTAGGGCTACAAAAGCACACCTCAAAGTTCGTAGTTCTCTATCTAAGGATTTCCCAATGTCACCGCGGCCATCCAAAGAGAGTCCCACAATCACCACAACATATCTAAAGGATAGTCAAAGACAAGCACCAAGAGACTCTCAATCTTCAATCAACACACAAGAGAGGAAATCACTCATGAAAATACTTTTCTAATCCATGTCCAATAGACCGCTGTCACCTTGGTCTCGGGGATTATACTAGATAAAGACAAGTGAGTACATCAATCCAATACATAGAGGAAGGGGAAATATCATGGGATCACCCTAGATTAACATAGCCTATGATCACAACGAAGATCACATCATGGGAGAGAGAATTGACCACATAGCTACTGGTAAGAACCTCAGCCCCGAGGAGGAACTACTCCCGCACCATGGAGGGAGGAAGCAACGTCGATGGAGATGAATCCGGGGGCACTTCCCCGTCCCGGCAGGGTGCCGGCGCAGGAATTCTGGTCCCCCGAAGCTTGATGGCGATGGCGGCGGAGATCGGAATCGCGTCTGGAGAAAAGGGTTCCGGAATCAGGGTTTCCGTGACACACTTTAAATATATGCCAAAGGGGGGCATCGGAGGGGGTCAGGGGTGCCCAGGCGCCCCCCCGGCGCGGCCCAGGGGGGGCCGCGTGGGCAGGCCGCCTGGAGCCCCTGTGGGTCCCCTCCGGCCCTACTTTGGCCGCATGGTAGCTCCTGGAACGCTGATTTTTTATATATTTTTTCTGGATTTTTCCTGGCAGTTCTCGTAATGTGAAAACCTGAAATACAAAAACAGCCGAAAACAGAAACTGGCACTGGGGTGCACTGGATTAGTAAGTTTGTCCAAATATGATCAAAAGTGTATGGAAG
The DNA here is from genome assembly GCA_902687465.1 of Secale cereale. Taxonomy (NCBI): domain Eukaryota; kingdom Viridiplantae; phylum Streptophyta; class Magnoliopsida; order Poales; family Poaceae; genus Secale; species Secale cereale. Next base: position 554,979,260 of record LR738712.1, read on the forward strand.
TGTATGAATATCATAGCAATATCACCCAAAAGTGGCATGGAGCAAGCAGAAATTATAGATACGTTTTGGACGTATCAACATCCCCAAGCTTAATTCCTGCTCGTCCTCGAGTAGGTAAATGATAACAAGAATAATTTCTGTGGTGACATGCTATTAACCATATAAGACTTTTTATAGTCATATGACAAAAGCTTACTGAGACAATGATTCTAAAGTTATTAAGTTGCCTCATGAGAAAATCACAAATGACTGAAAGTTTTACAATATGAAACTGAAACATCAAAAAGATTTGCAATGAACATGATGTGCAAATATGACAAAGTGATATCTAGCTTGCCCCCTTTAGTGATGCAAAACATAAATGCAGGGGCACCATCAAGGTTTAAGTGATGACTAGATACAATGATTTCAGAATAAACGATATCACAATCATGCAAAAGACAATGCTACTTTGGGACAATGCACATTACACTCAGAATGACAATCATGCTCTCAGTAGTTGGTGCTTCAACATAAAGGTAAAAGAATGGTTATGTGCTAGAGCTTTTTATTTTGAAAACATGGAAGCAATTTTGTCAACGGTAGTAGTACTTTATATGTGTCACGCATAAAACATCCTATAAGTTGCAAGCCTCATGCATCGAATACTAATAGTGCTCGCACCTTGTCCTAATTAGCTCGGATTTCCATGGTTTATCATTGCATTGCATATGTTTCAACCAAGTGTCACAAAGGGGTACCTCTATGCCACCTGTACAAAGGTCCAAGGAGATAAATCGCATTTGATCTCTCGTTTTTGATAGATCTCAACTTGAGGACATCCATACCGGGACAACATAGAAAATAGATGATGGACTCCTCTTTAATGCATAAGCATATTCTCATAAGAGACTGAGGATTAAGGTCCAAGCTAAAACTTCCACCATGATGCATGGCTTTGGTTGGCGGCCCAATGTTCTTCTCTAACAATATGCATAGTTATTCAACCCACGGCAAATCACCCTTACTTCGGACAAGACGAACATGCATAGCAACTCACATGATATTCAACAAAAGTGTGACAGTTGATGGCGTCCCCAGAAACATGGTTACCACTCAGCAAGCAACTCATAAGAAATAAGATACATAGGCAACATATTCTTTACCACAATAGTCTTTAGGCTACTTTCCCATGAGCTATGTATTGCATGGTTAGTTTGCTTAGTACAGGTGGAGGTTAGCAAAAGACTGGGAGCGACCAACTAAGAGAGCAATGACGGTCATAATAATGCAGAGCGACAAAGCAATATTGAATCAGGCATGGTAGTTATATCGCAACTCAGAAACAAAAGATCATCAAGGCTTGACAGACTTTCTTTACAGTCTTAAATATGCGTGAGCATACGCCAAGTCAATCAAAGTGAATTCTCGAAGGAAGATATTACTAAACCATACCATATCATAGGCAAACAAATCAAGTTGGTACTCCAATAACACATTGAGAACCCCCCAGCTATTTGAGATTAACCATAAGAAAACCTGAACTACTAAGCACCATTATGCACGTAGCATCTTTATCATAGACACATTAACCAATGCAACGGAAGCAAACTCTCTTAATAAGGTGAGCATGATAATTAAAGAGAGTTCAAGCAACCAACTAGACAAAAGATCTTTGAAAAGATAAGCATGAATACTAAGAGCAGAGCATGATAGTAGCTATTAAAAGATAAAGAACACACACAGCAAAGATAGACATGAAAATTCTATGTTATGTTCTAGGTAGAAGTGGAGCGTGTTTCTCTCCCACATAAAGGACGCTGAGTTCCAAATCGTTATGAAAAACTAAAAAGGAAACTAAAAGCAAGACGCTCCAAGCATAGCACATAACACATGAAGTGATAAAAATATAGTGGAACGAAAGACGAACTGATAATGTTGATGGAGAAGGGGATGCACGGGGGCATCCCCAAGCTTAGACGCTTGAGTCTCCTTGAATATTTCTTGGGGGTGCACGGGGGCATCCCCAAGCTTGAGCGCTTGACACTCCTGAATCTTTTTATCATCTTCCCTCGCACACTTGAAAACTCCCTTCATACATAACTCATCATAATATGATTAGCGAGGTTAGTACCCATAATAAAATAATTGTTCCTTGCTGGAAATAAAGATATTCTTGAAGTTCAGCTGTTTCTCAAGATTGCCAAAAGGTTTTTGCAAAGAAAAATCAAGCTCTTGGTTTGCAAAATGAAAGAAAGGCAAAATATGACAGAATCTGTGAAAAACAGAACAGCAGGTAGTAAATGATTTGTTCGGGGCACTTCTGCAACTCTAATAAAAAACTCAGAACAGACGCACGAAAGAAAATTGTATAGAGCACGCTGTCGAAACAATTCAGACCAAAAAGATGATCTGGTGATTTTATACGAATTTTTCTATCCAAGGACAGAATCTGTTTCCTGGACAGCACGTCACAACTTTTGAACTTTCTTGCAATCAGAGGCTACACTTGGCACAAAGTTGAAAAGTAAAGATACAATGATGATGCTACTGTAGTAACAACATCAAGACACAACAAAAAGCAAAATAAAATTTTATTCATTGTGGGCTGCCTCCCAAAAGCGCTTTCTTTTATGCCTTTAAGCTAGGCATAGGACTTTAATGATGCTCTCGTAAGAATAAGAGCTGAAGAACAAAAGAGGGCATCAAGAAGCAAATGCCAAATACATTTAAGCCTAACATGCTTCCTATGCATAGGAATATTGCAATAGAATAATTCATTGAAGCACGAAGCAACTAGCATAGGAAGGCAAAACAAGCATAACTTTAAAATATTCACCATAAAGAGAGGAAACTTCTTATTATTAAGATATTTAGAACCAAGCCTCCCTCTCTCATTATAAATTTCAGTGGCATCATGGATGAACTCAACAATATAAGGATCACATAAAGCATTGTTACCATGATCCACATGCAAAAAGGTACTCTCACTCCCCACATAAGCATAATTTTTCTCATTGGTAATAGTGGGAGTAGGACTATCATAAACAACTTGAACACTATAGATTAGTTGTATATTAGGAGGGTGGTGTTCAACAAGGGAGTAATTCCCTTCATGATTATGACAAGTTTCATAAGGATAATTTCTCCTTATGTCATAGGTACCTTTATAATCACTATAGATTGGAGTTATAACACCATCATGGTAGAGAAGAGCATTATCATTGCTAGCAACTATATTTGTAAACATGTTGTCTTTATTCTTACTAGCAAGAGAATTATCAATTATCACATCACTAGTGGGGATAGGATTTGCAATCCTATCATCCCCAAGCTTAGAGCTTCCCATATCATCACTTTCAGAGTTGGTAACAAAAAGATTTTCAAGATCATAAGTAGCATTATCATCATTTTCCCAATCACAATAAGTAACATGCATATCATAATCAAAATCATCTTCAATAGTACCTACGGACGTATCATCAAGATGATAATTAAGGCAATAAACTTCACCTTCTTCTTTAAACTTACAACCGTTAGGATAAAAGTTGATGGGATGAATATGCTCAGGCCAGGTTGATACCCATTCTTCTTCCTTCTTGCTCCTCTTCCTCCTCCTCATCCTTTTCTTCTTCTTCACCTTAGGAGGGAGTGGTTGGAGACGAAGCTTCTCCACATATCCTGGTTTATCATTAGAAACAATAGGGGAAACTTGGGAGAAACTCTCCTTTTTATTAGCAGAAATATAAGAGACATTTTTATACTTCGGTAAAGTACCCTTCTTTCTAATCTTACTTATGTAATCATTTTCATGGCAATTAACAACAAAATAGAGATGGCAATTTTGCAAAGTGTTTTTTATTCCCATGGCATTATCATCCAGCCAAGACGTCTTTTTTGATAACTCTTCACACATCAAAAATAACATAAGCTCATCATAAAGATCAGAGGTGATCATGTCATCACACAACCGGTTAACAGTTATGTTTTGAAAGTTCATGCATTGAAAATTAAAGTGACCCTCTGTACGGCAAAGTTCACAAGTAAAAGGATAAAGGTCACACAATTCTCTAGCAATTTCATTTAAATCTCTGACCCAAGTGATTGTTCTTTCATGCTTATGTTGCTTACAATACTTCTCTTCTTCAATCATATGCCTTTCACAAGGTCTCTCCACTCCACAAAAATTAACATGCTTATATAAAACTTCATTTTTAGGAATTGGATCATGCATGTTGAAATCATCATGAACAATTTCATTTTCTTTGCAAGTCTCTTTATAAGGTTTATGATACTTGATCCAATCTTCCTTAGGCATATTAAGATGTGAAGCAAAAGATTTGAGGAAATCAACAAGGAGTTGAGAATCAAGCCCAAACTTAGCACTAAACTTATTAAAACTTATAGTTTCAACAAAGGACTTAATGCAATCATACTCATAAATTATACCTGACTCTTTACCTTTGTCGATCTCCCAATCTTCAGTGTTGCGTTGAATTCTTTCAAGGAGTTCCCATTTAGCATCAATCTTTTTGTTTGTGAAAGAACCCATAGAGGAAGCATCGAGCAAATCTTTATCCTGTCGAGAGAGCCTCGCATAGAAGTTAGTAATAATAATATCTTTGGGGAGCCCATGGTTAGGACATTTTAGCATTAACGTTTTCAGTCTCCCCCAAGCTTGAGCTATGCTCTCTCCGTCATGAGGATAAAAATTATAAATATAATTCCTATTCTCATGGACTTCATGAAGAGGATAAAACTTGGAGTAAAAGAGAGACCGGATCTCTTCCCACTCCAGCAGGTGAGAGTCATTTAGTAGCCTATACCATTCCAATGCTTTTCCTTTCAGTGACAAGGCAAGTAATTTCCTCATGACAAACTCCCTCGATACACCTGCAAGCTTAAATAATGAACATAGTTGTGATATATATAGCAAGTGTTCACCGGGATGTCTGTCTCCTGCATAACGATTAGCCAAAACATAATCGATAATACCAGCCGGTATTTTATAGGGCACAATTTCAGTAGGAGGAGGAGCAACCACCACAGGTGTGGGGCGTCCTCCCGCAAGCAACGATCCAATAGCAAGGTTTTCCATAAACATAACTAGTGAAATAAAAACAAGAAACAAAAATATTTAATTGCAAGATCTAAAGATATACCTTCAAGCGCTCACCTCCCCGGCAACGGCACCAGAAATAGCTTGATGTCTACACACGCTTCTACTCTTGTAGACTATGTTGGGCCTCCAAGCGCAGAGGTTTGTAGGACAGTAGCAATTTCCCTCAAGTGGATGACCTAAGGTTTATCGAACTCAGGGAAGTAGAGGTTGAAGATGGTCTCTCTCAAGCAACCCTGCAACTAAGATACAAGAAGTCTCTTGTGTCCCCAACACACCTAATACAACTAGGAGTTGCATAGGTGCACTAGTTCGGCGAAGAGATGATAAAATATGGATGATAGGGGTGGCAAAGCAAAGTAATATAAATATGTAATAAAAAGTGCAGCAAGCAAACAAGTGGTAAACGTGAGCACAAATGGTATTGCAATGGTGGAAACAAGACCTAGGGTTCATACTTTCACTAGTGGCAACTCCCAACAACATTAACATAATCGAATCACATGATATTTCCCATAAAACATGCAAAGGGGACACACTCGGAGGTCATTCCTTCGTGGTAAAGAGAGGACGAGAATTATGTAGGGCTACAAAAGCACACCTCAAAGTTCGTAGTTCTCAATCTAAGGATTTCCCAATGTCACCACGGCCATCCAAAGAGAGTCCCACAATCACCACAACATATCTAAAGGATAGTCAAAGACAAGCACCAAGAGACTCTCAATCTTCAATCAACACACAAGAGAGGAAATCACTCATGAAAATACTTTTCTAATCCATGTCCAATAGACCGCTGTCACCTTGGTCTCGGGGATTATACTAGATAAAGACAAGTGAGTACATCAATCCAATACATAGAGGAAGGGGAAATATCATGGGATCACCCTAGATTAACATAGCCTATGATCACAACGAAGATCACATCATGGGAGAGAGAATTGACCACATAGCTACTGGTAAGAACCTCAGCCCCGAGGAGGAACTACTCCCGCACCATGGAGGGAGGAAGCAACGTCGATGGAGATGAATCCGGGGGCACTTCCCCGTCCCGGCAGGGTGCCGGCGCAGGAATTCTGGTCCCCCAAAGCTTGATGGCGATGGCGGCGGAGATCGAAATCACGTCTGGAGAAAAGGGTTCCGGAATCAGGGTTTCCGTGACACACTTTAAATATATGCCAAAGGGGGGCATCGGAGGGGGTCAGGGGTGCCCAGGCGCCCCCCCGGCGCGGCCCAGGGGGGCCGCGTGGGCAGGCCGCCTGGAGCCCCTGTGGGTCCCCTCCGGCCCTACTTTGGCCGCATGGTAGCTCCTGGAACGCTGATTTTTTATATATTTTTTCTGGATTTTTCCTGGCAGTTCTCGTAATGTGAAAACCTGAAATACAAAAACAGCCGAAAACAGAAACTGGCACTGGGGTGCACTGGATTAGTAAGTTTGTCCAAATATGATCAAAAGTGTATGGAAGTGTATGAATATCATAGCAATATCACCCAAAAGTGGCATGGAGCAAGCAGAAATTATAGATACGTTTTGGACGTATCAGGCACTGTCAAGGAGTACATGCAGAAGTTCAGTGTTCTGTCAAGGTATGCCCCTGAAGATGTCAGCACTGATGCTGCAAAAAGGGAGCGCTTCATGGAAGGCCTCAATCAGACTCTGCAATACTCGCTTGTCGTGTGCGACTGCCCAACCTTCCCTAACCTGGTGAAGAAAGCACTCATGCTTGAAGACAAGCGGCTTGCTCTGGAAGACACTCGCAAGCGCAAGATGGTCAGCAAGGGAAGTTCCAGCAACCAGAAGCCTCGCCCGTGGCAGTCAGCCCCGGTCAAGCCAACCTATCAGCAACCAAGAGCTCCTGCACCTCACACCAACTATCAGCCTCAGCAGTATGCCAACCCAAGGCCAGCCTTCAACCCCAATAACACTGGTGGCAACAAGATCAACAATCCAAACCAAGTCACTTGCTTTGGATGTGGTCAGTTAGGACACATCTCAAGGGTGTGCCCCAACAAGAAGCCTGATGCCCCGCGCCCCAATGCGCAGAACCCAGGACAAGGCTGTGACACCCCGAGAGCGATGCTCTAGATGCCTTCCATTTATTTTTAGTTGTTGGCGTGTGTTTATTGTGTTTGTTGCATTATCATAATTGTTTTGCATATTTCTTTTCCCTATGTTGTTGCCATGATCATGATGAGTGCCATTGTCATGTTATGCTTCCTGTATAGACTTGTTGTGCTTTCTGTATAGACTTGTCATGCATCATACCTTGCCATGTATTGCATCATATAAACTTGTGTTGTTTTTCTGTGTTTCCTACCTTGCCATGCTGTGCTTCCTGTATAGACTTGTTGTGCTTCATGTATAGACTTGCCATGCATCATACCTTGCCATGTATTGCATCATATAAACTTGTGTTGTTTTTCTGTGCTTCCTACCTTGCCATGCTGTGCTTCCTGTATAGACTTGCTGTGCTTCCTGTATAGACTTGCCATGCATCATACCTTGCCATGTATTGCATCATATAAACTTGTATTGTTTTTCTGTGCTTCCTACCTTGCCATGCTGTGCTTCCTGTATAGACTTGTAGTGCTTCCTATATGGAACTGTCTTGCATCATACTTGGTTGAGCATATTGTAATGATCTTGTGTTGTGTGTTTACCGTATTGCTTGCTTCTTCTCGTTACTGCTTGTTCCGTTGCGATCGTGAGGATTCGTTCATCCGTGGTTCTTCTTCAAGGCTTCTTCTCCGTCTTCTTCACGGATCCGTTCTTCTTCCTTGCGGGATCTCAGGCAAGATGACCATACCCTTGGATACCTTTACTATCATTGCCTTTGCTTAGTGTCTCGATGCTATTGTTATATGTCGCGCTACCCATCATTATTGTCAGCCTCTCCTTGTTGCCATGAAACCTCTAACCTTTGAAACCTTCCTAGCAAAACCATTGTTTGGCTACGTTACCCGCTTGCTCAGCCCCTCTTATAGCATTGTTAGCTGCAGGTGAAGATGAAGATCGTTCCAGGTGGGAACTTGTTGTTGGAATATCACAATATCTATTATTATTAATAACACACCTATATACTAGGCATGGGTGGAAGGCTTGGCCTTTTGCTCGGTGTTTTGTTGCACTCATGCCATCTTAGGCGCCGATAAACCGGCATTATGTTCCTTGATTTTGCGTTCTTTACACGATGGGTATATGGGGACCCCTTGACAGTTCGTCTTTGAATAAAACTCCTCCAGCAAGGCCCAACATTGGTTTTAATTTGCTCATAATAACAACTTAATTAATTAATTAAATTGCATAGGGAGTTAGCGCTACCCGAGGATTCTTTCTACATAGCAGGGGGGGCCAGTGCTGATTGTGTTGGTCCCAAACGGGGGTCCTACAGGGCCACCTTGGGGGAACCCGGGGGCTGGTTTTACTCGTATAATCGCCCATCCGGACGTGGCCTGAGACGAGATACGCGCGGCTACTATCAGGGTGTCGGCACGCAGGGAGGTCTTGCTGGACTTGTTTTACCATTGTCGAAATGTCTTGTGCACCGGGATGCCGAGCCTGATCGGATTTCCCTAAGATAAGGGGTGATGATATTATATTTATCACTTCAGCTAATCGTGAGAGCTTGTGATGGGCTAAGTTGGGACACCCCTGCAGGGTTATGATCTTTCGAAAGCCGTGCCCGCGGTTATGTGGCAGATTGGAATTTGTTAATGTCCGGTTGTAGAAAACTTGACAGAGGATCCGAAGTAAAACACACAACTGTGTGAGTAACCGTGTCTGTCTCTTTTCATTTTGAGAAGAGAACACGGTGGGGTTATGTTTGACTCGTATGTAGTTCAGGATCTTTAGCGATCACTACTAGTTGCGACCGTTTGCGTAGATGCTCATCTTATTCTTGTACTCGTAAGTTAGCCACCATATAATATGCTTAGCCGCTGCTGCAACCTCACCACTTTACCTCTTCCTACCCTTTAAGCTTTGATAGTCTTGTTACCCATGGTTATGGGATTGCCGAGTCCTCGTGGCTCACAGTTACTACAACAACAGTTGCAGGTGCAGGTTTCCGATGTCTTGACGTGAGAGCGTTGTTAGTTGTTTGGAGTTCTTCTTCTTCAGTCTTGGGTTAGGTTCCGGGTCGGCAGCCTGGGATAGCAGATGGATGTCTTTGTGCTTTTCATGTTTGTATCCGTAGTTGGATGCCTTGTATTGATGTTGCTGTATTCATGTGACTTTTATGTATTGTTGTATCCCCCATGTATGTATGTAATGGTACGATGTAATGATATCCATCTTGCTAAGCGCCCGAAATGCGGTTGTGTCCCAATCACGTAAGTGTCACGTGATCGGGCCTGACAAGTTGGTATCAGAGCCTCGACCGACCATAGGAGCCCCTTGATTGATCGTAGATTGGCCGTTGTTGAGTCTAGCAGAAAACTTTTTCGGAGTCTAGTTATATCGGAGAGTAGGAATTCTTTTTACTCCCAGCCCCTTCGTCACTCTGGTGAGGAATCTTGACGTAGGTGTTTTGAATTACTCCTCTTCCCCTTCAATTTTTTTTAGGTTCATGTGGATAGTTTTCGTTCGTTGCGTTGTTAGCTCTTTCATCTGGTGCATCTCTCGTCAAGTGGACTCGACCCTCTTCTTCTTTGCAAGTTCAACCTCAGTTCTTTTCAACCGATGGTGTTTTCCCCGTCCGTTGTGTTCTTTCTTTTTCCCACTCGCCCACCCTTTTGCTTCTCGGACCGGAGTCCTAATCGAGTATCCACCCTACTCGTGTGAATCCTCTGCATTCTTTCCTCAGTTATTTCAACCGGTGAATGCTCGTCTAGCTCGTCATCATTCTTCTCTTTTTCTCCGATGAATTCTCCTCTCGTTCGGCATTCTTCATCGTTTTCTTTTCCGGTGGATTCAACTCAAGTATCCGGCGGTCTTCGTATTATTTTCCTTCTACTCAAGTGTTTTCCCATTGCTCGTTCGTCTCTCGCCATTTAATTATTCCGGTGTTCCAAATACATCTCAGGAGTCGTTGGTGTTCTAATTTAATTCGAGGCTGTCACTTCATTCGAGTTTTTCAATCATTCCGGTGCATTATCTCTTTTTCAATCCTTTCAACGGTGTTTTCTCTTCGATGGGCTCATAACCCACAGGTCTTTTCCCAGGATCTTACCTGACTCTTTTATTTCCCGGAGTGTTCCGAAATTCTTTTCAAGTGTGACGTAAGTATGGATTCCATCAGTCACGTGCCTTTCGAAGTTCGTTTGCAATTATTTTCATCGATGGTTAAACCTTTTCCTCATTTCGTTCATCCGGAGTATTTCATTAATTCTTTTCTTTGTGTCCCTCCGAAGGTCATCATTTCAGAAGATTTCTTCGTTCTCAGTTTTCAACTTCGTCCTCAAAATTTTCTTTATTGATGCCTCTTCGTTCGTCTCATATTCTTTCCGATGCTTCGTTCAAGCATTCCTTAATCCGTCCGCGATCTCTTCGTTCTCGTCATTCAAAATTTCTCAAGAACTTATCCTTTTCCCGGCGATTCATTCTCTTGTGTTCACTCAATTTCAATTCTTCACGGTGGCTTGTCCTCTTGCATCGTTCTATTTCATTCCTTACGGTGGTCATTCTCGTTCTTCACTCGATTTTAATTCTTCCCGATGGTTTGTTCCTTTTCTCTTCACTCGGCTTAATTCTTTACGTTGATTCGCTCAACAGTTCTTTTCCGGTGTTATCATATCAATCCATTCATTTCTTTTTCAATCCTACCGACGTTTCGTGAAGATTTTCGCAAGTTCGCGATATATTCCTCTTTAATCATTTCAACAGGAATAAGTAGTATGCTAGTACATTGCTTCTCATCAATTTAATTGCTGGAGGATAAGCATAACATAATTCTTATTCTTTTCATCAAATTGTTTATTCCTTCATTCGGAGTTTATTCTTGATGAATAAATTCTAGTTCCAAGTGCTTTTATTCTTTTCTTTCCGGAGTTCAAATTTTCTCGGCTATCTCGTCGGAACCCCGACTAATCATCGCAAGGCTCTAATCTTATTCTTTTCGTCCGTCAATTCTATTTCATCATCCTTTTGTTACCGGAGTTCTTCATGGTGGTTCATCATGAGTAATTCATTCTTCAACGTTCATCTAATTCTTCTGGAGCAGCTCAAGCATTATTCTTTTGTGTCCCGAGATACAAATAATTCTCCGTATCCTTTTGAAGTGGAGTTTTGCATTCTTTCTTCATTCTCATCTATTCAATCTTTGGTTGCAGCATAATTCACCTCAACTTTTGAGATGTTTTAAATAAGTCCACAACAAGCTTATTCTTTTGTTGTTGATTTTCGCAACAACTCCGTTCGAGTCTTTCCTTCAAGATTCTCTTTCAAATTCAGTTGTGTTCAAAGTTGTTCTTCTCTTATCCGTTCTTTTCAGTTCACTCTTTTAATTCTTCCGGAGGTTTTTCTTATTCATCTCGTCATGCTTTGTTCTATCTTCTTAGGTTCTTGTCCTATTCCATTCACGTCCAACCGGGGTGCTATTTTATTCAGTTTCAGCCGGAGTGCTACCCGAATTCCTTTGTGGAGATTTCTTTTCTATCTCTTTTAACAGGAGTGGTTGAGTTCATTCTTATTCCTTCAACCCGTGCTTCATATCCTTCAACCTTTTGGTTATCGTGTGTTCCTTGTTACTCTTTTCTAATGGAGCTTCTCTTTCTCGTTCATCTCCATTATATTCTTTCTTTCGAAGTTGTTCATCCTCTCAAGGTTCTTTGGTTTCACTCTTTGGCCTCGAAGAACTTTGTTCTTCCTTTTCTCTCCTGTCTCGTTCCTAAGATCTCGGGACGAGATCTCTTGTTAGTAGGGGAGTGTTGTGACACCCCGAGACCGATGCTCTAGATGCCTTCCATTTATTTTTAGTTGTTGGCATGTGTTTACTGTGTTTGTTGCATTATCATAATTGTTTTGCATATTTCTTTTCCCTATGTTGTTGCCATGATCATGATGAGTGCCATTGTCATGTTATGCTTCCTGTATAGACTTGTTGTGCTTTCTGTATAGACTTGTCATGCATCATACCTTGCCATGTATTGCATCATATAAACTTGTGTTGTTTTCTGTGCTTCCTACCTTGCCATGCTGTGCTTCCTGTATAGACTTGTTGTGCTTCCTATATAGACTTGCCATGCATCATACCTTGCCATGTATTGCATCATATAAACTTGTGTTGTTTTTCTGTGCTTCCTACCTTGCCATGCTGTGCTTCCTGTATAGACTTGCTGTGCTTCCTGTATAGACTTGCCATGCATCATACCTTGCCATGTAT
>LR738712.1:554991686-555016245 GCA_902687465.1 Secale cereale
TAGACTTGTTGTGCTTCATGTATAGACTTGCCATGCATCATACCTTGCCATGTATTGCATCATATAAACTTGTGTTGTTTTTCTGTGCTTCCTACCTTGCCATGCTGTGCTTCCTGTATAGACTTGCTGTGCTTCCTGTATAGACTTGCCATGCATCATACCTTGCCATGTATTGCATCATATAAACTTGTGTTGTTTTTCTGTGCTTCCTACCTTGCCATGCTGTGCTTCCTGTATAGACTTGTAGTGCTTCCTATATAGAACTGTCTTGCATCATACTTGGTTGAGCATATTGTAATGATCTTGTGTTGTGTGTTTACCGTATTGCTTGCTTCTTCTCGTTAGTGCTTGTTCCGTTGCGATCGTGAGGATTCGTTCGTCTACCCGTGGTTCTTCTTCAAGGCTTCTTCTCCGTCTTCTTCACGGATCCGTTCTTCTTCCTTGCGGGATCTCAGGAAAGATGACCATACCCTTGGATACCTTTACTATCATTGCCTTTGCTTAGTGTCTCGATGTTATCGTTATATGTCGCGCTACCCATCATTATTGTCAGCCTCTCCTTGTTGCCATGAAACCTCTAACCTTTGAAACCTTCCTAGCAAAACCATTGTTTGGCTATGTTACCCGCTTGCTCAGCCCTCTTATAGCGTTGTTAGCTGCAGGTGAAGATGAAGATCGTTCCAGGTGGGAACTTGTTGTTGGAATATCACAATATCTATTATTATTAATAACACACCTATATACTGGGCATGGGTGGAAGGCTTGGCCTTTTGCTCGGTGTTTTGTTGCACTCATGCCATCTTAGGCGCCGATAAACCGGCATTATGTTCCTTGATTTGGCGTTCCTTACACGATGGGTATATGGGGACCCCTTGACAGTTCGTCTTTGAATAAAACTCGTCCAACAAGGCCCAACATTGGTTTTAATTTGCTCATAATAACAACTTAATTAATTAATTAAATTGCATAGGGAGTTAGCGCTACCCGAGGATTCTTTCTACATAGCAGGGGGGCCAATGCTGATGGTGTTGGTCCCAAACGGGGGTCCTATAGGGCCACCTTGGGGGAACCCGAGGGCTGGTTTTACTCGTATAATCGCCCATCCGGACGTGGCCTGAGAAGAGATACGCGCGGCTACTATCAGGGTGTCGGCACACCGGGAGGTCTTGCTGGACTTGTTTTACCATTGTCGAAATGTCTTGTGCACCGGGATGCCGAGCCTGATTGGATTTCCCTAAGATAAGGGGTGATGATATTATATTTATCACTTCAGCTAATCGTGAGAGCTTGTGATGGGCTAAGTTGGGACACCCCTGCAGGGTTATGATCTTTCGAAAGCCGTGCCCGCGGTTATGTGGCAGATTGGAATTTGTTAATGTCCGGTTGTAGAAAACTTGACAGAGGATCCGAAGTAAAACACACAACTGTGTGAGTAACCATGACTGTCTCTTTTCATTTTGAGAAGAGAACACGGTGGGGTTATGTTTGACTCGTATGTAGTTCAGGATCTTTAGCGATCACTACTAGTTGCGACCATTTGCGTAGATGCTCATCTTATTCTTGTAGTCGTAAGTTAGCCACCATATAATATGCTTAGCCGCTGCTGCAACCTCACCACTTTACCTCTTCCTACCCTTTAAGCTTTGATAGTCTTGTTACCCATGGTTATGGGATTGCTGAGTCCTCGTGGCTCACAGTTACTACAACAACAGTTGCAGGTGCAGGTTTCTGATGTCTTGACGTGAGAGCGTTGTTCGTTGTTTGGAGTTCTTCTTCTTCAGTCTTGGGTTAGGTTCCGGGTCGGCAGCCTGGGATAGCAGATGGATGTCTTTGTGCTTTTCATGTTTGTATCCGTACTCAGATGCCTTGTATTGATGTTGCTGTATTCATGTGACTTGTATGTATTGTTGTATCCCCCATGTATGTATGTAATGGTACGATGTAATGATATCCATCTTGCTAAGCGCCCGAAATGCGGTTGTGCCCCAATCACGTAAGTGTCACGTGATCGGGATAGAATCGCATCTTGGGCCTGACAAAGGCCGCGGGATGCCACCAAGGAACCCAGCTCCTCGCAACCCGCCTAACCATGGGAAGGGGCGCGTGAATCACGTCACTGCTGAAGAAGCCCAGGAAGCCTCGGACGTCGTGCTGGGTACGTTCCTTGTCAACTCAGCACCTGCAACTGTCTTGTTTGATTCTGGAGCCACACATTCATTTGTCACTCAAAGATTTGCATTAAAAAGTGGCATGACCCCTACACCCCTGAATAACCCCATGGTGGTACAAACCCCCGGAGCAGAGATGAGAGCCAAGATAGGCTGTAAGGGAGTCAGTATTACCATTAACGGTGTAGATTTCCTAGCAGACCTCATCGTCCTGAGATCACAAGGCTTGGATGTGATCCTAGGCATGAATTGGCTCAGCAAGCACCAAGGCTTGTTAGACTATGCCAATCGGACTGTCACTGTGACCAATGACCAAGGAGTCAAAGTTAAGTTTGCTTCCAATTCCTCTTCCACTCAAGCCGTTCAAGTCAACTGTCTATCTGAAGTTGGGCTGGAGCAAGTACCGGTGGTATGCGAGTATCCTGATGTCTTTCCGGATGAGCTACCGGGAATGCCCCCTGACCGTGACATTGAGTTCATCATCGAGCTCGTGCCTGGGGCAGGACCCATCTATAAGAAGCCTTATAGAATGGGGACGGAAGAATTAGCCGAGTTGAAGAAGCAACTGGAAGAGCAGCTGAGGAAGGGATTTATCCGCCCAAGTGCCTCCCCTTGGGGATCACCTGTTCTGTTTGTGGCAAAAAGGGACGGTACCATCCGCTTATGCATTGACTACTGTTCCCTCAATGAAGTTACAATCAAGAACAAATATCCACTTCCCAAGATTGAAGATCTGTTTGATCAGCTCAGCGGAGCCAAGGTTTTCTCCAAGATCGACCTTAGATCTGGGTACTACCAACTGAAGATCAGACCCCAAGATATTCCGAAGACGGCATTCGTAACCCGATATGGCCTGTACGAGTGCATGGTCATGTCCTTTGGGTTAACCAATGCCCCAACTTACTTCATGTATCTCATGAATAAAGTCTTCATGGAATATTTGGACAAGTTTGTTGTTGTCTTCATCGATGACATTCTTGTCTTCTCGAAGACGGAGGAAGAACACGAGCAACATTTGAGGATGGTTCTAGACAAGCTTCGGGAGCACCAACTATACGCCAAATTCAGCAAGTGTGAGTTCTGGCTGCATAAAGTTGGATTCTTAGGTCATGTCTTGACCGAAGAAGGATTATCAGTTGATCCCGCGAAGATCGAAGCTGTGACCCAATGGCAATCTCCAACGACCGTCAAGGAAGTCAGAAGCTTCCTCGGACTTGCGGGCTATTACCGTAAATTCATGGAAGGATTCTCCAGCATTGCCCGACCGATGACTCAGCTCCTCAAGAAGGACAAGAAGTTCGAGTGGACGCCAAAATGCGAAGAGATCTTCCAAGAGCTCAAGAAGAGGTTGACCACCGCCCCAGTTCTGGCAACACCTGATATTCACAAGGAGTTCGTGATATATTGTGATGCCTCTCGAACCGGATTGGGAAGCGTTCTGATGCAAGAAGGCCGAGTCATAGCTTACCTCTCCAGGCAGCTACGACCTCATGAAGAGAACTACGCTACTCACGATCTTGAGTTAGAAGCAGTGGTTCATGCCTTGAAGACATGTCGGCATTACCTCCTAGGGAAACAGTGTGAGATATACACAGACCACAAAAGTCTGAAGTACATTTTCACCCAAAAGGAATTGAACATGAGGCATCGAAGATGGTTGGAACTCATCAAAGACTATGACCTCAGTGTTCAATATCACCCCAGGAAGGCTAACGTGGTGGCCGATGCCTTAAGCAGGAAGGCTTGCTCCTTGAATGCCATTATTCAAAAGAGGCAGCCAGCCCTGTTTAAGGAACTCGAACAATTCAGTCTGGAATTGGTCACCCCTGGATTTCTGGATCATTTGGAAGTCAAACCGACCCTGTTGGACGAAGTCAAGAAGGCACAAGGTGGGCACGCAAGCATTGAACGCATCAAGAATAAGATGAAGCTAGGCAAGGCCCCAGGATTCTCCGAGGACGAGCACGGGATTGTTTGGTACAAAGGCCGCATCTGCGTACCAAACAAGATGGAGCTGAAGAACCTGATCCTGCAAGAAGCCCACGACACTCCGTATTCCATCCACCCTGGAGGAACCAAGATGTACCAAGACTTGAAGGAAAGATTCTGGTGGCACGGGATGAAAAGAGAGATTGCAACCTATGTTGCAAAGTGTGATGTGTGCCAAAGGGTCAAGGCTGAATATCAGCGACCCGCTGGATTGCTCCAACCACTCAAGGTTCCTGAGTGGAAGTGGGATAAAGTCAGAATGGACTTCATCACTGGACTACCAAGGTCGAATAGAGGACATGACTCCATTGGGGTCATAGTCGACCATTTGACCAAAGTGGCCCATTTCATTCCTGTCAAGACTACCTATACAGGCAACCATTGGCAACTCTCTATATCAGCCGAATCGTGAGCCTCCATGGTGTTCCACGAGAAATTCAGTCAGATCGAGGCACCCAGTTTACTTCAAGATTCTGGAAAAAGTTCCAAGAAGCCTTGGAAACCAAATTGTCTTTCAGCACGGCTTTCCACCCACAGACCGGAGGTCAGACAGAACGAGTAAATCAAATTCTCGAAGACATGCTCCGAGCCCGTGTCTTGGCATATGGAGCCAAGTGGGAAGTTTGCCTCCCTTTTGCCGAGTTCTCCTATAACAATAGTTATCAGTCGAGCCTTCAGATGGCACCATTTGAGGTGTTGTACGGACGCAGGTGTCACACACCCCTCAACTGGTCAGAGACTGGAGAAGGGCTAGTCTTTGGACCGGATATTCTCTGCGAAGCAGAAGAGCAAGTCCAACTAGTGAGAGAATGTTTGAAGGCAGCCAAGTCAAGGCAGAAGAGCTATGCTGACACTCACCGCCGGAACATGAGTTTCCATTTCTGGGACCATGTGTACCTGCGGGTAACTCCTCTAAAGGGAACCAAGCGTTTCCACGTCAAGGGGAAGCTCGCACCAAGGTTAATTGGACCCTTTGAGATCACTGCATGACGAGGAGAAGTGGCTTACCAGTTGGAACTACCACCTGAGCTATCCGATGTGCACAATGTATTCCACGTGTCACAACTCCGGAAATGTCTCCAAGTTCCGAACAAGCCTGATCTCTACAAGGATGTTGATCACCAAGCCATTGATCTCCAGCCCGATCTAACCTACCGCGAGAAGCCCATTCGCATTCTGGATGAAGCAGAACGATGGACGCGAAGCCGCGCCATCAAGTACTTCAAGGTCCAGTGGAGCAACCACACGGAAGCAGAAGCAACCTGGGAATGTGAAGACTATGTTAGATCCGAGTATCCCGATCTCTTTTAAGACCTAGTTTAGGAATCTCGGGGACGAGATTCTTGTAAGGGGGGTAGGTCTGTCACACCCTGCATTTTGCAACATGTTATTTGCATCAATGAAGCATGAAAATTTGGACCAACAATTTTTTTTGGCATCATTTGGATTTTATTTGGAATTGAGTCTTTCTTCATATGTTTTTCATGTGCTCATTAAAGTCAACTATTACCTCTTGTGGAATTCATCTCCGTACCCAAAACTTCTGCCCAATGATCATACCAAGTGTTTATAGCAGTATAGTATTTTCTTATAAAATTAATTTGGCCAAAATGTATTTTTAAAATTTAGTATTCCAAAAACCCCTGAATTGAGGTTTGCACTGCAAGTGCTTGATTAGGGTGAGAAAATTATTTCAAAAGGTATATTTGAGACCTAGTAGATATAGGACTCCCAGAAACCACAAAAGTATAGTTTTAAAAGTTATTTTCCTATTTTATTTAAAAGCTTTTTCTTAAGGTCAGAAATGGTCTTTAATAGGGAAAAATTATTTAATTATTTCAAAAATATTTGCCAAAATTCAGGGAGACTCATAGGACATATATTGTCCATATATAAGAGTTTCAACACTTGGTCATGTTCAAAATAATGGGCTAATCCCTCAGAAACCCTTTCTGGATATTTCAAGCTTTTGAAATATTTACAAAGGTAATATTCTCTAAAAATTCCAGGGAAATTCTATCATGTCATATATGACATATTTGATGATCTTGCCAAGCCCCATGTCTTGGGAAGCAAGATAACATCCTCAAAACCCTTCAAAACCATTATGTCCATATCTGAAGTGTGAGCAACTTTACATTGCCAAACTTATCCCTCAAACTTGGTGCACATGCTAGAAAGGTCTAATAAGGAATCTAGACCAAATGGCACAAGCTTTGGAATAGGGTAACTTGATCAGAATACCCCAAAACCATTTCTATTCAAATTCAAATTTGAACAACTTTACATTACCAACTTTTTACCTGGAGCTTCAAACTTTGTGAGCATGATCAATACCCCAAATGATGAAACTACACCAAGTGGTGCATCAAGGGGAGATGATTAGCTTGACTTAAACATGATGAAGCCATTTCTGTTGATTTCTAGGGTTCACCAAAGTTACATTGGCTAGTTTCTTCAAATGAGCCCAAATTTGGTGAAACACCCTATTTCCACATGACATTCAATTCTGTTAAGTGCCATGGCTAGTGGAGATTATCTGCTTGCCCAAAACTTGATCAAACACCTTCTGCCATTTTACCAAAACCATCATCTTGACCTCTTTTACTATTTACTTTTGCCTCAACTTTCTACCACAGCTTCACCTAGTTACATTCTACCTCCAGTAACTTCCCCTGGACCAGAGCTCCATGATTGAGGGGTGAAAACCCTAAGTTACCTTGCTGGACAGCCAAATTCTACCCATCTACCAGCTTCACTCCTCCCTCACTGATCACCCAGAGCATCCAAGGCCACAACTGGTTTATTTACTTCGTGCTGGACCCCCAGACACGACGGACACGACCAGTGAGCCAACGGCATGCCATGGCATGCAATTAGCACTCTCCAGAGCGCGCTACAGTGCGCACCCGCACTGTAGCCTCGCCCAATCCCTCGCCTCCGACCACCTCGTGCTCCCCCCTCGCGCTAACCGATGAACCTCAGCGTCCGCAACTCCCCCCGGCGCTGCCCCCTCCTCCTTCTCCCTCCAGTGGCCGCCCTCGCACGCGCGCCGGCCGCCCGCAAGCTCCAACCTCTGGCCTCACACGCGCGAGCCCTCTGGAGCATTCCCCGCTCCTCATCTTCCCTCTCCTAGGCGTAGACCTCATCCACGAACGTCCCCGACTCGACACAAGTGCCTGCACGGCCTCTGGCCTCGCCTGTAACCTCGCCGGCGCACGAGTCCACGGTGGACCGGGGGCCGGCTATATAAGCATGCCCCGGGCCTCTCCAACGGCACCCATCACCTCCCCATACCCCCAGAAGCTCACCAGCACCACCCACTCGCCCTCAGAGAGCCTCTGTGCTCGGGATCGACCGGAGCTCCGCCGCCTCGGGTGACCGGAGATCTCGCGGTACAGCCTCTCTCCGCCCCAGCTCTTGCTCGATCTGGAGCCACTGGACCTCACTGACCCGTTCCCCTCCTTCTCCCACTCCTATTGCAGCCCGGAGCGAGCCAGCCAGGATCCTCCCGATGCTCCGCCGCCGTTCCACCTCGCCGCCGACAAACCAGGCCCCTCCGGCAAGCCGCACTACCACCACTGGAACGACGACTCTCCAATGGGTCCATTCCTGCCCGTAGCTTGCCCCGCCGTGCACCCTATCGCCGCCGGTGAGCTCGCCGTCTCTCTGGCCGCAAAGTTGAAGATGACAGGCGGGCCCCGCCTGTCATCCTCACCTCCCTCTCGCTCCCCTCTCTGTCGCTGACCGTCGGGCCCCGCCCGTCAGGTTTAAAAACCTGGCGCGCGCGCTGGCACCCGTGCGGTGGGCTATTCGCCCTGGGCCGTGCACTGTGGCCGTTCTGGCCCAGTGGCACAGAGCATTTTCCTTTTATTCTTTTATGTGGAATTTCTAATAATTTCACAGAAATAAATATTTGTCCAAATGAATTAATTCCAACTCCTAAAAACTTGTAAAAATCCAGCCTATTTAATGGTGTCACTTTCACACATATCCAGGAACCTTTTCTGTTCTGTTCAAATTTAAATTCATATTTGAACATTAAAACTTCTGTTCAAATATTCTTAGACTCCATTCTGCCACTCCAAGACTCAAACTAAGAATTTTTGCCATCTTAGTTTTCCCTCTAGTATTTAACAAAAATAAGTTGACATTTTTCTGAGCACTTTGATTTTTCTGTTTTTATTGTGGTCTTATTTTCCCGTTGTTATTTTGCGACGTTTAAATACCGTATTTGACGAGGTTGCTGAAGAAGAAGGTGGGGAATGATTTGAAGACTTTGAAGACCAAGCCAATCCAGGCAAGCAGCCGTTTGACCATGATACACTTGTGTTCTTCGGAACCCGTTTGTTTCCAAATGCATGATGATAAGAATGACGATGGTGACTTAGTTAAGAACCACCACATGATGCATGCTTTACTCATAATCTTGCTATGTGCTAGATGCATTGCAAATGACTAGTAGTGATGCTTAGAGATGCATGTGTGCCATGATACCTTCGTGGTTGCATTCTTTTAAGACCCCATCGGGTGCCACTTATGCCCGGGGAAAAAAGATGAGATGGGTAACCACTTGTTGACGAAGTGGTGTACCAAGACAAGTGTGTGTGATGTTTTCCGAACGGATTGGTTTAAGTTGCGACCGTTATTCCAACCATACATGTGCAACCACTCTACCCCTTATGGGACGGGGCATTATTGATTACTTAGGCCGGTACTAGCTTGGTGCCCACATTACTAGTGACTGGAAGACTTGAGGTCTTTCCCGGGACGGGGTCGTGCTTGGATAGACGACCATGACTGTTTTTACAGGGCACCGGACACACTGTTGGTCCCTTCGGGTACGCGTGACATTGAAATTAGGGCAAGTCCCATGATCTATTGTTTGTACTCGAGGGCCGTGTACCAACGAGTGGACCCTATGTTAGTGTCGTCTAAGGAAATATAATGACCGGGTGCTTCCCCCGAGTACTTGAGGTACTGCGGATCGTGGGTGACACGAAAGCTTCCCGGATCTTGTGGGTAAAGTGCGCAACCTCTGCAGAGTGTAAAACTATTCGAATAGCCGTGTCCACGGTCAAGGACAGTTGGGTAACCGCTCTTGGGCTACGTCCAATGTTTGCGAAACCTTGTGTGTGTGTGTATGTTGAGTCAAGGTGGTGACTTGACTCGTTGAGTTGAATCCTATTCATGTTGATATCGGTAACCTGTCTTCAAGGTTACGTGAATTTTTTTGATGCATATACTTGATGGTAGAATATTTATTCTAGCTCGTAGCTAGATTGCTCATTGATGTACAATTGCATTGTTACTTTGAACCAAATCATGGGTTGCTTGCGAGTACATTCAAAGTACTCATTGGCTTGCCACTGGTTATTTAATTGACCAGGCATGGAGGATCAGGAATACGAAGAAGAGTTCTACGGAGACGAACATGCGAACTAGGAAGCTATCCCAGTCAGAATGCCTGTAGGGTTAAGGCAGATGGCATGGGTTCTACTTATCATCGAAGACTTCCGCTATTCGAGTTATTTGCTATTCAGCCCTTGAGGCTTTATCTATGTAAGACTTGGCCATAATGGCCTTAATTTGTGTAAGACGGTATGCATGGATGTAAGACTCTTGTTATTCAGCTTCTGTGTGTTCAGTGAGCATTAATCTCTGGGATCACTGTACACGTGCATTCGGTGATGTCGACTTATAAGTCGGGGTCCCCACACACATCTTACTAAGTTGAATGATATAGCCACCCTTTTCACTCACGATGAGAAAACTCGTTACTACTTTATTCTCATTTATTTCCGTTTTCATTAAAGGGTGATGCTAAAGCTTGGTACAATGCTCTTACTCCTGGTTGTGTGCGTAGTCCCTAGGATATGATCTATTACTTCTCTGAAAAATATTTTTCTGCTCATAAGAAACAAGCTGCCTTACAGGTAATATTTAACTTTGTGCAAACTAAAGAAGAGAGTCTCCCGCAAGCTTGGGGGAGGCTTTGCCAGTTACTTAATGCTTTTCCTCATCATCCTCTTAATAAAAATGAAATACTTGATATCTTCTATAATGGACTAACCGACGCTTCTAGGGACTTCCTAGATAGTTGTGCTGGTTGTGTTTTCAGCGAACGAACTATTGGACAAGCTGAAGAATTATTAAAAAATATATTGAAGAATTATGATGATCAGACTCTTCCTGAACCACCACCTAAACCTACTCCGAAGAAGAGGGGTATATTATATCTCAGTCCT
This sequence comes from Secale cereale, assembly GCA_902687465.1. Taxonomy (NCBI): domain Eukaryota; kingdom Viridiplantae; phylum Streptophyta; class Magnoliopsida; order Poales; family Poaceae; genus Secale; species Secale cereale. Next base: position 555,002,092 of record LR738712.1, read on the forward strand.
GGAGATATGCAAGAGGCAAAGAAATCTATGAAGGAAAAAGGTATTAAAGCTGAGGATGTTAAAATTTTACCTCCTATTAAAGAAATACATGGGCTTAATGCACCACCACTACCTGAGGTGGTAGAGGTAAATTCTCTTATGAATTTCAATGATAATGATAATCCTCACAATATGCATCCTAGCCAATGCCTTTATGAGTTTGAAAACTATATTAGAAAATAAGATCACTTCAATGCAAATGTTATGAAACAATTGAAATACAATTCTGATATGATTGCTCGCTTGAGTGACTTGCTATTTAGAATTTCAAATGATGTTAGAGGTGTTAGAAAACATGCTTCTATGGTTCAAACACAATTAGAACAAGTTGCTCAATCTCAAAGAGAATTGCTTGATGAAATGAATCATAATATGCATGCCTTTGCTGTTAGAGTTGCAACTAGAGGAGGTAAAATGACTCAGGAACCACTTTATCCTGAGGGACACCCAAAAAGAATTGAACACGATTCACAAAGAAATAACACTAGCACACCTAGTCCTTCTAAAAAGAATAAGAAAAATAAAAATGATAGGACTTTGCACACTTCTAGTGAACCTGAAATAGAAAAACCTCCTGATAATGATAACGATGTTTATATCTCTCATGCTGAAACTCAATCCGGTAATGAACAGTCACCTAATGACAATGAAAAAGATAATGCTGACGTTCATGAAGATGCTCAACCAAATAAAAAAGAACCAGATAATGATGTTGCGATAGAACCACCTGTTGATATTAATAACCCACAACCTAAGAATAAAATGTATGATAAAAGAGACTTTATTGCTAGAAAACACGGTAAAGAAAGAGAACCGTGGGTTTAAAAACCTATGCCTTTTCCACCCAAGTCAACTAAAAAGAATGATGATTAAGAATTTTAACGCTTTGCTGAAATGCCGAGGCCCGTCTTTTTGCGTACTCGCTTGACTGATATCTTAAAAATGCCTCAGTATGCAAAGTATATGAAAGACATCATCACTAATAAGAGAAAAATACCAGAAGCTGAAATCTCCACTATTCTTGCTAATTATACTTTCAAAGATGGAGTACCTAAAAAACTTGGAGATCCGGGTATACCTACTATACCTTGCTCTATAAAAAAGATTTATGTGAAAACTGCTTGATGTGATTTAGGAGCTGGTGTTAGTGTTATGCCTTTCTCTTTGTATAAAAGACTTGACTTGAATAAACTCACACCAACTGAAATATCTTTGCAAATGGCTGACAAGTCAACTGCCATACCTATCGGTGTCTGCGAGGATGTGCTCGTTGTTGTTGCTATTGTTACTATTTTGACTGACTTTGTTATACTTGAGATGCCCGGGGATGACAACATGTCGATTATTCTTGGTAGACCCTTCTTAAATACTACAGGGGCTGTTATTGATTGCAATAAAAGCAAGGTCACTTTCCATATCAATGGTAATGAGCATATGGTGCACTTTCCGAAGAAATGATTCCAAGTGAACGATATCAATGTTATTGAAAAATCTCCGACAATCACTATTGGAAGTTTTCAAATACCTCTACCTACTGCCAAAAATAAATATGAAATGCTTATTGTTGGGGACTTTCATATCCCCGTTGAGGTAACTTAGTGATTTACGAGAGTTCCTCGGTTTCATACTAATCGAAAGTGGTTGTTAATAAGACTTGATCAACCTTATTAATGAATCATTTTTGAGCAGTATGAAGTTGATGAATTTAGTAAGCACTACATTCTGTACCTACCTTTTGTTTTCTGTTTCTATTAGTTAAATAAAATAAAATGCCATGCTTTGCCTGTTTTCTGATTTTTCCCATGCAATAAAAAATGACCCATAAATAAAAGTTCTTATAATGCCCTGAAAATTTTATACGATTTTTTTTCTGAATATTTAATTTTTTTGATGCAAATAATACCAAAGGGGTGTGCACCAGGTGGGCACAACCCACCTGGGCGCGCCAGGACCCCTAGGCGCGCCCTGGTTGGTTGTGGTCCCCACGTGGCCCCTCTCACTTACCTCTTTAGCCCACATCATCACTTACCTCCAGAAAAAAAATCTCAATTGCCATCTCTCCCGTGTTCTTGAGCTCAAACCCGCATATTTCGATCTCTTTGCTCGAAGATCCGTTTCCGAAGCTGTTTCCGGGGATTGTTGCTTGGTTTGTGACTCCACCATTTGTCCAATTAGTTTTTTGTTTTAGTGGTTTATACTTTGAATAATGAGCTACTCTTGGTGCTGCCGTAGATGTGCTTGTGTAATGCCCAGGATGGGACTACACGTCCTACGTGTCGAGGCATGACTTAAAGGTATAAGCCCATTCTGGAATGATCTCAAGTTCGGTATATTTGCACGTCTCATGTAAAAATAGGGATGAAAAAGTAAAAGAGATAGTTGGCTTACACTCGCCACTTCACACAATACATTACATAAGCAATCATCATCCAAATAACATCACAACCCGACTACGGATGAAGATCCAAATGAAAGATACCAAAAACATAAAGCCAAAGGTTCGAATCGCCCCTAGTAGAAACCACTACTGATCATCGGGGTAGTGCACATAGTATCGACTACGATCTTCATCGTACTCCCAGTACAACTCTGTGCCGTCACCTGAGTAGTTCACCATGGTACCTGCATCTGGTGTGGTGTAGAATCTGTGAGCCACGGAGGACTCAGCAATCCCGTTCCCGGGTAGCAAAACTATCTAAGCCTTGGGTATGGAACAAGGCTGAAGAAAGATTAAAGGTTGCAGCTGCACTAGCACTAGCTTACGTGTTTAGAGAGAGAAGAGAAGTGCCACGAGCGATAAAGTGATCACGCAGTGATCCTATCTAAGCACATCAATCATAACCCCACCGTGTTCACTTCCCGAACCCCTTTCGGAAAATGACCGTCACGGTACTCACGCTGGTAGTGTTTACTGAACATGGTGTCAAGTTTTCTACAACCAGATATTAACAAATTCCCATCTGCCACATAACCGCGGGCACGGCTTTCGAAAGTTCAAAACCCTGCAGGGGTGTTCCAACTTGGCCCATCACAAGCCCACGATCCGCGGAGTCGCAACTCCAAGGTGGGAAGGCCCGAGTATTCTCGGAATCCCATGCTCAAGATACTCCGACTAAGGTAAGGCTAATCCAGCAAATCCTCCCGACGTGCCAACACCCTGATAGTAGCCGCGCGTATCTCGTCTCAGGCCACGACCGGATGGGACAAGCTACGGGTTTTTACCAGCCCTTGAGTTTCCTCGAGGTGGCCCCGCAGCACGCCCAGTTTGGACCAACACTCATGTGGAGCACTGGCCCGGGGTTGTTGATTAAGAAGAGGGTTAATTACTCCATATGCAAGTTTTTAGTTGTTTAGGCAAATAGTACCAATGTTGGGACTTGCTTGAAAAGACTTAGCGCTAAGCGGTTTATCGGGGGGGGGGGGTCCCATAACCCCAACCGTGTGAGGAACGCAAAACCAAGGAACATAACACCGGTTTATGCGGTTCCTAGGGCGGCATGAGTGGAACAAAACACTGAGCAAGAGGCTCAGCCTTCCACCCATTACCAATATATAGATGATTTAGTTAAGAGTTTATATAGTGTGATATCCCAACAATACTTCAACATGAAGCAAGAATCTTCGAATCTTTTCCTGCAACTAGCAATGCTATAAGAGGGGCTGAGCGAAGCTTACTTAGCCAAACAAAGGTTTGCTAGGTTGGGTGGTTAAACAGATTCATGGTTACAATAGGAGGCTGACAGACAAACATGGGCATCGAGGCAATAAGCTAAAGAGCGAGACTTCTAGCAATAGAAAAAGATAGTAATGATATCTGGGTCAGGTCATCTTGCCTGTCGAGTCGTCGATGGGATCGTAAGACGGCTCCTCGTTCTCAACCTCGGTAGTAACCTCGTTCTCGTTCTCGGTCTCGGCTTCCGGCTCTACTCAACACAAGAACACACGAGGCACGAAAATCAAACAAGGTGCAATGCGCAAACTACAGGATGCATGTATGATACACTTAGGATGCACTGCAGATGCACTTAGGAAGCATTACATGTCAAGGTAGGAAGCACAGAGAAACAGCACAAGAAACATGACAATATGCTCAAGCAAGTATGATGCAAGACAAGTCTATATAGGATGCAAAACATGGCAAGGTAGGAAACACAGAGAAACAACATAAGAACAACAAGTTAAATGAGGCCGGAAACTACTTAAGGAAAATCCGGTAAGTCCTCATATGCATAGTTTGAAATTAGTCCAGATCTGAACAAACCTTAAGTTAAAGTTTATAAACAGCAAGTTAACATGCATCATGATGATCTACACGAAATTCTAGTCAAGTTTCATATAAACTTTGTTTAAAACGGAGCTACGGTCTAGAAGATATGATCAAAACAAGATAAGCCTGGCAACGGTGCAAGATGCACCCAAACATCAAGCAAACATACTCCAAACATGTTAACAAGATGATATTATTAATCTACATGCAAAATCACAGAAGTTTCATATAGGGCATGCTCAAAACGGAGCAATGGACTAAAAGATACACCCGAAACAAGAAACAATGCAAAGCTGAAATTAACAGCCACATAGCAACTTCGGAGCAAGAAATATATATTCTACAGCACTCAAACATGGTGACAAGAAGCATGGACATGAAGTAGACATATCCTACAGCAATCAACTCCACTGGAGCATCTCCATAGGAGGCATGGATCAATAGCAACAAGCTACAACATTTTGATCATGACACTAAAAACCTGACAGTGATATTTTATAGCAATTTGGGAGAAAGAATTAAATATGCTACAGCAACCTAAATGAGCATGTGAGGGCATGGATGGATAGACAACAACATATACAACAAGGAATGATCAATGACCACCCCAAAACTAACATGGATTTGCCTAGGACAACAAGCAAACATAGCATCCGGATAAGACAGATTCCAGACTTAGTGAAATTTCATGAAGTGTTAAAACAGTAACATTATCATGGCATGTTTGTGAGCATGTTTAAGTCATCTTAAAGCATATCATGGCAAATGATTTGCACCACAGCAAAGAACACATGATGGAGAATCCAAAACATATGAGCATGTGACATGTGGACAAACACAACAATAGCAACGAGCTCCTCAACTAGGAATCTCGTAACAAGTTACAAAACCTAACAGCCACATGCACTTTTGCAACAGAGATAAACATGGCAATATGAACTCTAACATGCATGCTATAGCAACCAACATGTAGAGCATCTCATGATGAACATTTGGACATATCATTTGCTTCATTTGGATAAACATGCACCAAGTTATCACATCTCAAACATGGCATGAAAATAACAAGTTGCAGTAGTTTATATCAAGTAGCACTCTTGTCACGAAGATTAAGACATCTAGATGGACTCAAATAAGCATGACACAATGGAACAAAACGTAGTACACATCACCACGGTCATTTTGACATATCATATGCACAAATCGGACATACACACAAAAAGATATCGTCCTCACAAGAAGCCATCAGACAACAAAAATAAACAAAGACTTAGAGGGAAAATCACCTCAGATCTGGTCAACACGGAGCGGGTCGGTCGCTGTTGCGGAGCGGGTCCGCGGGTCGCGGGCGAACGGGCGCCGGGACCCGTTAGGGTTCGCCCGGTTGGAGAGCTGGATCAGAGGAAATGGATCGGGCACTGGCCCGACAAAGCTTCGCGGCGGCAGCGGCGGACCACCTCACCGGCGACGGCGGGGTTGCTCGGGGGAGACCTCCGGCGGGCTGGGGGACCAGACCCCGGCGGATCTCGGCGGCGGCGGCCGGATCCGGGAGGACGAGGGGGCGTGGCGGCGATATCCGCGGCTACCGGTGGTGGAGGCGGGGCGAGATCCGGCGGTGGCCGGCGGGATCGGCGAGGGGGCGCGGCCCGGCGGCGGCGACCGGCGACGTGTTGGGCGAGCTGCGGGCGAGCGGAGGCGGTCGGGGGCGGAGAGGCCCGGTGCGGCCCGGGGCGGGCCGGCCTCGGGCTCGCGGGCCCGGACGGCGGTGGCGAAGTGGGCACGGGGCTGGACCAACGGGAAGGCGACACATGGAGGCGGAGGTCCTAGTCGGACATGTCCGGCCCGGCGGCGAAGTGTCCGATGGCTGCGGGGAGGAGAAAAAATTAGGGTTTTGGACGAAAATGACAAGGGGGGACGTTTATATAGGCACAAGGAGCTAGGAGAGTCCAAATGGGGAGCGGTTTTCGGCCACACGATCACAATTCGACGACCGAGATGATGGGAAGGGTTGTGCTGGGTTGGTGGGCTGTTGTGGAGGTGGTCTTGGGCCTCAAAGAAGAGGTTCTTTTAGCCCACTAGGTTAACTGTTGCAGTATCAAACGAACTCCAAACGCGACGAAACTTGACAGGCGGCCTACACGTACCAAAACAACATCGCACGACAAGTCTCACGTCATTCCGGAAACGTTACACGGCCACACACGAAAGAAGGACTCGGGGATGCCACGGGCACGTGTGAGAGCGTCGGAACTCGAAAAGGACAACGGGAAGAGACGAGTGGGACCGGATGCAAGGGACAACACAAATGCAATGCAATGCACATGGCAACATGACATGGATGAAATGCACACACGCGCACGACAAAACGAAAAACCCAAAAAGAAAGATTAGCCCGGAAAGGAATTGATGAAGCCAAAGTTTATATATTGCTATATAGGGAAAGTGTTACATTTGGGGCATTACAGCTTGCATGTTGAATTCTTAGTGTTCTATGTAGTTTGAATGCTTGTTATGGCTTCTATATATCCCTATGAGTACCTGCTATCAATTTTATAAAGTTTTGTTGACAAATTTTTGTCACCCCAAAAATTTTATTTTTCAAAAAATTGTACACGGACATGAATATCTTCAGGAAGTTTGGCTCTAGGAAGAACTCCAAGGGTGTTATTGGGAAATCATCTGACAATGATCTCCATCCTCGGAGATTGGCGGAAGTACGGCCATGCGAATGGCCGCACACCCAGTTCCTGCAAGAGGCTGGAATTCTTGAGGAGATCATGCAATATATTGCTAACGCCGGCCTCACTGACTTCATCGCAAATGAGTGTGATCAACACCAAATCCTCACAAACATCTTTGTGCAAAGTTTTACTTTCCTGCCTAGAAATGATCCTCCTGAAGTGAGCTTTGATTTATATGCTGAAAACCATCAGGTACCACTTACTGAGTTTTGTGACATATGCATGATCCCGTCCGATGGGAGCTTGGCCGAGCCTAGGCCGGCCGAGTTTGAGGCCTTTTATCACACTTTGATAGTGGGTGATGAGAGAGGAGTGTCAGCCATCACTGTCGCTGGCTTACATTTTCCTGTTGTTCGTTACTTTGCACTTTTTATTACCAAATGCTTGCTTGCTAGGGAGAAGGTGGGCGCACTTAGTTCACCAGACCTTGCTGTTTTACGTCGTGCACTGGAGGGCAACAACATGCATAGCTTGGGAGCTATCGTGGCTCGTCGCCTGCATTTTAATATATCCCAGGGTAAAATACATGGTGGGATTTTTTCCACTCGTTTGGCAGATCATTTCGGGGTTGCCAGATGCCCTCCTGATTACCCTCTGACTAAGGTTTACCTAGACCGTGCAGCCATGGATCGCCATCACTTTCGTGCACATGATCGTCCTGATATTGCCATTCCTTACAACCTGGTCTATAGCGTTAACACTTGTGATGTTATTCCATTGCCTGCGCCTGCTTTGTTTGATTCAGCTGCCAGGGGCAGATACCGGATTATGCCTGTAGACATCATCGCCTACTGGAATGCTCACGCAGCTGTAGAGGCTGCGGAGGAGCCTCAACAGTGGGACGAGTGTATGCCTGCTCCTTAGGATTCCTACCGATCGCCTACCAAGCTAGGCCAAAAGCCTAAGGTTGGGGGAGTACGTGTTTCTCACTGACATTACATTTATGTTTACATATCATTCTATTTGTCGGTGCTCACACTTTTTCATTGTATCATCCATGTCTAGATTATTTTCTTGCTTTCTTCTTGTGTGTTTGAAAAACTATAGAAAAACCAAAAAAATTAGTTGCAGTAATTTACTTTCTAGGCATGTTTAGTAGTAGCACTAAAAAGAAAATCTAAAAAGATTTCCTTGTTCTTCTTTTGCCTGTTGGGAGCTTTCCCGTGTAAATAGTTTTTCTAGTTTTTCCTTTTTCCTTGTATTTGCGTGTTCAAGAAAACCAATAACTCCAAAGCTATTTCAGTGTGTTTCTCTGAATTTCTTTTCATTTTATTCGAGTTGTACCGAGGAGAAGACCACGATGAAAATGTTGAGTGGCTCTCATATGAATAATTGTTGAATTACTAAAGAGCACATTTTACCTTGTCTTCTCTTGTTGAATAAAATGTTTTGCAAATTCCAGCTTAGTCCACGTCACTTTTGCACTATTATTATTTTCATATCATTCGGTCGTGCAAGTGAAAGGCAATAATGACGATATTCGATGAACTGGCCGTGGCAAGGAGAAACTGGTATGAACTCGACTTGTTCGGTTTGTGTAAATATGTTTAACCTAACACCCATGATTCAGCCCAATATGATTAAACGTGTTTGCCATGACAATTAGAGATTATAGTTTCTCATGCCAGGCATAAGTAGCTAGGAGTTAATAATGATTTATCTTGGATATCAACATAGCATTAAAATGATTTTGATGTAGTATGATGATATGGTATCCTCCGCTGAATGTTCAAGTGGCTTTACTTGACACATGTTTATGCATGTAGTTGAATCAAAACCAACATAACCTCTATGATATTTATGTTCATGGTGTCCATATCCTACTCATGCGGGTGTCCAATATTTATTATGCATGATGCATGTTCATGACCATTGTTGCTCTCTAGCTGGCCGCTTCCTAACCTATTTGCTAGCCTTCACTTGTACTAAGCGGGAATACTGCTAGTGCATCAAATTCTAAAACTCAAAGTTATTCCAGATGAGTCCACCATACCTACCTATATGCGGTATTACCCTGCCGTCCTAAGTAAATTTGCATGTGCCACCTCAAAAAACTTCAAATAACTATCCTTTTTATGTGTCTGGATCGTTCATGGAATGATAGGAGGTGGTTGGTATTTTCCATGCTAAGCGGGTTATTCTCAGGTTGAGTGTTTATTCACTAGCCATTGCATGAGAAAAGGGCGGTAAAAGGGATTCCTAGTCCCAAACTGCAAAAAGAAAAAGCTTACAAATAAACAACAATAACTCCCAATGGAGTTCAAACATTTACTTTTCTGCTTGGGAACCGCCACTAGCTCGTTTAGCATGGGAGATGTCAATAGCTGATAGCTGTGAAGTGAATGAGAAGGGTGCACCTCTCAAAAATTTCATTTACCTCTGTTTTGAAAATTTGAGCTCTGGCACCTCTGCAAATCACTGCTTCCCTCTATGAAGGGACTATCTATTTACTTTTATATTGTGCCATCACCTTCTCTAATAAGCGCCAGATTTGAGAGCACTGTTGTCATGCCTATGCATTGTGCGTAGTGAATGTTGGGTGTTAGCATGACTGGATCTTTTCTACCATGAATTACAATGTTTAGTCGCTGCTCGGACTTTGGAGGTGCTCTGCATTTATGTTTTGCGGTCTTGGAAAGGGCTAGCGAGATACCAGTATTGTCATGTTATATCACAGTTGTTTTGATAACGTGTTGTTGTTTGAGATCTCTTATTATCGCTCGCTAGCTGATTATGTCATTGATATGAGTTAATTTAATCTTTAATGTCATTGTTGACATGGTTAGTTATAATGTTGGCTGAAAACCTAGGTGCTGTTTAAGCTTATTCATGTAAACAAGAGCAAAAGAGTTTATAAAAGTTTTTCTTTCTCACTTTCAGTTTATCAACTGAATTGCTTGAGGACAAACAAAGGTTTAAGCTTGGGGGAGTTGATACGTCTCCAACATATCAACTTTTTCTCATGCTTTTCCTCTCATTTTGGACTCTAATTTGCATGATTTGAATGAAACTAACCCGGACTGACGTTGTTTTCAGCAGAACTACCATGGTGTTGTTTTTGTGCAGAAATAAAAGTTCTCAGAATATGACAAAACTTTGCGAGGATTTTTTATGGAATAAAAGAGAATTACTAGAGCCAAGACCCACCAGAGAGGGGTCCCTGGGTGGGCACAACCCACCAGGGCGCGCCCCCCCTCTCCTGGCGCGCCCAGGTGGGTTGTACCCACCTGGTGGCCCCGCAGACGACAACCCTGAACCTATAAATTCCTATTTTCGAAGAAAAAATCAGAGAGAAAGAATTATCGCGATCTACGAGGCAGAGCCGCCGCCACATCCTGTTCTTCCTCGGGAGGCCAAATCTGGAGTCCGTTTGGGGCTCCGGAGAGGGGGATCTTCGTTCTTTGTCATCACCAACCCTTCTCCCTCGCCAATTCCATGATGCTCCCCACCGGAAGTGAGTAATTCCTTCGTCGGCTCGCTGGCCGGTGAGGAGTTGGATGAAATTCGTCATGTAATCGAGTTAGTTTTGTTAGGGCCCGATCCCTAGTATCCACTATGTTCTTAGATTGATGTTGCTATGACTTTGCTATGCCTAATGCTTGTCACTTTGGGCCCGGGTGCCCTGAACTCGTATTTGAACCGTTTATGAAATCATCATTATATCCATGTTTTAGAACCGATCTTGCAAGTTATAGTCACCTACTACGTGTTATGACCCGGCAACCCCGGAGTGACAGCAACAGGAACCACTCCCGGAGATGACCGTAGTTTGAGGAGTTCATGTATTCACTATGTGTTAATTCTTTGTTCCGGTTCTCTATTAAAAGGAGGCCTTAATATCCCTTAGTTTCCAATATGGACCCCGTTGCCACGGGAGGGTAGGACAAAAGATGTTATGCAAGTTCTTTTAATAAAGCACATATGACTATTTACGAAATACATGCCTACATTATATCGATGAACTGGAGCTAGTGCCATATCGCCCCAGGTTATAACTGTCACATGATGAATATAATCCAACAAATCACCGATCCAATGCCTATGAATTTGTCCTATATTGATATTGCTAAGTTACTACTGCTGCTGCTACTATTACACTTGCTACAAAATTACTGTTGTCACTATTATTGTTACCATTGCTGCTGTCACTACTATCAAAACTATCAAACTACTTTGTTACTGATCACTTGCTGCAGATAATTAATCTCCAGGTGTGGTTGAATTGATGACTCGGCTGCTAATACCTTCAAATATTCTTTGGCACCCCTTGTGTCGAGAATCTATAAATTTGGGTTGAATACTCTACGCTCGAAAACTGTTGCGACCCCCTATACTTGTGGCGTATCAAACATTACTTTATATTGCCGCTTGTGTTAATGAAATTTATTATGCAGTCCGTCGCTTTTATTTCTTCCATATCACAAGTTCGTATAAAGCTTATTTTCTTCACACTAATAGATCATACATATTTAGAGAGCAATTTTTATTACTTGCACCGATGAAAACTTACTTGAAGGATCTTACTCAATCCATATGTAGGTATGGTGGACTCTCATGGCAAAATTGGGTTCAGGGATGTTTGTATGTACAAGTAGTATCTCTACTTATTATAGAGGATTTGGCTAGCATGAGAGGGAAAAGCAAGCTCAACATGTTGGAGCATCCTTGACAATATAACTTCTATTCGGATGTAAAAATACATAACCCAGTATGTTGTCTTCCTTGTCCAACCTCAAATTTTTAGCATGTCATATTTTAATGAGTGCTCACAATCACAAAAGATGTCCAAGATAGTATATTTATATGTGAAACCTCACCTTCTTTATTACTTCCTATTAATTGCAACAATGACCAAAACTATGATTGTCAATTCTCAACAACTTTTATTCATCATACTCTTTATATGTGAAGTCATTACTTTCCATAAGATCAACATATGGTCTTTTAATTTCTTTTTATTTTTTCTTATTTTTTTCTATTTTTTTCTTATTTATTCCCTCAAGATCATTGCAATAAAGTAAAGCCCTCAACTCAAAACTACTCTTTATTATATAACTCATGGACTCGATTACATAGATAGATCTCGAAGCAAAACTCAAAACTAGATCATACTAAAAACTTTATTCTACTAGATCAAGATATAACCAAAAGGATCGAACTAAGAAAAACGATAAAGAAAAAGGTGTGATGGTGATACGATACCGGGGCACCTCCCCCAAGCTTGGCAGTTGCCATGGGGAGTGCCCATACCCATGTATTTATGAATCTTTCTTTGGAGGTGGTGTTGATGGAGTTATTGATGTAGTAGGCTTGTCATCCATCTTCGAAGGCATAGGCTCACCATCATAGAAAGATGAACGAGTCTCCGGGATCCTCAAATCTGCAGCCAAACTCATCCTATTAAATCTGTATTCATACTCACAATTTTGGTTTTGCAGGTCATAGATCTGGGCTTGGAGATGCTCGATTTTCTCATGAAGCTTGTAGATGGCCTCCTCAATGTTCTTGCCATCCAGCTTGTGATTGTTGGTGAACTCCGCGATCATCAAGTGATTGGCGTTAAGTCCACGTTCCACCATCCCTTGACACTTGAAAACTTGTTGTTCCGTTGCTTCGAGTCTTGTCTCCATGCTTCCGGTCTTTTTTGGCCCCTCAACGTCGTGGATGTGCAGCACCCCCTCATGCATCTCAATGGTTTGAGGGTGTTGCAGCACCTCCGCAAGGTAGGGGTTGATGACCTTCTCGAAAAACTTGTCCTTAGGGGCGCTTGGAGACGTCATGGTGATCTTGATTTGTCAGAAAAATAACTCGAAACAAGAACAGAGGATTTTTTTCGTGGTACGATCGTCAAAACCTTCGAGAGATTATATAATGAATTTTTACCGACCAAAAGAAGTATTGTATGAGAAAACGGAGTCCAGAGGGCACATGAGGTGGCCATAAGGTAGGGGGCGCGTCCATGGGGTAGGGCGCGCCCTCCACCCTTATGGTTGCCTCGTGCACTCTTCGGACTGCTTTTAATTTTCCTATTTTTCTAAATATTCCAAAATGGAGAAAAATTGCTATTGGAAACGTTTTGGAGTTGGTTTACTTACCGTACCACATACCTATTCCTTTTCGGAGTTTGAAATGTCCTGGAAAGTATGCCTTATGTATTCCTACGGTGTCACGGTATTAATTATATTTGTCTTAACATTTGAGGGAGTACCTGCAATATAATGTTTAATTCTTTGAACGTATACCACCTTCCGATTTGTGCCTTCGGCGTTGTTGATTTTGATGGCACCGGAGCGATAAACCTCCTCGATAATGTAAGGACCTTCCCATTTAGAGAGAAGCTTTCCTGCAAAAAATCTTAAACAAGATTTGTTTAGCAAAACATGATCACCTACATTAAACTCACGCTTTTGTATCCTTCTGTCATGCCAGCTTTTAACTTTTTCCTTAAACAACTTGGCATTCTCATATGCTTGGGTTCTCCATTCGTCAAGTGAGATAATGTCAAATAACCTCTTTTCACCGGCAAGTTTGAAATCATAGTTGAGCTCTTTGATTGCCCAATAAGCTTTATGTTCTAATTCAAGCGGTAAGTGACATGCCTTTCCATAAACCATCTTATACGGAGACATAATCATAGGGTTTTTATAAGCAGTTCTATACACTACTGGAATCAGGGAATTTGCCGTCTGCCAATTCTTTGTCGTGTGCTAGCAGATGACAAAGAAGGTCTTTGCCATTAGCTAGCAAACTGCAGACGGCAAAGAACTGGCGGACGGAAAAGAAGGTCTTTGCCATATGTCAGCTCTTTGCCGTTCGCTGATAGACGACAAAGATTCTTTGCCGTCTATCAGCGGACGACAAAGAGGTGCTGGTAGGGTCCACTGGATGCCAGTACGTTGCAACGGTCCACCCCCTCTTTGCCGTCTGCTGGCAGACGGCAAAGAATCTTCGCCGTCTGCCAGCAGACGGCAAAGAGAGTAGTAGTTAACGGGGTTAACGGCCCACCCCACCTCCTCTCTCTCTTCTCTCTCTCTCTCTCTCCCTCTCCCTCCTCCCCCGACCCCGAAACCCGCGTGCTGCCGCTGCCGCTCGTCGCCCTGGACCCCC
>LR738712.1:555016313-555136564 GCA_902687465.1 Secale cereale
CCAAGGCCGCCCGCCGCCCGTCGCCGCTTCGCCCCCCACCGCCCGGCGTCGCTCCGTCCAGCCGCCCGGCGCTGCTCCGTCCAGCAGCCCCCTCGCCGCCCGACGCCGCTCCATCTAGCCGCCCCCTGGTGAGGTTCTTCATTTTCTTTCTTTTTTTATTGCTGTTTAGGTTAGTTGATTTAGTTCCTTTTTAGGTTAGTTGATTTACGTTTGTTGATTTAGGTTAGTTGATTTAGTTGCTTTTTTTAGGTTGTATATTTAGTCATATTTTAGGTTAGACTATGTTAGTTAGGTTAGTTAGGTTAGTTCTTGGAAAAAATTATTAGGAGAAGAAAATAAGAAGAATAAGAAGAAGAGGAGGGGGGGGGGAGAAGAAGAAAAATGGGAGGAGGAGAAGAAAAATAAGAAGAATAAGAAGAAGAATAAGAAGAAGAGGAGGAGGAGGAGAAGGACGAGGAGGAGGAGGAGTAGGAGGAGGAGGATGAGAATAAAGAAGAAAATGGGGAGGAGAAGAATAGAAGAAGAAGAAGAGGAGGATGAGGAGGAGAAGAGATCGCCGGTCCCTGACCCCACCGACACCCGACCCCGCCTCTACACCCCGACCCCACCTCGACACCCCGACACCGCGACCCTGACCCTGACACGACACCACTGACCCCCGACACATGTATTATTATTATTATTATGTACATATATATTTATATTATTAATTAGTTCATGTTATTAGGTATTCAATTTTTTTATTATGTTCATGATGATGATACACAGTTAAATATTTTACTATGTTTATGTTGTACTAATTTCATTTACTCTTTGTCAGTGCAGGTGTTGACAGATGGTGGGCGCGGGTCGAGAGCGCTCCGAGGCTCCTTCCTCGGCGCGTGCTGGGAGGCGTGTTATTATTCCATCCCAGCACCTCCGAAGAGCACTGGATGACAGTATTCATACACCGGCAGGCGCTTCTTCTCCGGTCGGGAGAGGTTGGGGGAAGCCGAAGAGGGCTGCTAGAGGTGGACGTGGCAGCGGGAGAGGTAGGAAGGCTGCTGCTTTGACTTCCTCGCCACCACCCCCAGCTCATTCTCTGGACCATCATAGTGCTCTGTCTCAGGTGGACCTGTCTCGGACTCCGGTCCACGAGCCTCGGGTCGACGAGCCTCGGGCCGACGAGCCTTCGTCTCGGGAGACTCGGGGAGCCTTCATCCTAGGAGACTCAGGTCCCAGAGTCTTCGTCCCAGGAGACTCGGGTCCCAGAGTCTTCGTCCCACGTGACTTCAGAAAATAGAGGCCATGCTGATGGTGAGGAGACCTTTTCTGATGATAGCTATAGCGAGGGCGAGCTGGTTGAGGGGGGCAAGAAGGTCTACCAGCGTGGTGGTACAAAGCTCCCACCTGTGCCGCCGACCCGCGATCAGAGGTGGTTGATTGTGCCTAACAGAGTGAAGTAATTGCATTGACTCTTTTTTAACCTTTTGGCTTCATGTTTCTTCAAATTAATATGTAATGTGTTGGCGTTGTCATACTGCAGGGGTTGGATACACGCCCGTGGTGTCCGCAGGCCCAACCAGGTCCTTGGTGTGCTTTGCTGGCACCACTTCTCGAGGTGGGCCATGTTGCCCGGTGAGGGTAAGGTTCCACAACTTGCACTGAGCTGGGAGCTGTATGTGGCTGCCCTGACCCCGTCGGAGGAGAGGGTCGACGGTGTCTTGTGCGAGACAATGGCCGACATTGTGATCCGGCGATTTTGGGTAATTTATCCTTTACAAAATTCAAAATTAATACTCCCTCCATTCGGAATTACTTGTCGCAGGAATGGATGTATCTAGACGTATTTTTAGTTTTAGATACATCCATTTCCAAGACAAGTAATTTCGAACAGAGGGAGTAGTACCTAGTGATTGTACTAATAAGTGTTGTCTTGTTTGATTGCAAACCTTCTACAGGTGTGCTGAGGAAGACGAGGCGGACGCGGCTAAGGTATCGAAGCCGAGTGCAAGCGCGTACTTTAGAACTTACGTCACGAGGCTCGGGTGCAGGCCGTTCGAGACTACTACGCCTCTACTCACATTAGGAGGGAGAAGAAGAAGTGCCGCGCCAAGTATCTGAGTAAGGAGAAGTACATGAAGGTATTTACCTATTCTTAAGGCCTTGTACTTAGTTTCCTTGATTTGATTCGTAGGCGTAGCGCTGAAATTTCTCTTGTCTAACTTAGGTTCCCCTAAGATGGGTGCGGATATGATGGACTGTTGGGAGGCGTTGGTGGATGAGTGGTGCTCTCCCCAACGGCTAGCCGTCCACAGCGAGGCAAATGATAAGCGTGCCCAAATGCAAGGTGTGCCACACCATCAAGGGAGCTCCAACCTGTTTGAGTACGGGGATCACTGGGTGTGTGGTTTGCTTCATGATTCATGCAATTTCATTCTTCATGCTAGCTTGAGCCCTTAACTAATATGTTGTTCCTATCTTTTAAGCCCATCACCACAAGAAGGAGGTGCCACCGCTGTACGACCTATATGCCATGGCCCATACTGCCCCGTACAAGCAGGCCAAGGCATTCTCTAAGTCTGACCTCGATCATCCAGAGAGCTTCACCAACATCTCCTCCCACAACAAGCTCGTGAGGTACAGAGACTGGGGGAAGGCGATGAAAGGGGATGACTTCAACTCAAGCCAGAGTGCTTTTGATCCAGAGCTCGTGATGCTATCTGGTGACGGGAGGAAACATGGCTCGGCAACCATTGGGGATGGACTGATACAATGTCCTAGAACTCTCCGGGAGCTCAAGAAGCGCTAGACGAGCTCTCTTCTTGAGATGAGTCCTCGTCCACGGCCAGTGGAGCTCGCCATCGAGGCTAGGGCCCAGGAGTTTCTGGCTATGGCAAACAAGCGGCAACGCAGAGGGAGAAGGAGTTGGAGGAGAGGACGACTAGGATGATGGAGGAGGAGAGGAACCGGAATGACGTGGGTCACCGGGCCCTATACGAGCTCCTCATGGTAAGTTTCTCCTGCATATTAGCCAAATCATGCATGTAATGTTCGTTTCATTATTAACTAGCTAGCAAATATGCCCGTGCGTTGCAACGGGAAAAACAAACTTTTGCACACTACAAATGACCCATCCGTATGTTCACTCTCTTCGTCAGCATCATCGATGGTAGTCAAGTTCTCCACCTATTTAACATGAATGTGATCAATCTCAAGGCGATGATCTTAGTCATCATATAACACATCACTTTCACCGGCTTGTAATTTAGAGTACTTGTAATGATGATGGGCACAATCCCTGTCTCATATACACTTGGTGCATGCACCATTCCACACTCTTGTCGTCTAGTACAAAACTCATCTATGTCGTCGCTCCTCCTAGGGTGTAACAAGCTCTTTCTGCACATGCTCGTAATTTTTTGTTATAATGACGGGTATCACCAACATCTCATCTGCATTTGGTAAATGCATCATCCCCCGCAAAATATGAATTCGTGAAGAGTAATATTGCAATCAAAAAATCCCCTGCCAGTCATTCTATACTACTTTTAGTTTTTGTATTTACTTAGTCTTAGATATTATCTTCCTTGTATCTAACTCACTACCAAGACATGAGTTTCAAAGCAATTTTCTAATCAAATTTCTTGAGTATAGTCTCCATACATTTGGAATGAGCATAAAGGTACTCAACCTCCTCTTATATGACATCTTCAACATCCAACAAAGTATCATTGATCTACAGATGCCGTACTTTTTTAGTAGGTCAAAAAATAACTGTCAACAATATATAGTTTGTATAACCGTAGTAGATGTGTCATGCATTAAATGATCAAAATAAGGGAAGCATATAATGATCCCAATAATAATCTAGTAATCTAAGAGGTATTGTGCAACATCATCATCAACTTATTGTCAGTGTACATGCCACCTACAAAATCACTATGGAACATGAGAATTGCCTTGTTAGAAAACTACCAGGTTATTCTAAATCACAAGGCTGGTTCTTCATTTGCTCACCATCTGAAGAAGTATATATCAAATATAACCAGCAATCTGTAAAAAGAAGTAGACATTAATCACTACTAAGAGAACTAAGAAGACAACTATGATACACATCATATATCTAGTTGTCTATATACAACCCAATTTGAAATATTCAAAGATTTTGAAATTTAAATAGTTTGGCTACTGATCATGTCAACTAATAGATCAACAAAAAGACAATTAGCTATCAGACCAAAATCTGAAAGGGCAAATCTTTGAAAATAAAATACCTTAAATAGTATACAACACAAACAGGATCATGAAATAAAATAATAAGTTTTTTTGAGACAATAAATAAAAAAAATCCCATCAGCTACTGTAACTCATCCAAGGCCCTCCACTTATTTTTTCCTGTAGAGAGAAAGATGGGCAGCTCCAAGCCCCGCACCGCCCAGTCACTAGCTCACACCCACGACCCAAAGCCCACCTTAGCCCTCCATAACCCTAGCCAGCGTCCCCCGATCTCACCTCTCTCCCTCGTACTATTCAGCACCGTCAGCGACAGACTCGCGCACACACGCATCGCACCAGGGAGAGGAGATCCTCGCGTCCCATCCCCATGGCTGCACCTCCCGCCGCCGCCGTTGCTTTGTCCCTGCGAGGCCGTCGGGCTGCACCTACGCCGCCCTTGTCCACTTCCCCGTCGCCCATCGATCTCCTCAAATGCGTTGCTCGCACACGTCCTCTGCTGCACCTCCATCTGCCCTCCTCGGTCATGAGGAGCTCATCGCCGCCTCCAACCGCACCACTCCTCTACTTCCATGTCTGCACGCCTAGGCTCCTCCTCTGCTGCGGCCGCCCCCTCGAGTGCGCCTCTCTACACCACCCTGAGCCTCCTCTGCCATGGCCATCGGGCACCTCCTAGGCTCCTACCCGCACCCTCAAGCAGCACCACAGTACCACCATGTTGCCACCTCCATCGTGGCCAACCTTGCCCCCTGCAAGCTTGCGCCCTGCCCGATCATGGAGTTCTTCCACCACTGCTGCCGGATAGAGCAACACCACCATTGGGTCAAGTCTCGTAAGCCAAGCCTCTGCCCGATAGAACGGAGGTGACGTGCTTCTGAACGTCTCCAGCTTATCCTCATTGTAGCCGATGGAGTCGAGCTTCTCCTGGTCGTTGTGGACGTCGGGTGGTCAAAGGCACAGAAGCATCAGGTGGTAGTGACAAGCTCAACCAGCGGCCAGTGGACTCGACGATGAGGACGCCGTCGGTCTAGGAGTGCTTGTGACCGGATTCCTGCAGCCGATCATAAGTGTTTCCGTCACTCAAGAGGCAGGCGAGGGCAGAGCGATCATCCTCCCTCTCCCTTCAATTTGCATCACAAGGTGACCAGAAGGAGGGTGGTTACGGATGAGTACATAAATCAGGAGTGGATTGTTTTTTGGGTTCCCAATCGTGTTCGTGTGGAAGACGGAGGTTGCATCCTGTGGGATGTATTTTTAATTTATTTGCGTGGAAAGATGTCCAATGAAGCATTGGTGTCCTATAGTTAGGAAATAGCGTGACGTATCTTTATCTTTATCTAATAATAAAGAAAGTTGGATTTCAGCCCGTCCGTCATGCCACTTTGCTGAAAAGCCCCTCTGTTTTCTATAAATTAACCCGCACTACATGTTTAAGTCATACCGAACCGTTATTTGGCATTTTCGCATAAAACCCCTCAGGTTTCATGTAATCAACCCGCCATCCATATTTAAGTCAGCCGAATCGTTTTTTTTGTGTTTTAACAGAAAAACCCCTAACCTTTTGGTTAATTAATCTGCAGTTTATCTAAAACAAAAATATCCTTATCTTTTAAACCGTAACTCCGATTTTAACATATTATATATGAAATTTCATTAGAAAAATGTGTAGAATCTAAATAAACTGTTACTTTTAGCTGTTAAATATTTCTAAACTATTAATTTGGGTGCAAACTTAATCTATAGTGCACGGTCCATTTTTCTTTCGCACTGGTGGCGATCCAAATTGCAAATAAACACACATTAAAACCAGATTGAGAGGAAAAAAAAACATTGATAACCATGCACGCACAACTCTGAAAAACCTCACGGGAGAAAAATAACATTTTTCTCATCTTATTCTGAGCGATTGTGTGCGTGCGAGCACGCGTACGTGTGTGTGAGAGAGAGACGCCTTAGGACTGACCATATTCAAATACGTTTGAGACCACCATCGGGAACACAAATGTGATGCCATTTTAAAATAAAGAACATCTACCTACCAGGGTCTCGAGTCGTGGTTATTGGGTTAAGAACGTGTGTTTTTTTCTATCCCGTTGCAACGCACGGGCTTTTTTGCTAGTAGAGAACAGATTGATGGATCGACCGTGATTGTCTTTCCGAAGACATATCTATCCATCGATACATGCGCCTTTTGTGGCAACAGAATATATCGATCAATCTTTTTATACATGTATGTATAATAGGATAGAAATCTTGGCCGTCAATCTTTGAAAGTTAATGTAAAATCAATGGATCTAAAAGGGTGACGTATGGAGAACTATGAAAGGCTCCGTCCTTTATTATTAGCTAAATATAGGACTGACTCGTGAAAACAAAATGTGTAGTCCGTGTGCGAGAAAAATGCTCAGATCCCTCCACCGATGCCCTAGATTGGTATAGCGGACAAGGTCAGTTTCATTAGTTACTAGTATTCACATTTCAGTTGCATCATGCTAACGAGACATTGCAAATGATCTTTGGTGCAGCATGCCTCCCGGCAAGCATCGACCGATCCTTCTCCGTCTCTCAATTGCGCAACCCCGACTGGTCCTTCTCCGTCTCGCACTACCTAGGATAGCTCAATAATGATCTATAATTAGCTTACCTAGTTCATTTATGACATAATTAGCTCACTTGGGTAAAAAATGGCATAATAACCCAGGTTTAGCTCCAAAATGACCTATACTTAGCTTATTTCCTCGAAAATGACATAATAGCCTTACTTAGCTCCAAACTGACATACTTTAGCTAGGATAGCTATAAGATGACCTATACTTAGCATTTTTTCCTCTTAAATGACTTGATATGCTTAGTTAGCTAAAAATGGCATAACTACATAGGATAGCTCAATAATGATCTATATTTAGCTTACCTAGTTCATTTATGACATAATTAGCTCACTTGGGTAAAAATGGCATAATAACCTTGGTTTAGCTACAAAATGACCTATACTTAGCTTATTTTCCTCGAAAATGACATAATAACCTTACTTAGCTCCAAACTGACATATTTTACCTAGGATAGCTATAAAATGACCTATACTTAACATTTTCTCTCTTAAATGACTTGATATGCTTAGTTATCTAAAAAATGGCATAACTACCTAGGATAGCTCAATAATGATCTATAATTAGCTTACCTAGTACATTTATGACATAATTAGCTCACCTATTTACCTAGCTTAGATCTAAAATGACCTACACTTAGCATTTTTACCTAGCTTAACTAAAAAATGGCATTTTTATCTACCTTAGTTAGAAGAAGAAGAAGAAGATAAAGAAGAGGAGAGGAGAAAAAGAAAGAGAAGAAAAATTCTTCTTCTTCTTCTTATTCTTCTTCTTCTTCTTCCTTTTCTCCTTCTTCTTTTTTTCTTCTTCTTCTTCTTCTAGCTAGTCTTCTTCTTCTAATTTTTTTCTTTCTCAATTTGTAGATTTGCTTTAGATGAGGAGCTTGCGTTCATGGAGTCTACTCTTCTCCTTGTGCTTCTTTTGTTTTGATTTTGTACGATGAACTTTGTTGGAGGAAACTTGTTGTAGGATATGTGTTGGAAACTTGTTGTTGAATATGTGTTGTTGCAAACTTGTTGTTGGATATGTGTTGTTGCAAACTTGTCATTGGAATGTTGGATATGTTGTTGGATATGTGTTGGTATGCTCGGCAAAGCTGCCACGTGGCAACTACCTGTGCAACCCGGGGTTCACTGGGTTGGCCTATATGGCATGCTTTGCCGTCTGTTGGCAGACAACAAAGACATGAGCATCTTTGCCGTCTGCCTGCAGACGACAAAGTACCCTTTGCCGGAGCACGTTCAGCCGGAAGGTTTGCCGTCTACCGGCTGACGGCAAAGGTCTTTGATGTCCACCGGGCATGCCTTTGCCGTCCGCCATGGCAGACGACAAAGATGCTGATTCCTATAGTGATAAGCCCATAATGCATCATCAAGTTTCTTAGACAAATTCTTTCAAGATCTATTAATAGTCTTTTGCAAAATCAATTTAATCTCTCTATTGCTCAATTCTACTTGACCACTAGAGTGAGGATGATATGGAGATACAATTCTATGGTTGACATCATATTTAGCAAGCAATTTACGTAAAGCAACATGAATAAAATGTGAACCACCATCAGTCATTAAATATCTAGGGACTCCAAACTTCGGAAATATAACTTCTTTAAGCATCTTAATAGAGGTGTTATGATCAACACTACTAGTTGGAATAACTTCTACCCACTTAGTAACGTAATCAACAACAACTAAAATATGTGTATACCCATTAGAGGAAGGAAAAGGTCCCATATAAAAAAAGCCCCAAACATCAAATGGTTCAATAACAAGTGAATAGTTCATAGGCATTTCCTAGCATCTACTAATATTACCAATTCTCTGGCATTCATCACAAGACAAGACAAACTTACGAGCATCCTTGAAGAGAGTAGGCCAATAAAACTGGATTGCAATAACTTGTGTGCAGTTCTATCTCCAGCATGGTGTCCTCCGTTGGCCTCAGAGTGACACTTGCGTAGGATCTGTTCCTGTTCATGCTCAGGTACATAACGTCTAATAACACCATCTACTCCTTCTTTATAAAGGTGTGGGCCATCCCAAAATTAATGTCTTGAATCATAGAAAACCTTTTTCTTTTACTGGTATGTGAAGCTAGGTGCACTACTAGGGAAAAGCCTAGCAGTAGCGCGAGTTTTAGGTATATCAGTAGCGTGGGTACCCGCGCTACTGATACGACGCTATAGCTAACCTGTAGCGCGTGTTGGCCCACGCTACTGATATACATGCTTAGGAGTAGCGAGCTTTGCGGCAACGCGCTACTGCTAATAGCTGTAACGTTCTGTATAAAGCTGCGCTATTGGTAAGGTCGCGCTGCTGCTAACTTTTCTACCCCCGCCACTGCTAATTTTATTAGTTTCTGTTTTTTTTCTACATATTTTTGTGTGTATTTGAACAAGCTTTATACAAAAATCTTTAGCACATATAAATGTCATCATCATACACATACAAATGGTTGCGAGACCACAAATGTAATCATAGCATATACATACAAATAGTCATCCGTCAAGTCTCGAAAATAGCGATACAAGTCTCGAATACTTGCAACTACATCGTCATCCATCTAAACAATGATATACGCGAGAAGAGTTATCACTATGAGTTAGAGCGGAACTATGCAGTACATGAGGCGGAGGTTATGAGTCCTCTCTCGCGCTAGCGTGAACCTCAAGTAACTAGCTTCTACTTCTTGTATGCTTTTGAAGCCTTTATGGCTGGCGCCTAAGACCCCCTCCACTTGCGCCTGACACTCAAGCCACTCGTCGTACACTCCCTGAACCTTCCCTTTGTACACAACACAACACTACTTCTTCGCCATCAAGAATCCGTACCTGTTAGATTGCATCCTCATCAAGAGAATGTACAATCATATGCAACAAAATATAATCGAGCAAGATGAAAAAGAAAGGGTTAGCAACTAGATGCAACATATAGTAAACATACAAATAATCAACGCAATTTCATCGTACGCAAACTAACTAACTAGAGGTACGCAGGTCATCGTACCCAAACTAACAAAGTAGAGTTACGCAAGTTCGGCAGGGGCCATGGACATCACAAAGTTTCATCGCTACAGAAACTATACAAGTTCAGCCGACACATATCATTATCATCAGCATCGTAAATCACTAGAAGTTCCATCCTTTCATATCATCGAGGATGGACCCTAGCTTTTTGAATGGCGTGAGGTCCTAACGTTGCATGCTTATGCGAGTTCGGACGTCAGCTCGCGATATAGGGCCGTGGTGGAACATCCCCTTCTCTTCGACGACTTCTTTCATGATGATTATCACAATGTCCCTCTAGATGCGAAAGAACTCATCTCTTAGTTTATAATCTGCTTGTCCTGGAGATTCTACCCACTTGTGGATATGATCATCATTTCTGGTTGTCATGCGAAGCTTTTGGTGATCCTGTCTAAACTCCATCATGAGACGTAGGAGGCAGAATCCATCGTTCTTGCTTGGTTTTGGGACATGGATGCATCAGTAGTTAGTTTTATGCAAGAAACCCGGCTTGCGGTTCCTTTGTTTCCTGATATGCAGGTGGCCATCCCTCAAGCTGAATCCGTGGAGAGCATCATCTAGAATATTCATTACGTGGGTGTAGTCCTTCTTTTCATCATTTCTGGTAGGGTCGAAATACACGGTGTGGGAGACTTGCGGGTAAAGAATGATAAGCATGGCGTGCCTGTTGCTGTGGGAAAAACACCTCAAATTATTCTTCATATGAGCGAGAAGGAATGACTGAAATGTAAGAAAGGGTTGTCCGACACTGACTTACATTGGATGATAAGGCAGGAGGACAATTTTGTGGTCTTTATTCTGTAACATGAAGTTTTCGAGGTACTCCCTAGTAGTTTTACGCTCAAAGTCACTGTGACTCAAGAAGGACTCTTGCATGTAGTATGGATCTGCCACACAGATTTGCGAGACTTCTTCTCTCTTCATGATGGAGCTCATATGTAGCGCAAACAGGCGGACGATTGTAAAATCGAGCCGCCTTTTCAGAAACATCTCAAAGATATGATCAAACCACAGGAAGAACACCTCTGCGGGCCGTGTGTCGACGTAGCACTTCTCCTCAGGCACACGATCCGCGTACGTCGAATATCCTGGATCCTTCGAGGCTAGTAGGCTTTTCTCAGTCGACAGCACATGGTCGTTCGGTCTCCTCAGATCCCCTGATATTGCCTCCAACAGTTTTGGTGGTAGCATCGGCTCGCCCGTGACATGGAACATGGCCCCACCTTTGACAGGTACACACTCTTCAAAATCCACCGTCTGGCTGCTATGTGCTCTAGCTTGTTTGTAGGTAGCAGAGCCTCTCTTCCCCGGTCTTTTCCTCTCCTTTTACTTGGGCTGACCTTCTAGACCCTTCCTTAACCCCTGCCATAGTGTTGTCGGGCTAAGCACTGTACGACCCTAGACTAGTTGAGCCTGTGTTGAGGCGGCATCTTCAGGCGTGTCCTGTGAGGATTGAATGAAGAGATACTTCTTGCAATCCCTGCTAGGACGTTCCTGCCCGGGTAGATCATCCATATCCTCATCAGCATGCTGATAGCCCGAGTCATCATATGGCTGACTCATCATATCTAAGTCACTGTCATAGGCGCCTGTATGGAGGAACTGAAGAGGGTCCTCCTCCATATCATCATCCATTCTTTGTTCTATGGGGGCGATTACATCAGCCACTATTGGACCCCCTTCCTCACGACGTCCGCTGCTCTCACTCGGCACTACAGGCGCTGGTAATTGCGTAGGCGGGGTGGTGGTGTTCATACCTGCTTGTTGATGTGCGGTTATTGGTGTGCTCTCGGCCGGATCCAGTCGAACAAGATTGTTCGACCATAGCAGCATCCAACCCTTGCAGTTTCCAAGCCGCGGCGGGGTCTCGTCGTCCTCTCCCCTAGCCATACTGGAGGAGGCCAATCATCGTGCCCCGATTTCACACTCGACAAGGTAATCCTGAAGTGCCCACGGGGCATCGGCTGGCCATGGAACGTGAGTTCCAAGGGCTTCGTTATAACCGCCTTTCCCACGTCCACCTTCTGGCCTTTGATCAAGTAGAGTATAGTGCACAGGGTTTCGTCGGCCTGCAAACACATGTCTGCGGTGTAAAACATCTGAAAGGCAACGAAAATGAAATATTCTAGATATATGTTGGTGCGACATGTAATTAGCATGAGGGCGTCGAACTCTTCCAAAGACGAAGGCCCGCCTAGCGGGTGCGGGTGTGGGTGCGGGTGCAGGAGCAGGCGCGGTTGCGTGAGCAGGTGATGGTGCGATGGTGTTGTCCACCGAGTTGCTCCCGACGAAACTGGGCATGGGGAAATCATCTACCGTCTTGTCTGGATTTTCCTTCGTCCAGTTGATGATAGCCGGGATCAAGTTAGTAGCGAAATCATTTCTGCAGGCATCTTCAACTGCAGCGACTGCCTGTTGTAGCAACTCATTTTTCTCCTCGACTGCTTTTTCCGCGTCCTCAGTTGCTTTTTTCTCAAATGCAAGCTTCACCGTCTCGTCGATGTCTGTCTGACTAAACTTCTTTTTCTGCATCTTAGCCTCTGGTCCCTCGTTGTAAAATACCTTCCACATGGCGCCGTCTCCGGCGCCATGCACAAGTCCATATTGCGGCCGCTGGTCCAAAGGGAGTCTCTTAAGTTTGTTCAAGGCCTGGTTGAGAGGGGTGTCCCACTTGGGCCTCGTCGACGAAGACCGACTTTCTGCTGCAAGCTGGTGTTGCTTCTCCTGCAGAAGGAACGTGAACCATTTACGAATGTGTAGTCGACTTGATCAGAAGCTAAATGTAAGGTGGTAAAAGAATAATTACCAGTATTCTAATAAATTTCCTCGTGATCGGGTCCGTGTAAAAAACCTTCTTTGTCTTGTCCCACTTATAGCGGGCATTGATGAAGTCACGCTCCAAGGGGTTGGTGAACTTCGCGAAGGGGTCTAGGATACCTGCGGCTTCACGTTCCGCATCCTCCTTATCCCATATGGGCCTTTTGCCAAGGTAGCCACGACTTCCGAGGCAATGCTTCCCCGTGTTCCTTTGCTGAAGGCTCTTGAATTTCGCAGCCTTAGCCTTGCACTACAAAAAAAGACACATCCATGACATTTTGGCCCCAACGATTTTTTTCCTGTCATGCTTATGACACTTCTATGACGATAATTGTGACAAAAATCCGTATCATCATAGATGTGGTGGGCTCCTACTTCTATGACAAAAATCATGACAGAAAATGGGCTTTTCGTCCTGGGCGGGCCGGGGACGCACCTGCATGACATTCTTTGGGCCGTCCATGACGGAAAAAATCATGGTAGAAGCAAGGGCGAGGAAATTTTCGGGGAGTTCCTGGTTATGGTGGGTGGTCGGGGTAGAGTGATGCACAAAAGTTTACACGTTTCTCTCATACACGTTGCGTGTATGTGCGAGGCATTGTGCTCTAACTGAACCCGAGCAAGGCATTCGCGTATTGAACCCGAGCGATTGCACTAGCTACATAACTGAACCCAAGCAATCGATCCTTTCGCTGCTAACTGAACCCGACTGACTCCTTCGCTGGTGGAGGGCTGGTTTGATGAACAAGACCCCGTGGAGGGCTGATTGAACAGTAGCCGATGGAGGGCTGGTTGGATGAACATGACCCCGTGGAGGGCTGGTTGAACAGTAGCCGGTGGAGGGCTGGTTGAACAGTAGCCGGTGGAGGCTGAGGAAGACGCGGTGGATGAACAGTGCAAGTGGAGGATGGAGGAAGTTGACGGTGGGTGAACAGTAGCCCGTGGAGTCCCGTTTTGCGGTACGCCACACCCCTCCTGATGAACATGACCCCCGTTTCGACCGTAGCTCTCCAACACAAGTCTATTTCCTCCGTTTTGCGGTACGCCAGACCCCTCTCGATGAACATGATCTCGTTTCAACCGTAGCCGGTCGAGCATAAGGCCGTTTCCTCGATTTTGCGGTATGCCAGACCCTTCTCGGTGAACAGGACCCCGTTTCGACCATACGCGCTCTAGCAGAAGGTCGTTTCCCTCCGTTTTGTGGTACGCCACACCAGGTTTCGGCTGTTCCATCTAGGCCAGTTGCCTCCTGATGAACACGACGTTGTTTCTCCGTTCCGACCCTGGCTGCCGATGAACACGACACCATTGCTGCCATCTCCATATGTACGGGACTGCATGGCCGTATGTATGCGCGAGTACGCGCTCGAGACCCCGCCGTATGTACGTATGTGGCTGTATTTTTTGGCATCTAGCTGTATGTACGTGTACATGGTTTTGACTGGACTGCCTGAACTACTACGTTGGGGTTTTTACTAGTACATGTGCTGCTGCTTGCTCGGCCACGGTTCATCGTTGCAGAGAGACCAATCAACCAGTATGTACGTACATGTTCGCGGCCATAATGACAACGCTACGTACGTTTCGACCAGGTGGCTCCCAGCTGTCAGGGAGGATATGGAGGCACTTCCTTGCATGCGAAGTTATTGATGGTGGGTCCGAGCTCTCAGGGGCGAATCATTTTTTTGCCCGTAATAAGGAGGCACTTCCAAGGTGCGGCCGTGGACCCAGCTATCAGCCTCTCCACATACCTTCCTCTTCCAATGGAAGTCATTCCTTGACCACGTTGACCGCGCTGCACCGAGAGCACCAAGGCGGTGGCTAATAGCGAGGCTAGGAAGGGATTGACCCGGAGCCGCGAAAGACTCGACAGTTGTTTCCCACGCGGAGGGGAGTACGAGGGTTTGCTGGTTCAGCTGCAGTGTGAGGCTGTCGTCGCCGAAGAATAACAAGAGGTCTGGGTGAGTGCAAGGATGGCCAGGCCAGTGATTGGGAGTAGGGTGGAGCAGTGAGGCCCGCGCAGCAGCACAACCGTCCACGAGAGGCAGGAGCAGGTGGCACAGCCGGCACTGGTTTGGGCGGCTAGAGCAAGAAGACCAGAGGTTGAAGAAGCACGACAGCGGTTGGATTAACATCCAACGACCACTGCACCTAGAATTGTTTGTTGTCTAAGTTGACAAAGCCCTCCGTACACATCAACTTACAAGTCAGCCTCCAAATTTGGTGGGTCCCAGCTAGCAGGAGAAGTATTCATTTTTTGTGCATAATAAGGAGGCACTTCCTTGCGTGCGAAGATAGAGCTGGCGGGTGTGAGCTATCAGCGGGAGGAACATTTTTTCCACGACAAACAAAGGCCCTTCCGATAGGTCCCCGATGTTAGGTGGATGAATCATTATTTTGCGTGTAATAAGGAGGCATTTCCTTGCGCGCGGCCGTGTACCCAGCTGTCAGCCTCTACACGTACAATCCTCTTCCGATGAATGTCGATCGTTGACCATGTTGACCCTGCCGCGACGAGAGCACCAATGCGGTGGACGAAGGCGAGGCCCCAGACGTGAATGACCTATAGATGGGGAAGACGCGAAAGTGGAGTCGCAGACAGACATGAGGAGCGGAGGAGTGGAGGGGTGGCCTGGCCGTCTGTGGCGCAGTCTTTCTATCCGAGGCGCACGAAGAAGCACCGCTGGACGCCGGAGGCTGGAGCATGCGGTCCCGCCAGCGCTGGAGGAAGAAGATGAGAGATTGAAGAGGAATGTCAGCCGTTGGATGTAAATCCAACGCCATGCTTAGGCTTCGACCTATTGGCCCACATGTTAGCAAGTTCATTTGGTGGACTGGGTGAAACAATAATGTAGTGTCTATGCTTCCCATTTGTATGTTATGTCAGAATTTATAGCCCATTAATTTTTTTTTTCGAGATACACGGATTTGCTGGGTTGGGTTATCATGTTGGGTTGGACAGAGAAATGTTATAGAAACATAAACACGTGGTTGCACGTCTATTACTGCATTGGTAGGTAAAATATTAGCAAGCTTATGTTCAGCAGGAAATAACTTGCAAGCTTATTGTTAAACCATCAATATTATTATTATTATTTTGCAAGAAATTATCATTTACGAAATAAAATAATAATTTAATTTGATGAGTTTATAGGAAGTGGGGTATTATTATCTTTTAAGCTAGACGTTGAAGAGTCGAGTTGGTTGAAGGGAAAACTAGTGGGAGAAAAATCAGATTACCTCAAAAAAGAAAGTGGAAAAAATCAGAGATAAGAGTAATAAAATGGAAAAAAAGGAAGTCGTAATGTCTATACAAAGGTTGGACAAAGGAAAGGTCAAACGGGAACCTTAGGTCATTAAAAAAAATATATGTAATAAAATATAAATATAAGTATAAATATGCATACTATGATAGAAGGGAAAACATAGGAAAGGAAAAAATGCACTATAAAAAAATGATACACCTGATGGATCCCCATAATCATGTTGTGGGCCATGGATGTCCTAAGAAAAGAAACCTGTGTTGGGCGGCCGCGGCCCAGTTGGTACCTACTGGACTTAAAAAAAGGAATAGGGCAGCCCAATGAACTACTAGTTACGTACACAAGCAAATAGCAACTCAAAAAATAAAAGGCAAGTATGTTAATGGGTTCTTAGAAGAAATATTTCAGATAAAACGGATAATTGCGACAGATAGGATAATGCATGAAACACACGGATGATAAAGGTGCTTAAGAAGATAAAGTACACCATCTAGATCTTCGTGTCACACTTGATCATGGCGCTGCGGCTGTCCGTGTACTCCTTGATCACGGGAAGCAGACACGCCCTCATGTCCTAGATTCGGCTGTACATGTCGTAGCATACCTATGCGTCCTTGGCCACGTAGGTGATGTAGGCTAGATTCAGAGGCACCTCCCACGTGTTCAGGTCTGTCGTATCCACATCTTCTTTCATGTTGGCGTAGCAGGGGTCGATGATTGCCGCGACAAGGTCAACAACGTAGTCCTTCTCCTGCCCATTGCCGACGACCTTGTATTGCTTTTGGATGTCAATGGTTTTTTTGCACCAAATGGCCGAATCGTAAAGCACAGTGGCATTCTTCCTGATGTCCACCGTAGCGAAGGTGCAGTCGGTGGTGCCAATGAAATGTGCGAATGCTCCAGAACCTCTGATGGCCCTGCAGTAATGGTAGACGAGAACCTCATCCTGCACGCATACCTGGGCGACGGTGATCCGCTGTTCCATTCCAGGAGACAGGTGGATGGGCACAAGGTCTAGTCCCGCGATCTTGTGCTTCTCCTCTTATATTACTGCTTGAACTTGTCGAGGCAGAGTATGCGGCAGCAATAGTTAGTTTTTAACTCTTGAGAACTGCAATCATGAGTAAACGTAGTGGGTACAGGCGGCTAGAACACATTCAAATGCCTCCATTAAACCGGTCTGGAAGCCGAAAAACCTATTCCGACCACACATACGTTCACGAGCGGGTAACTTTACTTAAATTTTATTCGCTTTACTCAAATTTGATTATTATAACAAGCAAAGCGTTACATCCTTCTATCAATGCAATAGGATTAACATGCAAAACAATGAGAATTATTATTCTCAGGACGCACACGATCAGCTCATTTGCCGCACTTTCACAATTACAATACTACTAAGTTTGAACAACTTCTTATGGTTGCTGTCCTCTGCATCATCATGTCGTGTTACCCAGCTTGCAAGATTCACAACCAACCTATAAGATTCAAATAAGAAGTACAACAAAGATGCCTACACATGTGAATGATTCACACCATTAGTCAAGGCACATCTGAATGTATGTGTTGATGAGCTGTAATGGTTCCAGGTGTCTTTACTTCCCAGGCTTGTGAGGCTAATGATGTTGCATAGGTTCCACATACTCACGGCACTCAGTGCCTTTGGCTAAAGTGAAACTCGGGTTTAAATCCGTGTTGGCCAGCCATGTCATACAACGCAAGAACAACATCCGTAGTTAAGTATTCCTGTCAGCACAGATAAAGAAAGAGCATGATACTATAACTAGTCATCAACCTGTGCACCTGCACGGGCTAGCGATATAGAAAAGTACATCACTTGTGATAGCAAATCTAAAAATTGTTAATCCAAAGGGGATTGGAATTTTTGCGTCAACTCTGAAATTTTCAACTTTAGTTTATTTAAAAAGTGCAAATTTTATTTTAAATGTCACTTGTGTGGAGTTCAACTTTGTTAAATGAACTGTGACATGAAAAGTCTGAATGTGCTTAAGTATAGAGAAACGAACATAGTTTAAGATTGAGGTATTAATTATCTCTTGGTAATGTATGGGGGAAATGAAATATATTCCGACAAATCGTTTATACCCCCTTTCATGATTTCTTTGTTATTATTTTTTATTTTTCGAACTGTCTTTTGAAGAGCAATTTGTTATTTAGAATGATGGTGAGTTAAATGCCGACAAATACATTTCAACGAACGTCATCTACAAAAAGTAACATATAGATTCTTGCATGTGAAAGGAAGGATTAATATTTTGTCAACTATCTGCGCCAAAACACGACTATGGAATTTTTTGTGACTACACTTTCCGACTATCCAAATATCATTATGCATATTGAGCTCGATAACCTCCACTATCCAACTATAATTATGTATAGTAAGGTCGGTGAAATCTATAGAGTTAATTAAAGAAATCAACTTTTATAAAAATAAAATAAAGAAATCGACTGGTATGAAACTATAATATGTATCTAGCATCATTGGAGATTCATGATCATGTTTTGTGCCACGGGCTTCCATATTTCTTGGTGTCTACTATTATGACATTTTTAGTAAATTAAAAATAAAGAACAATGTGACATAGTACATCAATCTTAAACTAAGGGTAACTTATGTTACATGTCATACTAGTTGTTTACTTATAATGAACAACAATATGAAATAGGGTCCAGATGATGGAAGAAAATCTTAATAGTTCTTGGTAAGCATATATATCATTCTCTTGTACTGTAGATGATATCTTTGTACAACACAAAAGGAAACCCAAACGAATGGTTTAGCAACTAAGATAACGATAATAGCCACAAATGGACCCAAGAAAGCCTAGCCTATGTCACAGGATGCAGGTCCAAAATAAATTTACTTAGCTATAGACATTTATCTTAGTTTTTGATTCTTCTAACAAATAAGACATGAACACTCGATCAAGTCCTAGTTACACCCCTAACATTACTATTTTTTATTTACGGCAACAAATCCAATGTGTAGGAAATTTCATATTTTAAATCGAGTCCATGTTGACTTCACACACATCTTCAAGATTTATGATGACCTGGCCACATCTATGTGAGCATATAAGGAAACCAAAGCGTCGGGCACTTCTTTATTGATCTAACATGTTAAATTTGTAAATCTTGAAGAAAACTACAAGAACGAATAACAAATATCACATTTTATAAAATATATATTCTAGAAATAGACTATATAGTTGAAATAATTCATTTATGTCTGAATTTCATAGCAGTCATGAGCTCGGGGTGTCCTAGAAAAAAAACAACCTTTACCTGCCATCTCTTTGAAAGGCTATTAATTATGTTCTGCTAATGAAAGGGGTTAGAACAATGGGCGTTCTCCATATTCATAATTATACATGTACTATCGTGCAATGCATTCGTAACTACAGAGGTAATGTATTCAGTGGATCACCTAGCAACTACAATATGATATAGATATAGTAGTTGTCTCTAATTTTGTTATGACGGCCGATGCTCCTACACCTGATTCCATCTTATCTAAAATATATGTTGTCTCTACGTTTCTAGATTGAATCAACACACAGATGAGATGCAAAAAAAAATATCATGTTGCTTACATTAGATCAGTGTAACTTGTTTTGGAGCAAACTACATGGTTCTAGCTAACTGGTGGGCTGCACAAATCTAACATGGACGATGCATATTTCAGACATTGCTACTTCCATGGATGCCTCCACATAGCCCCAAATATATAAGATGCAACAGATAGGCCATGGGCAAGCTTCTCCATATTGCACTTGATGATTCAACTAGATGCCCCTCGCAAAAAAACTGGATGCAAGTTTCCAATTTTCTCGTCAAATCAGAGAAGACAACACAAAGATTTTGTTTCTTTGAGGGCAACATAAAGACGAAGGGTAGGAGTACCTCAAATCCAGGGAGAGATTATGCCCAGTTTTTATGTGAACAGAACGATAGAGGGACGGAAAGGAAGGAGTATGTCAAATCTGGAGGAGGTGATGATAACCCACAAGTGTAGGGGATCGCAACAGTTTTTGAGGGTAATGTATTCAACCCAAATTTATTGATTCGACACAAGGGGGGCCAAAGAATACTCTTAAGTATTAGCAGCTGAGTTTTCAATTCAACCACACCTGGAAACTTAGTATCCGCAGCAAGATAGTTTAGTAGCAAAGT
Organism: Secale cereale; assembly: GCA_902687465.1. Taxonomy (NCBI): domain Eukaryota; kingdom Viridiplantae; phylum Streptophyta; class Magnoliopsida; order Poales; family Poaceae; genus Secale; species Secale cereale. The sequence goes on from LR738712.1 coordinate 555,036,431, forward strand.
AATATGATAGTGGCGGTAGCAGCAATAAAAGTAACGATAGTGTTTTTGTAGTTTTTGTGATAGTAGCAACGGAAAATTAAATAATTAACAAGCAATATGGGAAAAGCTCGTAGGCATTGGATCGATGATGGGAAATTATATCGGATGCAATTCATCATGTAGAAGTTATAACCTAGGGTGACACAGAACTAGCTCTAGTTCATCAATGTAATGTAGGCATGTATTCCGAATATAGTCATACGTGCTTATGGAAAAGAACTTGTATGCCATCTTTTGTCCTACCCTCCCGTGGCAGTGGGGTCCTATTGGAAACTAAGGGATATTAAGGCCGCCTTTTAATAGAGTACCAGACCAAAGCATTAACACATAGTGAATACATGAACTCCTCAAACTACGGTCATCACCAGGAGTGGTCCCGATTATTGTCACTTCGGGGTTGCCGGATCATAACACATAGTAGGTGACTATAGACTTGCAAGATAGGATCAAGAACACACATATATTCATGGAAACCTAACAGGTTCAAATCTGAAATCATGGCACTCGGGCCCTAGTGACAAGCATTAAGCATAGCAAAGTCATAGCAACATCAATCTCAGAACATAGTGGATACTAGGGATCAAACCCTAACAAAACTAACTCGATTACATGATAGATCCCATCCAACCCATCACCGTCCAGCAAGCCTACGATGGAATTACTCACGCACAGCGGTGAGCATCATGGAATTTGTGATGGAGGAAGGTTGATGATGACGATGGCGACGATCTCCACTCTCCGGAGCCCCGAACGGACTCCATATCAGCCCTCCCGAGAGATATTAGGGCTTGGCGGCGGCTCCGTCTCGTGAAACACGATAATTCTTTTTTCTTCGATTTCTTTCTCCCCGAAAGTGAATATATAGGATCTGGGGATACGTCGGTGGAGCACCAGGGGGCCCACGAGGCAGGGAATATATGGGATGATAACCCACGAAAGTGAATATATATTGAAACTGATGATATAATGGTCTATCTTGTGTGCCAACATGTGCCAAGTTCGATTACTTAAATCGTTCAAAGGAGGATACCACCCCATCATACCACATCACAACCATTTTAATATCATGTTGGCACACAAGATAGACCATTATAAACTCTCAGCTAACTAAGCATGGCATAAGCAGCTATGATCTCTAATTGTCATTGCAAGCATGTTTCATTCATAACAAGCTGAATCAGGAACGATGAACTATGATATTCACAAAAACAAGAGAGGTCGAGTTCATACCAGCTTTTCTCATCTCAATTAGTTCATCATATATCATCCTTATTGCCTTTCACTCACACGACCGAACGGTGTGGATAATAATAATAGTGCACGTGCATTGGACTAGGCTGGAATCTACAGACATTTGATACAAGAAAGAAGACAAGGTAATATGGCTCAAGGTTAAATCAACAATAAAGCATATGAGAGCCACTAAGCATTTTAATCATGGTCTTCTACTCTTGACCCCCAAAGAAAAGAAAAGAAACCATTTACACGGGAAAGCTCCCAACAAGCAAAAGAAGAACGGGAAATCTTTTTGGGTTTTCTTTTTAATTACTACAACTACAAGGAAAGTAAACTAGCTAAAAGCTACCACTAATATATTTTTTTGTTTTTCTTAAGGGTTCTTCTAGCACACAAGAAAAATACTAAGAAAAAGAAATTGAAAGTAAGCATGGATGGTACAATGAAAGAGTGTGAGCACCGACAACTAGAATAAGTGTGAACATGAATGTAAAGTCGGTGAGAAACACGTACTCCCCCAAGCTTAGGCTTTTGGCCTAAGTTGGTCTATGGCCATTGATCGAAGCTACTCCCTCCAGTGTACTGAGATGTATCCTCTGGGTGCCACTGGTTGGCGAGCTCATCCAGCTCCCACCCATAAACAGACTGATGGTAGGGATCAAGTGGTGGCTCTGGCTCTGGCTCTGAAGCTTATGCCTGGCCTTGGTACTTGTAGAAGGCATCCGATGTAATGAGGTATATGCTTGTGGATAGATCAAACAAAGATGGTGCAGGCAAGGTAACAATTTCACAATATATTTCATCAAACCTTAATTTATAATTAAGCATCCTATCCTTGTATTTAACAATAAAATCCTGAGCTACCATGCTATTGTAGTCTCGATAAACAGGGGCAAGCAATTTTTCTTCCTTATCATGATGCCTAATAGGTATTCTAAAATGTTCAACAAGGCGAGAAGCAAAGATGCCTCCAAAGACGGGCCCCTTTGAGCGGTTCAGACTCAATCGTTTAGCAACGACGGCGCCCAAGCTAAAAGTTGTGTCTTGAAATAAAGCATGGCGTAAAATGACAATATCAAGGGCACTAGGATTCCCACTGTTCCCGTGACCAATTAAACATCTACTGGAAAATAAAGCAAAGTAGCGCAGAACAGGGAAGTGTATACTAGTGATTCTTGCCCCTGAAACTTGTCTAGTTTCCCCTACAGCTATCATGTCGATAAACCCTTCAACGTCTTCATGACGTGGTTCATCAAGTCTACCTCCAAAGGGTATCGTACATACTTCACAATATTCTAAGAGTGATATCTCGTTAATCACATCATATAAATGAAACTCCACCATAGGTGGTGTTTTCTTAGCATGAAAAAGAAAACTTTGCGTGAAAATATTGGTGAGTAAGAGATACTGTTCACGCTGGTCGTGGAGGAAGTCGGTGAGGCCTGCATTATCTGCCAACCAATAAAAGTCTTTGTAAATCCCGGCAGACATCATGAATTTTTGCAAGGCCATTCACACGGTCGAACTTCTGCCATGCGAGGAATATTATATTTGGGCTTCTTATTTTCTTCTTTCTTCTTCTCCTCTGAGCTCTTACTGGAGGAGCCCCTCAACAATATCTTTATCATTTTCCTTTTCTGAAGATTTCTGAAATTTTTAGTAACTCAAAATAAAAGTTAACCAAACTCAACAAGATTTATAGCAACAACTCCTATAAGTGCCTAGAGACTATATCATGCATTAGAACTACTTAGGACCAAGAAAATTTGACATGCAAGCTCTAGAACAAGGTCACCATAGCAGCATAAATTTGCAATAAATAGAGCACTAGAACAAAAAATAATTGGACCAATGGAGGAGTTACATACCAAGGAACAATCTCCCCAAACAGTTTGGTGAATGGTGCTTTGGGCAAGGAGATCGAAAATGGCAGCAAGATGAGCTAGAACTCGGGTTTGAGCTGGTTGGTGATTTTTTGGGAGGAAGAAGAAGAGTGTGGGTGCAGGAATAAGTGGAGGGGGGCCACGTGGGGCCCACGAGGCAGGGGGCGCGCCCTGGACCCTTGTGGCCAGGTGCTGGCTCCCCTCCCCGTGTGTTTTGTGCCATATTTCATTTTCAAATATTCTAGAAAAAAAATCATATTTCATTTTCATGGCATTTGGAGAACTTTTATTTTCGGGGTATTTTTATTGCACGGATAAGTCTGAAAACAGACAGAGAATAATATTTTTGCTTTATTTATCCAAATTATCAGAAAGTAAAAGGAGGGTACAGAAGGTTGTGCAATCTAGATTCACCTATGTCATGCTCCTCTAAAGGAATCCATTAAAAAGGTTGATCAGGTCTTGTTAAATAACTCTTTCCGAATAACATGAAACTGGAGAATTCTCGAATAACACTAGGTTACATCAATGGGGATATGTATGTCCCCAACAATAAGAATGTCATATGTCTTCTTGATAGTAGGAAGAGGAATTTCAAAACCTCCAATAGCGATAGTTGAATTTTTCCAATATAATTGATACTATGGACCTGAGGTTGTTTCCTCGGAAAGTGTACCGTATGCTCATTACCATTGACATGAAAAGTGACATTGCCTTTGTTGCAATCAATAATAGCCCCTACAGTATTCAAAAAGGTTCTTCCAAGAATAATAGACATACTATCGTCCTCGGGAATATCAAGTATGACAAAGTCCGTTAGAATAGTAACATTTGCAACTACAACAGGCACATCCTCACAAATACCGACAGGTATAGCAGTTGATTTATCAGCCATTTGCAAAGATATTCCAGTAGGTGTCAACTTACTCTAGTCAAGTCTACGATATAAAGAGAGAGGCATAACACTAACACCGGCTCCAAGATCACATAAAGCAGTTTTAACATAGTTTTTCTTAATGGAGCAAGGTATACTAGGTACTCCTGGATATCCTAGTTTTTTTGGTATCCCCCCTTAAAAGTGTAATTGGCAAGGAGGGTGGAAATTTCTACTTCGGGTATCTTTCTTTTGTTGGTAATAATATCCTTCATATACTTAGCATAAGGATTTGTTTTAAGCACATCAGTCAAACACATACACAAAAAGATAGGTCTAATCATTTCAGCAAAGCGCTCAAAATCCTCATCATCCTTTTTCTTGGATGGTTCAGGAGGAAAAGGCATGGGTTTCTGAACCCATGGTTCTCTTTCCCTACCGTGCTTCCTAGCAACAAAGTCTCTCTTATCATAACGTTGATTCTTTGATTGTGGGCTATCAAGATCAACACCAGGTTCTATCTCAACATCATTGTCATTGCTAGGTTGAGCATCATCATGAACATCATGATTTATATTATCACTAGGTTCATGTTCATTACCAGATTGTGTCTCAGCATCAGAAACAGATATATCATTGGGATTCTCAGGTATGTCAGCTACAGGTTCACTAGAAGCATGCAAAGTCCTATCATTTTTCTTTTTCTTCTTCTTAAAAGAACTAGGTGCATCTAAATTAGCTCTCTGAGAATCTTGCTCAATTATCTTAGGGTGGCCTTCAGGGTACAGAGGTTCCTGAGTCATTTTACCACCTCTAGTTGCTACTCTAACAGCATAGCCATTATTCTTACTATTTAATTCACTGAGCAAATCATTCTGAGCCTTAAGTACTTGTTCTACTTGGGTGGTGACCATAGAAGCATGTATAGTATTGAGTTTCAGTTCACCTTTAACTCTAGACAGATAATCACTCAAGCGTTCAATCATATAAGCATTGTGTTGCAATTGTCTACCAGCATAAGCATTGAAGTTTTCTTGTTTCACAATAAAATTGTCAAACTCATCTACGCATTGGCTAGCAGATTTATAACGAGGAATATCACCTTCATCAAATCTATAAAGAGAATTTACCTTTACTACCTGTGTCGGGTTATCAAGACCATGTATTTCTTCAATAGGTGGTAAATTCTTAACATCTTCAGCTTTAATACATTTTTATTTCATAGATTTCTTTGCTTCTTGCGTATCTTCAGGACTGAGAAATAGAATGCCTCTTTTCTTCGGAGTTGGCTTAGGGGCTGGTTCAGGAAATGTCCAATTATTTTCATTGGCCAACATCTTATTCAATAGTAATTCAGCTTGTTCAACTGTTCTTTCCCTGAAAATACAACCAGCACAACTATCCAGGTGGTCTCTGGAAGCATCGGTTAGTTCATAATAAAAGACATCAAGTATATTGTGCATCTCAAGAGGATGATCAGGCAAAGCATTAAGTAATTGGATAAGCCTCCCCCAAGCTTGTGGGAGACTCTCTTCTTCAATTTGCATAAAGTTATATATTTCCCGTAAGGCAGCTTGTTTCTTATGAGCGGGAAAATATTTAGCAGAGAAGTAATACATCATATCCTGGGGACTACGCACACAACCAGGATCAAGAGAATTAAACCAAGTCTTAGCATCACCCTTTAACGAGAAAGGAAATAACTTAAGGATATAGTAGTAGCGAATGTTTTCATCGTTGGTAAACAGGGTGGCTATATCATTTAACTTAGTAAGATGTGCCACAGCAGTTTCAGACTCATAGCCATGGAAAGGATCAGATTCAACCAAAGTAATCAACTCAGGATCAACAGAGAATTCATAAACCTTATCAGTAACACAGATAGGTGAAGTAGCACAAGCAGGGTCATGTTTCATTCTAGCATTCAAGGACTTTTCTTTCAGCTTAGCTAATAATTTGTTAAGATCATATCTATCGTTGCAAGCTAGAAAGTATCTAGCAGTTTCTTCATCCATAACATAACCCTCAAGAACAACAGGCAATTCATATCTATTGGGAGAAGCTTCATCATCACTTTCATAAATATCATCAGTTTCAATATTTGCATTGTCCATAACCTTAGCAATTTGTTCATCTAGAAATTCACCTAGTGGCACAGTATTATCAAGCATAGAAGTAGTTTCATCATATATAGCAGAAGTGGCATCATCAAGAACATACGACATATCAGATTCAATAGCATGAGTAGGTGTCGCAAATTTTCCCATAACATAAGGAGAATCAAGTGCAGAGCTAGATGGCAGTTCCTTACCTCCCCTCGTAGTTGAGGGTAAGATCTTGGTTTTGAGTCCTTCAAATTCTTCATAGTGATCAATAGATATAAATCCCAAGTGACTTAAAGAATAGAGCTATGCTCCCCGGCAATGGCACCAGAAAATAGTCTTGATAACCCACAAGTGTAGGGGATCACAACAGTTTTTGAGGGTAAAGTATTCAACCCAAATTTATTGATTCGATACAAGGGGAGCCAAAGAATACTCTTAAGTATTAGCAGCTGAGTTGTCAATTCAACCACACCTAGAAACTTAGTATCTACAGCAAGATAGTTTAGTAGCAAAGTAATATGATAGTGGCGGTAGCAGCAATAAAAGTAACGATATTGTTTTTGTAGTTTTTGTGATAGTAACAACGGAAAAGTAAATAAGCAACAGGCAATATGGGAAAAGCTCGTAGGCATTGTATCGGTGATGGGAAATTATGTCGGATGCAATTCATCATGTAGAAGTTATAACCTAGGGTGATACAGAACTAGCTCCAGTTCATCAATGTAATGTAGGCATGTATTTCAAATATAGTCATACGTGCTTATGGAAAAGAACTTGTATGACATATTTTGTCATACCCTCCCGTGGCAGCGGGGTCCTATTGGAAACTAAGGGATATTAAGGCCTCCTTTTAATAGAGTAGCGGACCAAAGCATTAACACATAGTGAATACAAGAACTCCTCAAACTATGGTCATCACCGGGAGTGGTCCCTATTATTGTCACTTCGGGGTTGCCGGATCATAACACATAGTAGGTGACTATAGACTTGCAAGATAGGATCAAGAACACACATATATTCATGGAAACATAATAGGTTCAGATCTGAAATCATGGCACTCATGCCCTAGTGACAAGCATTAAGCATAGCAAAGTCATAGCAACATCAATCTCAGAACATAGTGGATACTAGGGATTAAACCCTAACAAAACTAACTCGATTACATGATAGATCCCATCCAACCCATGACTGTCTAGCTAGCCTATGATGGAATTACTCATGCATGGCGGTGAGCATCATGGAATTGGTGATGGAGGAAGGTGTATGATGACGATGGCGACGATCTCCACTCTCCGGAGCCCTGAACGGACTCTAGATCAGCCCTCCCGAGAGAGATTAGGGCTTGGCGGCGGCTCCGTCTCATGAAACGCGATAATTCCTTTGATTTTTTCTCCCCGAAAGTGAATATATAGGATCTGGGGATACGTCGGTGTTGCACAAAGGGGCTCACGAGGCAGGGGGGCGCGCCCTAGGGGGGGCACCCCCCACCCTCGTGGACAGGATTTGGCCCCCCTGGTCTGGATCTTCTTGCAAGTATTTTTTATATTTTCCAAAATAATTCTCCGTGGAGTTTCAGGTCATTCTGAGAACTTTTTATTTCTGCACAAAAAAAACACCATGGCAATTCTGCTAAAAACAACGTTAGTCCGGGTTAGTTCCATTCAAATCATGCAAGTTAGAGTCCAAAACAAGGGCAAAAGGGTTTGGAAAAGTAGATACGTTGAAGACGTATCAGGTGACAATCATTTTTTTATTTGTTCTGTAGGAAACGAAGAGAGACCAAGGGAAGAACAAATCACCTACGATCAGTTTTTTTTCTTTTTTTCATTTTGAAACGGAGGGAGACCATGGGTAGGACAACTCACCTACGTGGGGTAGGAGTGCAGGTCTCGTATATCATCCAACGGCTACACACACATCATATATTAATCCGATGGCTCAACTTTGTTAATTTCAACGATTAACGTGGTGCCTTGTATGGTGCCTCCAATTAGTAAATATAAGATAGTGGCACTAGTCGAAGCAAATTTATTTTCAAAACAAGAAAAAATTGCGATGGAATAACTTTATTAAAAAAATACAACATTAGCACAATATGACAAAGCATAATCATGTGAATAAGGCCATAAAGGACCGTACCGATCAGTGTGGCAATGGAAGGAGGAGCGTTGACTGATTCCAATCTCTGTTTTTGTGCAGTTCAACAAAAATTATGGCGTCCATGATGCCGCGTGGGAGAGAGGGGGCCTACGCGCATCCTCGACGGTAGGCCTGATTCACACAACTAGTTTGGTGCACATACTAGGCCCGTGTGATATGACTTTGGGTGATCAAGTTATTCTTCATGTCCCCGTATCTTGCCATGAAGACGATTAGTTAACATCCATTAACACCTTAGTGTATTAGTAGAGAGGGGCCCTACTTTGCCACGACTCGATGTTGTCAACCAGCAGATCCACTCGGATGATTCAATTCATGCGACATTTTTCTGCAGTCCGCCTGAAATGAAGCAAAGATTGCATCATGCAGCTAGCAAGAAGTACTTGCTCTCATGAGCTGGCAGGTTCTTCTTTAGTAGTTGCACTAAAATTGAGCAACATTAATGTTAGCTATCCTACTCATGCAAGGTGCAACTATAATTTGTTTATCCTTTTGTAAAATTCTACTAAAATAAAATTCCATTGTGGTGACAGTGACCGCTCATCTTGCAAAGACTAATAAAATGTTGCACGAGATTACCAACAGAGTTTGACGGAGATGTTGGAAACTCCAATCAACCTTTGTGTAGTTCAACCAAAATTGAGAAACGTTGCTCATGTGACATTTTAGTTGAGCTGGACAAGACACTCATTCAAAAAAAAGTGTATGTGCAGTTCACCAAAAGGTCACAATAGAAACAAGGTGAAATGGATATCCCTATCCACAGAAAAAGATAGAAAGAAAACAATTATTAAAAAGAAGCATCTTTAAAAGATACGAAACATACACGAAATGAAAAGAAGCATATTTATTATGTTCATGGCAATCACGCAAGAACAGTAGAAATTTTAAAACTGCAGCATGGCTTCATGTTACTGGAAGCATTTTGATCAACAATGGCATTCGTAAAATATGGGATTACTTTAATGGTGGCATTGCTTCTTTACCAGATATTATAGATCAATAGCAGCCAAAGAGTTGGGTTTAAGGGCATGGGACAGTGGGGACACCAGGACACTCAACAGCGTACGGAAGCAACTTACTTATCATACTGGTAAAAATAGCAGGAGTACCATTTGTAACACAATTTAATTGCATCATATTTCTAGAGGCACTAAATTAACAATAACACTGGTTAGACATGTCCTTACAGTAGCAGTTGTTGACATCAGATTTTGGCACGACGTAAAAAGAAAATAAGATGGCCTCGAGTGAAAGGGATATCAGCATGAAAAGTTTCACGTCGCCGATTGGAACAACTTTGATGTTCGGATTATTGTCATCCGACCTCATCTTAGGAGCCGAAATTGTACTACGAGTGGCAGAATTTGGTGTCCCGAGTAGTTTTCGGCCGATTATACCTTCAAGACAACCTCGGATGAAGGATCATTCTACATGGATTGTCTTCGTCTTGTTGAGGAGATCGATTTTGATATATAAATTATCTTAATCCGAGTTAGTGTTCAAAAGTTACAGTCAATACATTCCAGCCCTACAAAAGACCAAAATATTACGCTCGACACCAGACACATGTTGATGAGTGTCTGATACAATGCGTGAGAAATTCTGCCCTCAAGAAGGCCTTGAATCGAAAAACCTACAACACAAAAAACTTTCGCCTCATCGAGCCGATAGATTTTCATGTATAATTCATCTCAAACCGAGGTAGTATGCGACCTGGAGAGGCAAATCAAGACCAGGCTGTGTTTTCAGTCGGGAAATCCGAGTGAAAAGCTTACCATCCGAGTGAAAACTTATCAGTCGAGTAAAAGATTGCTGTCCGAGTGAAAAACTTATCATCCGAGTGAAAACTTACCGATCAAGTAAAAGATTGCGGTCCGAGTGAAAATATAGTCATCCGAGTGAACTTATCATCTGAGAGAAAACTTACCGATCGAGTAAAAGATTGTCTTTTGAGTGAAAATATTGTCAACCGAGTGAAAAGATTACCATCGGAATGAAAGCTTGCCGATCGAGTAAGAAATTTTCTTCCGAGTGAAAATGTGGCCATCCTAGTGAAAAGATTGTCTTCCGGGTGACAATATTGCCATCTGAGTGAAAGTTGTTGTCCGAGTGAAGAAGTCTAGTCGGGCGAGCCGAGTGAAATATTCTAATCTCCGAGTGGAGAGATCTGAGTGCTCTGACTGAAAACTGAAGATGTGCCCGAAAGGTGATCCAGATAACCTCGGATGGAAAAGTGATCAGCATGGAAGTTGTGCGCATCATCAAAACGATGAACTTTGGTTTTGGTGTCGTTATCATTTGAGATAGTATACGGCCTGCAAGTTCACTACGAGACTCGGACTGTTCGGTCTGTTACATGACCAAGTTCGACTGGAGATTAAAGATAGCTTCATAGAGTATTCAACATGGCCTTATTTGGAAAAGTGTTCAACATAAGAATTGTTCGTCACATCGAGGCGCATAAATTTGGTATTCGGCCCATCTTGATCGGATGTTATATGCAAGTTCTACGGCGCGCGCAAGGAGGAAGACACAAGTTTGGGCCAGATTCAGACTGAATCCGAGTTGGAACAGAACTATGACTCTAGGACGTGAATTGATGTAACTTTTCGTGTAAGAAAAGCCTAGATGAGTCCTTTACTTGTACGAGAAGTCCAGCTGCCTCTTATATATGTTGGAGGTGACGGACGATTGAACAACACACAATCGAACATATCAATATACTACTTTTTCAGTCTACGTTTTACCTCTCCACCGTTTCTCTCTCTCGTTCTTCGCTGTGCTTTGTGCTTGAGAGCTGTGAATCTCGAGGCTCTAGGGATGAGTGAATCGACCTAGGGCAGCCCATAGCCGCCGCACTCCCTGACAGGGTCCCTCCCGGGGGTGTGGGGTTTTGGGTCCGCAAAAGCGCCCGTTGACTGTATTGCGTATCACGCTATCGGTCGGGTCTCCTTCGACGTGAGCTGCGGTGCATCACCCCCGGCGTCAAGGGTACACGTGACGTGTTCGTGTGTCGACACGCTTTTTGGCGACTCCGCTGGGGACTGAATGTCAATCATCATCATCCACCATGTCCGGTCTTCCCAAGCCATCCGAGGTAGATGCTGATGACCCACAACCATAAGGGATCTATTGCAGCGTTTTCGATAAGTAAGAGTGTCGAACCCAACGAGGAGCAGAAGGTATTGATAAGTGATTCTGAGCAAGGAATAACTGCAAGCACTGAAAGATAACTTTTTAGGGGTTTTCTTGATATAAGCAACAGGAAAGTAAAAGCGAGCAAAGTAAAAGGCACTGGAGAGTAACAAGTGTCCCAATCCTTTCTGAGCAAAGGAGAGGCCTAGCAACTGAACTTATAAAGGCTAAAGTGTTCTTGAGGACACACGGGAGAGGTAGTCATGTGCTTTCGCCATATTCCGTATCGGTACTATGTGATGTGTTGATAAGTGTTGAGTGGGTGGATCTATGCTAGTACACCCTCTAGACTAAGATGAGTGCACTCTTATGATTAAACACCTTGCAAGAATCCGCACATACAAGATAGTATTTAAGGCAAAAGCCTAACCATAGCAATACGATCGATGATCCATTGTTCCCTTGTGCAAAAGCGTGCGAACTGGGGTTCAGGTTTCTGTCACTCCAACAACCCACCGTAAGCATTCTTTGTACACAATGTATTCCCCTAGGTCCTTAATAAGGCGAAGTGTTGAGTGTTCGACTCACACAACACCACTAGGAAAATAACAACACAACTTAAGTATCAAACAACACATATTACTTCAACATCATATGACTACTAACAACAAGACTTCTCCCATGTCCTCAAGAACTAAAGTAACTACTCACAAGACATAAAAGAGATCATGATCAGTGGAGATAGATGGATGATAAACAATCTGGACACAATGATATTTCTCCAACAAAACTCAATAGCATTCACCACAAAGTAGTAATCAACACCGATAGAGTAGAGAGGATAGATAGTACGGATTACAACACAAGTTGCAATTGTGAGATGAGATTGGATGAAGATGGAGATGGTGCTGATGTTGGGGATGATGTTGATGATGATCTCGATGATGCCCGTGACGATGGTGATGACGATGGCGATGATCTCCCCTTCCGGAAGGTGATCTCCCCGGCGGAATCTGCTCGCCGGAGATGGCTTTTCTTCTCTGTAGGTTTCCGCCACGGAGCGGCGGCGGAACTCCGTAAACTCTCCCCGTTTTAGGGTTTCTGGATGACGAGGAGTATATAGGCCAGAGGGGGGGAGCCTGGAGTGGGCCAGGGGCTCCAGGCGCCCTCCCGGCGCGGCCAGGGTGGGGGCCGCGCCAGGTGGCCGCCTGGGCACCCTGTGGCCCCCCTCTGGTTGCTCTTTTGCGTATCTTCGTGATCCTTGTGGAAAATACCCTCCGTCGATTTTCAGGTAATTTGGAGGTATTCTTCTTCAGCAACTCAGCGTCCACTTTTTACCGCTGAATCCTGTGTCTGCTGCTTCGGCATCGGAAAGTTGCAAACTGTGTAAAATAGGCCAAAACAACATAAGAACATCATCGTAATGTGAAATATATCAATGAATAAGGATGAATTACGATATAAAATAGTGATGCATTTTGGACGTATCAACACCCCCAAGCTTAGGCCTCGCTTGTCCCCAAGCGAATACTGAGCTCGGTAAACCTGTCCACAAGTTTAGAGAGTGAAGTGTCGATAAATAGAATACGGACAAGAAGCATCACAGTTTCTTCACCAAACTCAAATATCCTCAACAGCAATCTTCAACTCATAAGGCCCTTATAAAAGAGTGGTAACACTTATAATCGAAAGTAGGGCTAAGGAAACTCATCAAATCATGGCAAACATGTCCTTTGGTCAAAGAACAACTAATAGCTTTTACTTTTGCTCTTTCTCTTTATGTATTGATGAGATTAATTGAAGCTTTTGAAAGAACATGTTATTAGGCAAGAAGTGAAAGTGTTAACACAAAGGAAGATGTTTGCTTTAGCTGGGCTTGACAAACAACTTACTTATCAAATGATAATGTCAACAAGGATATGATATGACAAATCTTAGTGCAACTTTATATGAATGAATCCTCGTCAACATCAAATGTCTGCTCTCTTTAAGAATAGAAGGAAGTAGGAATAACTGACTCAACCTAAAACTAAGAGATAGGCCCTGCTCTAGGGAAGTAGGGAAAACTCATGTGCTATCCTTAAATCAAACAGAATGAAAACAAGTTTTGAGAGGTGCATGATTTGTCAACGAATGCTAATAGATAACTCAATTACTTCTCGAACTGGACAAGTTTCGAGGAACGGCTCCCGCACGGGGACGATCGCATCCCCTTAATCTCCTTTGTTTATCACTGCAAAGTTTTCTAATTTCTCATGAACAAAGCGTGAAGGAGGGTTTGTTTGTTGTATTATCTTTTATGAGCCGGGCACACTCATGCCAGTTCCTCCTCGTATTAGGGGTTTGCAGATTAGACATGCAATCCCGGGGTAAAACCTGTCCAACTTAAAAAGATCATGAATTAATTACTACTTCCTCATGAGCTAAAACAGGGGCACAAAATAGAAGATTTTGAACATTTAAGGATAACACATAAATTCTATACTTTAGGAGGTGGTAGTGGAATACCACGAATAGGAAGGTATGGTGGACTCATATGGAAGGTATTGGTTTAAGGGTATGGATGCACAAGCAGAATTCCGCTTAATACAGAGTTTAGGCTAGCAAAGGCTTTGAGAGAACAGACAATTGATGATGACTAAGATGCAAAGCAATATAAAGCATAAACATTAAAATAAGCATAACACATCAAGTTGTCTTCCTTGTCAGCATAACACTTCAAGCATAATAACATAAAGGTTTTGTCTATGTCGCTACTTTAAGAAAATCATGCTTGTTGTTATGACCAAAGCTATGTTTGCCAAGATTAAATAAAGTTTTCAAAGCCATACCTGATATAAGGTCAATACTCCCCATAAGAATCATCATATAAGGTCGATTGCGTGAAGAGAATACCGAGTGCAGCAAAGGAACCAATAGACTTCTCATTAATATTCCATCATAGACGACTCCACACTCACGGATACAATCTCTCCGCAGAAGGAGTGATAGACCTCAATGCACACACCTATTTCATATAATAACCTCCCTAGACATGATACGACTCTACTTGACTCTAAAAGACAAAATATAAAGATAAAGATACCGGGCACTCCCCCAAGCTTGGAACAAGACAAGGGGATGCCATTCCCCAAGGAGATTTCACTCCTCATTCTTGTTGACGTTGATTCTTCAAATCTCTTATGACACGGCGAAGGGTTTGGTTTTCCTTCTCCAAGATCTCCACTTGTACCTTTAGTACACGGAAATCTTCGCACAGCTGATTGGTGATGCGATAAGCCTCGGAGATGGTGGAGAGCATACGTTGATCTTCAAGTGAAGTAGAGCGCCCTGAAAGGTTAAGAGAAAGATCATAATGAGGTTGGACAGATCCCACCATGATGGGATTGCTTGGGCCTCCTTGTTGTTGGGCAGTGATAGTCTTGACTTCCTCCCTCACGGAGCGCTCCATCTCCGCTTGACTTGCGGCAACCTCTTCTTCGGTAGCCCAGTCAACGTGCTTCCCTTGATTAAGATCCTTCTGGACTTGACGTAGACGCCATCCCAAGAAGTCCTCTCCGCTCAAGCCACAAGAAGACATCTCTAACAGTAACTTTTTACTCTGGCAGAAACAGATCGAAAAGAAATCACACGAAATCGCGAGATACGTTGCCGGAACAATTCGGGCAAATATATAGCAAAAATTTCTGTATAGAAAGGAAGGTAACAAGCTAAAGTGGGGTCGGAGACGGACTCCTGAGTGCCTAGGCGGCCTCCCGGCGCGGCCAGGAGGTAGGCCGCGCCAGGGGGGCGCCTGGGCCCCCTGGATCTTGTCTCCGGCTCCACTTAGGCTTAGAATTTTCTTAATTTTGCAAAAACTCATAATATGGAACTTTTATGGCGGTTCGTGATGTTTCCTTACCGTAATACATACCTTTTCTTATTCTGCTTCTGCTGGTGTCTGAAACAGGGCTGCAACATGTTCTTCGTGCGTTGTTGTGTATATCATATTCACATCATTGACTGGGTCTCCTGCTATGTAATGCTTAAGTCTTTTCCCATTCACAACTTGAGGTTTGGTGCCTTCAAAATTGTTAATCTTGATTGCACCAGACCGATAGACTTCTTCAATATGAAATGGCCCTTCCCACCTGGAAAGTAGTTTGCCTGGAGAAAACCTGAAACGGAATCTAAACAACAAAACTTTATCGACAACATTAAATTCACGTTTTAGAATCCTCCTATCATGCCACTTCTTTACCTTTTCCTTGAACATTTTAGCGCTCTCGTAAGCTTCACTTCTCCACTCATCTAGAGAAGTCAAGTTCATGAGACGCTTCTCACCAGCTAACTTTGGGTCAGCATTAAGCTCTCTAACAGCCCAGAAAGCTTTGTGCTCTAATTCTAATGGCAAATGGTTTATGGCAAGGCTTGCCATTTGCCAAAGTTAGCTAGGCTGTTAGAGAGCTTAATGCTGACCCAAAGTTAGCTGGCGAGAAGCATCTCATGAACTTGACTTCTCTAGATGAGTGGAGAAGTGAAGCTTACGAGAGTGCTCAAAATGTTCAAGGAAAAAGTAAAGAAGTGGCATGATAGGAGGATTCTGAAACGTGAATTTAATGTTGGTGATAAAGTTTTGTTGTTTAGATCCCATTTCAGGTTTTCTCCAGGCAAATTACTTTCCAGGTGGGAAGGGCCATTTCATATTGAAGAAGTCTATCGGTCTGGTGCAATCAAGATTAACAATTTTGAAGGCACCAAACCTCAAGTTGTGAATGGTCAAAGACTTAAGCATTACATAGCAGGAGACCCTGTCAATGTTGATGTGAATATGATATACACAACAACGCACAAAGAACATGTTGCAGCCCTGTTTCAGACACCAGTAGAAGCAGAATAAGAAAAGGTATGTATTACGGTAAGGAGACATCGCGAATCGCCATAAAAGTTCCATATTATGAGTTTTTGCAAAATTAGTAAAATTCTAAGCCTAAGTGGAACCGGAGACAAGCTCCAGGGGGCCCAGGCGCCCCCTGGCGCGCCCTACCTCCTGGCCGCGCCGGGAGGCCGCCTGGGCACCCAGGAGTCCGTCTCCGACCCTGCTTTAGCTTGTTACCTTCCTTTCTGTGCATAAATTTTTGCTATATATTTGCCCGGATTGTTCCGGCAACGTATCTCGCGATTTCGTGTGTTTTCTTTTCGATCTGTTTCTGCCAGGGAATCTTTCAGCTGGACCTAGGTGCCATGGCTTCTCCAAGTTCCCCCAAGGACAAGTTCGTCTTCAACATCATCAACACTTACCTCGCTGAGGTGAAGAAGCACCCTCAGGTTGTTCGGATGGAGGACGGTGTCCTCCATCAAGAGGATCTGAAGGGACCTATCAAGGAGGGGAGCATCCAGGCCAGGCTAGAAGAAGTGGAGCAAGAAGTCTTCAAGTACAAGAAGATGATAGAGCGTGGTGTTGAAGCTAACTTTGACATCATCAATGAGCTGAAGACCTACTTCCTGAAAGAGATGAAGGAGATGTGGAAAAGCATCACCGCATCTGAAGAAAGAATTGAAGAACTCCAAGGGCAAATTTATGATCTACATCACCAGAACTGTGAGTATGAACTAAGGTTTATGCGCATGGGTATGGGTGCTGCATGCAGTATTCAGGAGACAAACTTCTCATATGAAACTGGAGAACCCCTTCCATGGAAGCGCTTCGCCGAGGATTACGTGATCAACGCCAACAAGAATGAGGAGTGAAATCTCCTTGGGTAATGGCATTCCTTTGGCTTGTTCCAAGCTTGGGGGAGTGCCCGGTATCTTTATCTTTATATTTTTTCTTTTAGAGTCAAGTAGAGTCGTATCATGTCTAGGGAGGTTATTATATGAAATAGGTGTGTGCATTGAGGTCTATCACTCCTTCGGTGGAGAGATTGTATCCGTGCATGTGGAGTCGTCTATGATGGAATATTAATGAGAAATCTATTGGTTCCTTTGCTGCACTCGGTATTCTCTTCACGCAATCGACCTTATATGATGATTCTTATGGGGAGTATTGACCTTATATCAAGTATGGCTGTGAAAACCTTATTTAATCTTGGCAAACATAGCTTTGGTCATAACAATAAGCATGATTTTCTTAAAGTAGCGACATAGCCAAAACCTTTATGTTATTATGCTTGAAGTGTTATGCTGACAAGGAAGACAACTTGATGTGTTATGCTTATTTTAGTGTTTATGCTTTATATTGCTTTGCATCTTAGTCATCATCAATTGTCTGTTCTCTCAAAGCCTTTGCTAGCCTAAAACTCTCTACTAAGCGGAATTCTGCTTGTGCATCCATACCCTTAAACCAATACCTTCCATATGAGTCCACCATACCTTCCTATTCGTGGTATTCCACTACCACCTCCTAAAGTATAGAATTTGTGTGTTATCCTTGAATGTTCAAAATCTTCTATTTTGTGCCCCTATTTTAGCTCATGAGGAAGTAATAGTTAATTCATGATCTTTTTAAGTTGGACAAGTTTTACCCCGGGATTGCATGTCTAATCTGCAAACCCCTAATACGAGAAGGAACTGGCATGAGTGCGCCCGGCTCATAAAAGATAATACAAAAAACAAACCCTCCTTCACGCTTTGTTCCTGAGAAATCAGAAAACTTTTGGCAGTGATAAACAAAGAAGATTAAGGGGATGTGATCATCCCCGTACGGGAGCCGTTCCTCGAAACATGTCCAGCTCGAGAAGTAATTGAGTTATCTATTAGCATTCGTTGACAAACCATGCACCTCTCAAAACTTGTTTTCATTCTGTTTGATTTAAAGATAACACATGAGTTTTCCCTACTTCCCTAGAGCAGGGCTATCTCTCAGTTTTAGGTTGAGTCAATTATTCCTACTTCCTTCTATTCTTAAAGAGATCAGACATTTGATGTTGACGAGGATTCATTCATATAAAGTTGCATTTAGATTTGTCATATCATATCCCTGTTGACATTATCATTTGATAAGTAAGTTGTTTGTCAAGCCCAGCTAAAGCAAACATCTTCCTTTGTGTTAACACTTTCACTTCTTGCCTAATAACATGTTCTTTCAAAAGCTTCAATTAATCTCATCAAAACATAAAGAGAAAGAGCAAACGTAAAAGCTATTAGTTGTTCTTTGACCAAAGGACATGTTTGCCATGATTTGATGAGTTTCCTTAGCCCTACTTTTGATTATAAGTGTTACCACTCTTTTATAAGGGCCTTATGAGTTGAAGATTGCTGTTGAGGATATTTGAGTTTGGTGAAGAGACTGTGATGCTTCTTGTCCATATGCTATTTATCGACACTTCACTCTCTAAACTTGTGGACAGGTTTACCGAGCTCAGTATTCACTTGGGGACAAGCGAGGTCTAAGCTTGGGGGTGTTAATACGTCCAAAATGCATCACTATTTTATATCGTAATTCATCCTTATTCATTGATATATTTCACATTACGATGATGTTCTTATGTTGTTTTGGCTTATTTTACACAGTTTGCAACTTTCCGGTACCGAAGCAGCAGACGCAGGATTCAGCGGTAAAAAGTGGACGCTGAGTTGCTGAAGAAGAATACCTCCAAATTACCTGAAAATCGACGGAGGGTATTTTACAGACGGATCACGAAGGCACGAAAAAGGGCAACCAGAGGGGGGCCACAGGGCGCCCAGGCGGCCACCTGGCGCGCCCCCCTCCCTGGCCGCGCCGGGGGGGGGGCGCCTGGAGCCCCTGGCCTACTTCCGGCTGCCCCCTTTGGCATATATATTCCCCGTCATCCAAAAATCCTAAAAAAGGGAGTTTTGACGGAGTTCCGCCGCTGCTCCGTGGCGGAAACCTATAGAGAAGAAAAAGCCATCTCCGGCGGGCAGATTCCGCCGGGGAGATCACCTCCCGGAAGGGGAGATCATCGCCATCGTCATCACCATCGTCACGGGCATCATCGAGATCATCATCAACATCATCCCCAACATCAGCACCATCTCCGTCTTCATCCAATCTCATCTCACCATTGCAACTTGTGTTGTAATCCGTACTATCTATCCTCTCTACTCCATCGGTGTTGATTACTACTTTGTGGTGAATGCTATTGAGTTTTGTTGGAGAAATATCATTATGTCCAGATTGTTTATCATCCATTTATCTCCACTGATCATGATCTCTTTTATGTCTTGTGAGTAGTTACTTTAGTTCTTGAGGACATGGGAAAAGTCTTGTTGTTAGTAGTCATATGATGTTGAAGTAATATGTGGTGTTTGATACTTAAGTTGTGTTGTTATTTTACTAGTGGTGTTGTGTGAGTCGAACACTCAACACTTCGCCTTATTAAGGACCTAGGGGAATACATTGTGTATAAAGAATGCTTACGGTGGGTTGCCGGAGTGACAGAAACCTGAACCCCAGTTCACACGCTTTTGCACAAGGGAACAATGGATCATCGATCGTATTGCTATGGTTAGGCTTTTGCCTTAAATACTATCTTGTATTTGCGGATGCTTGCAAGGTGTTTAATCATAAGAGTGCACTCATCTTAGTCTAGAGAGTGTACTAGCATAGATCCACCCACTCAACACTTATCACCACATCACATAGTACCGATACGGAATATGGCGAAAGCACATGGCTACCTCTCCCGTGTGTCCTCAAGAACACTTTAGCCTTTATAAGTTCAGTTGCTAGGCCCCTCCTTTGCTCAGAAAGGATTGGGCCACTTGTTACTCTTCAGTGCCTTTTACTTTGCTCGCTTTTACTTTCCTGTTGCTTATATCAAGAAAACCCTTAAAAGTTATCTTTCAGTGCTTGCAGTAATTCCTTGCTCAGAATCGCTTATCAATACCTTCTGCTCCTCGTTGGGTTCGACACTCTTACTTATCAAAAACGCTGCAATAGATCCCTTACGGTTGAGGGTCATCAAGTACCGTTTTCTGGCGCCGTTGCCGGGGAGTGTAGCGCTATTGGTAAGTGAAGCTGGTAAGGAAGTTTTTATATTTCTGTTTTTATTTTGCTGTTGCTGCTCTTTGTCCTTATGGACAACCTTGCTATTGGATCGTTGCTTGTGGGAAGATGCCCCACACCTGTGGTGGTTGCTCCTCCCCCTACTGAAATTGTGCCCTATAAAATACCAGCTGGTATTATCGATTATGTTTTGGCTAATCGTTATGCAGGAGACAGACATCCCGGTGAACACTTGCTATATCTGTCACAACTATGTTCATTATTTAAGCTTGCAGGTGTATCAATGGAGTTTGTCATGAGGAAATTGTTCTCCGTATCGCTTATAGATAAAGCTTCAGATTGGTATAAGCTTCTCGATAACTCACACTTGCTTGATTGGCAAGAGCTTATGTCTCTCTTTTATACCAAGTTTAATCCTCTTCATGAAATTCATCAAGACAGGAACTATATCTATAACTTTAGGTCTCGTGACGGAGAAAGCATTGCTCAAGCTTGGGGGAGATTGAAGTCCCTAATGCTCAAATGTCCTATTCATGAGCTCCCCAAGGAAATTATACTTACAAATTTTTATGCCAGGCTTTCTCGTCAGGATAAGGAGATGCTGGATGCCTCCTCTAGTGGGGTATTTCAGACAAAGAGTGTTGAAGAAATGTGGGATCTCATTGAAAGGATCCAGAGGAATACCGAAGATTGGGAAATCGATAAAGGTATTGAACCCGCTATAAATTATGAGCATGATTATATTGAGAGCTATGTGAAAACTGATTACTTCAATACCTTTTGCTCTAAGATTGGTCTTGATTCCCATCTAATGATTGATTTCTGTAAGGATTTTGCCTCTCACGTTGATTCTTTTAAAAAGAAGAGAGATCAGCATCATGAACCTTTCAAAGAGTTACCTGTTGATATTCATGTTGCTGACCCTATTTTGCCTGCAGTTATATATGAAAAACCGCCTTTTCCCGCAAGGATAAGGGAGCACTCTCTTGCGGCAGGCATAATAAATAAAAGTGAGAGAAGAATTGATGAGCCTGAGGACCAGATCAAAGTCGATCCTCAAGTTGCATTGGTTAAAGACCTTGTTACTAATGATGTTTTGGATTCCAATGTAAATTTTTGTGCTGTTTCCACTAACCTTGTCACAGCTAAGAATAAAGGCCCAATTTCAGGTACTCCAGTAGTATCTGTTAAAATAGGAGTTCACAATTATTATGGGCTATGCGATTTGGGGTCGAGTGCTAGTGCTATCCCCTATTCACTTTATGAAGAGATCATCGGTGATATTTCACCTTGTGAACTTGAAGGAGTTGATGTTACCATTCATCTTGCAAACAGAGCAACTATCTCTCCTATCGGAATTGTGAGAGACGTTGAAGTCCTATGTGGAAAGGTAAAATACCCTACCGACTTTCTAGTACTTGGTTCAGAGAGGGACAATTTTTGTCCTATTATTTTTGGTAGACCTTTTCTCAGAACTTGTGGAGCTATAATAGATTGCAAGAAAGGTAAGGTTTTTGTTGAATTCAATGGTGAGCCATATGAATTTAATTTTTCTAAGTTCTCTAAGCAGCCTCGTGGTACCGATTTACCTAGTGATGATAAGATTATTGAAAGTTTTGCTTCTATTTCTATTCCCCCTAATGGTCCCTTGCAACAATATATGGAGGACCACAAGAATGATTTGCATATGCAGGAAAGAAATGAACTAGATGAAATATTCTTGAGACAACCTGCTATCCTGAAGCACAACCTTCCGGTTGAACCTTTGGGAATTTTATCAAAACCAAAAGAAGACCCGGTGTTCGATCTCAAACCTCTTCCCGATACGCTCAAGTATGCTTATTTAGATGAAAAGAAAGTATATCCTGTTATTATCAACTCTAACCTTTCAGGATATGAAGAAGAGCGACTATTGGAAGTACTTCGTAAACACCGAGGTGCAATTGGCTATACCCTTGATGACCTTAAGGGGATTAGTCCATCTATCTGTCAACATACTATCAACCTTGAGCCAGATGCTAAACCAGTTGTTGATCATCAACGACGGTTGAACCCGAAGATGATGGATGTTGTAAGAACTGAGATTCTCAAGCTTCTAGCCGCAGGTATTATCTACCCTATAGCTGATAGTAAGTGGGTAAGCCCGGTACATTGTGTTCCTAAGAAAGGAGGTACAACTGTGGTTCCTAATGATAAGAATGAACTAATACCTCAGAGAATTATTATTGGGTATAGAATGTGTATTGATTACAGGAAGCTGAACAAGGCAACCAGGAAGGATCACTACCCGTTGCCGTTCATCGACCAAATGCTTGAAAGGTTATCCAAAAATACCCACTTTTGTTACCTCGATGGTTATTCTGGCTTCTCTCAAATTCATGTTAACACTGCTGATCAAGAGAAGACCACTTTTACTTGTCCCTTTGGTACTTATGCTTACAGGCGTATGCCTTTTGGTTTATGTAATGCCCCTGCTACTTTTCAAAGGTGTATGTCTGCTATCTTTCATGGTTTCTGTGAGGAGATTGTGGAAGTCTTCATGGATGATTTCTCCGTTTATGGAACTTCCTTTGACCAATGTCTCCACAACCTTAATAAAGTTTTGCAGAGATGTGAGGAGACAAATCTGGTACTCAACTGGGAGAAGTGTCACTTCATGGTTAACGAAGGAATTGTTCTTGGTCACAAGATTTCCGAAAGGGGAATTGAGGTGGACAAGGCCAAGATCGAAGCAATTGAGAGGATGCCCTATCCAAGGGACATCAAAGGTATTCGCAGTTTTCTTGGTCATGCTGGTTTCTATAGAAGATTTATTAAAGACTTTTCTAAGACTTCGAGACCCTCACTAATCTTCTCCAGAAGGACATTCCTTTTGTATTTGATGAAGATTGTAAGGAGGCTTTTGAAGTTCTCAAGAGAGCTTTAACAACCGCTCCTATAGTACAACCACCTGACTGGAATTTACCTTTTGAGATTATGTGTGATGCTAGTGATTTTGCTGTTGGAGCTGTTTTAGGACAAAGAGTTGATAAGAAATTGAATGTTATACATTATGCAAGTAAAACCCTTGATAGTGCTCAAAAGAATTATGCTACTACTGAGAAAGAATTCTTAGCTGTAGTGTTTGCTTGTGATAAGTTTAGGCAGTATATTGTTGATTCCAAAGTTATTATTCATACTGACCATGCTGCCATTAAGTACCTTATGACAAAGAAGGATGCCAAGCCAAGGCTTATCAGATGGGTACTCCTTCTTCAAGAATTTGATTTGCAGATTGTTGATAGGAAAGGAGAAGACAATCCGGTGGCGGACAATCTTTCAAGGATGGAAGATATACCGCATGATCCCATCCCAGTCAACGACAGTTTTCCAGACGAGCAACTTGCCGTTGTAAAAGTACAATCTCTTTCCGATCCTTGGTTTGCAGACTATGCTAATTTTATCGTTGCAAAGTATTTGCCTCCAGGTTTAACATTTCAGCAAAGGAAGAAGTTCTTTCATGATTTGAGGCACTACTTTTGGGATGACCCACATCTTTTCAAAGAAGGTCCAGACGGGATCGTGAGAAGATGCATACCGGAACATGAGCAGAAGGACATTCTCAGACAATGTCATGATAGTTCCTATGGAGGACATCATGCCGGTGAGAGGACCGCACATAAGGTTCTTCAATCAGGTTTTTATTGGCCTACTCTCTTTAAGGATGCTAGAAATTATGTTTTAGCCTGTGATAAATGTCAGAGAGTTGGTAACATTAGTAGAAGGAATGAGATGCCTATGAATTACTCACTACTGATTGAACCTTTTGATTGCTGGGGTTTTGATTTTATGGGTCCTTTTCCTTCTTCGCACAAATACACTCACATTTTAGTAGCTGTTGATTATGTGACCAAGTGGGTTGAGGCAATCCCCACTGAAAGTGCTGATCACAAGACATCTTTGAAAATGCTCAAAGATGTGATTTTTCCTAGGTTTGGTGTACCTAGGTATCTCATGACTGATGGAGGATCACACTTCACGCATGGAGCTTTTAGAAAAGCTTTAGCCAAGTACGATGTCAATCATAGAATTGCTTCACCGTACCATCCTCAAACTAGTGGGCAAGTTGAGCTCACCAATAGAGAGATCAAGTTGATCTTACAGAAGACAGTAAACAGAAATAGAAAGGACTGGTCAAATAAGTTAGGAGATGCTTTGTGGGCGTATAGAACTGCTTACAAAAACCCCATGGGCATGTCCCCCTATAAAATGGTTTATGGCAAGGCTTGCCATTTGCCATTAGAATTAGAGCACAAAGCTTTCTGGGCTGTTAGAGAGCTTAATGCTAACCCAAAGTTAGCTGGCGAGAAGCGTCTCATGAACTTGACTTCTCTAGATGAGTGGAGAAGTGAATCTTACGAGAGTGCTCAAAATGTTCAAGGAAAAAGTAAAGAAGTGGCATGATAGGAGGATTCTGAAACGTGAATTTAATGTTGGTGATAAAGTTTTGTTGTTTAGATCCCGTTTCAGGTTTTCTCCAGGCAAACTACTTTCCAGGTGGGAAGGGCCATTTCATATTGAAGAAGTCTATCGGTCTGGTGCAATCAAGATTAACAATTTTGAAGGCACCAAACCTCAAGTTGTGAATGGGCAAAGACTTAAGCATTACATAGCAGGAGACCCTGTCAATGTTGATGTGAATATGATATACACAACAACTCACGAAGAACATGTTGCAGCCCTGTTTCAGACACCAGCAGAAGCAGAATAAGAAAAGGTATGTATTACGGTAAGGAAACATCGCGAATCGCCATAAAAGTTCCATATTATGAGTTTTTGCAAAATTAGTAAAATTCTAAGCCTAAGTGGAACCGGAGACAAGCTCCAGGGGGCCCAGGCGCCCCCCTGGCGCGCCCTACCTCCTGGCCGCGCCGGGAGGCCGCCTGGGCACCCACGAGTCCGTCTCCGACCCTGCTTTAGCTTGTTACCTTCCTTTCTGTGCATAAATTTTTGCTATATATTTGCCCGGATTGTTCCGGCAACGTATCTCGCGATTTCGTGTGTTTTCTTTTCGATCTGTTTCTGCCAGGGAATCTTTCAGCTGGACCTAGGTGCCATGGCTTCTCCAAGTTCCCCCAAGGACAAGTTCGTCTTCAACGTCATCAACCCTTACCTCGCTGAGGTGAAGAAGCACCCTCAGGTTGTTCGGATGGAGGACGGTGTCCTCCATCAAGAGGATCTGAAGGGACCTATCAAGGAGGGGAGCATCCAGGCCAGGCTAGAAGAAGTGGAGCAAGAAGTCTTCAAGTACAAGAAGATGATCGAGCGTGGTGTTGAAGCTAACCTTGACATCATCAATGAGCTGAAGACCTACTTCCTGAAAGAGATGAAGGAGATGTGGAAAAGCATCACCGCATCTGAAGAAAGAATTGAAGAACTCCAAGGGCAAATTTATGATCTACATCACCAGAACTGTGAGTATGAACTAAGGTTTATGCGCATGGGTATGGGTGCTGCATGCAGGATTCAGGAGACAAACTTCTGATATGAAACTGGAGAACCCCTTCCATGGAAGCGCTTCGCCGAGGACTACGTGATCAACGCCAACAAGAATGAGGAGTGAAATCTCCTTGGGTAATGGCATTCCCTTGGCTTGTTCCAAGCTTGGGG
Source organism: Secale cereale (assembly GCA_902687465.1). Taxonomy (NCBI): domain Eukaryota; kingdom Viridiplantae; phylum Streptophyta; class Magnoliopsida; order Poales; family Poaceae; genus Secale; species Secale cereale. The sequence continues at coordinate 555,062,462 of LR738712.1, forward strand.
GAGTGCCCGGTATCTTTATCTTTATATTTTGTCTTTTAGAGTCAAGTAGAGTCGTATCATGTCTAGGGAGGTTATTATATGAAATAGGTGTGTGCATTGAGGTCTATCATTCCTTCGGTGGAGAGATTGTATCCGTGAATGTGGAGTCGTCTATGATGGAATATTAATGAGAAGTCTATTGGTTCCTTTGCTGCACTCGGTATTCTCTTCACGCAATCGACCTTATATGATGATTCTTATGGGGAGTATTGACCTTATATCAGGGGATTAAGGGGATTAAGGGGATGTGATCGTCCCCGTACGGGAGCCGTTCCTCGAAACATGTCCAGCTCGAGAAGTAATTGAGTTATCTATTAGCATTCATTGACAAACCATACACCTCTCAAAACTTGTTTTCATTCTGTTTGATTTAAGGATAACACATGAGTTTTCCCTACTTCCCTAGAGCAGGGCTATCTCTTAGTTTTATGTTGAGTCAGTTATTCCTACTTCCTTCTATTCTTAAAGAGATCAGACATTTGATGTTGACGAGGATTCATTCATATAAAGTTGCATTTAGATTTGTCATATCATATCCCTGTTGACATTATCATTTGATAAGTAAGTTGTTTGTCAAGCCCAGCTAAAGCAAACATCTTCCTTTGTGTTAACACTTTCACTTCTTGCCTAATAACATGTTCTTTCAAAAGCTTCAATTAATCTCATCAAAACATAAAGAGAAAGAGCAAACGTAAAAGCTATTAGTTGTTCTTTGACCAAAGGACATGTTTGCCATGATTTGATGAGTTTCCTTAGCCCTACTTTTGATTATAAGTGTTACCACTCTTTTATGAGGGCCTTATGAGTTGAAGATTGCTGTTGAGGATATTTGAGTTTGGTGAAGAGACTGTGATGCTTCTTGTCCGTATGCTATTTATCGACACTTCACTCTCTAAACTTGTGGACAGGTTTACCGATCTCAGTATTCACTTGGGGACAAGCGAGGTCTAAGCTTGGGGGTGTTGATACGTCCAAAATGCATCACTATTTTATATCGTAATTCATCCTTATTCATTGATATATTTCACATTACGATGATGTTCTTATGTTGTTTTCGCTTATTTTACACAGTTTGCAACTTTCCGGTGCCGAAGCAGCAGACGCAGGATTCAGCGGTAAAAAAGTGGACGCTGAGTTGCTGAAGAAGAATACCTCCAAATTACCTGAAAATCGACGGAGGGTATTTTCCAGAGGGATCACGAAGGCACGCAAAAGGGCAACCAGAGGGGGGCCACAGGGCACCCAGGCGGCCACCTGGCGCGGCCCCCTCCCTGGCCGCGCCGGGGGGGCGCCTGGAGCCCCTGGCCCACTTCCGGCCGCCCCCTTTGGCATATATATTCCTCGTCATCCAAAAACCCTAAAAAGGGAGTTTTGACGGAGTTCCGCCGCCGCTCCGTGGCGGAAACCTACAGAGAAGAAAAAGCCATCTCCGGCGGGCAGATTCCGCCGGGGAGATCACCTCTCGGAAGGGGAGATCATCGCCATCGTCATCACCATCATCACGGGCATCATCGAGATCATCATCAACATCATCCCCAACATCAGCACCATCTCCGTCTTCATCCAATCTCATCTCACCATTGCAACTTGTGTTGTAATCCGTACTATCTATCCTCTCTACTCCATCGGTGTTGATTACTACTTTGTGGTGAATGCTATTGAGTTTTGTTGGAGAAATATCATTATGTCCAGATTGTTTATCATCCATTTATCTCCTCTGATCATGATCTCTTTTATGTCTTGTGAGTAGTTACTTTAGTTCTTGAGGACATGGGAAAAGTCTTGTTGTTAGTAGTCATATGATGTTGAAGTAATATGTGGTGTTTGATACTTAAGTTGTGTTGTTATTTTACTAGTGGTGTTGTGTGAGTCGAACACTCAACACTTCGCCTTATTAAGGACCTAGGGGAATACATTGTGTATAAAGAATGCTTACGGTGGGTTGCCGGAGTGACAGAAACCTGAACCCCAGTTCGCACGCTTTTGCGCAAGGGAACAATGGATCATCGATCGTATTGCTATGGTTAGGCTTTTGCCTTAAATACTATCTTGTATTTGCGGATGCTTGCAAGGTGTTTAATCATAAGAGTGCACTCATCTTAGTCTAGAGAGTGTACTAGCATAGATCCACCCACTCAACACTTATCAACACATCACATAGTACCGATACGGAATATGGCGAAAGCACATGACTACCTCTCCCGTGTGCCTCAAGAACACTTTAGCCTTTATAAGTTCAGTTGCTAGGCCTCTCCTTTGCTCAGAAAGGATTGGGCCACTTGTTACTCTTTAGTGCCTTTTACTTTGCTTGCTTTTACTTTCCTGTTGCTTATATCAAGAAAACCCCTAAAAGTTATCTTTCAGTGCTTGTAGTAATTCCTTGCTCAGAATCGCTTATCAATACCTTCTGCTCCTCGTTGGGTTCGACACTCTTACTTATCGAAAACGCTGCAATAGATCCCTTACGGTTGAGGGTCATCATTATCCTACGCAAACAAATCAGATTGTGGCTGCACCCATTAATCCTATTATGAGCATGCCATTTCGGTGGCAACGCCGAACCAAACCCTACCTATAGCTACAACCACTGGACCACTTCCAAATTATGGGCCGACATACATGCCACAGTTCCTACCTACAGCTAGTAGTCCTACTCCTTCTATGCCACAGCAGGAAGCTTCATCGTCTACTACAGATGACACCCTAGCTAATTTTAGAGAGGATATGGCTAAGATGCTTCGAGAGAATTTTGGAGTTGAGTTACCTCGGAATTGGATTTACCAAAAGCCGTACCCCGAGTACTTTGATGCCATCCAGTGCCCTCCAGGATATAAAATTCTAGATTTTGTCAAGTTTAATGGAGAAGGCACAAAAACCACATGGGAACATATTAGTAAATATTTAGCACAATTAGGTGAGGCATGCTCACTGAATGAATTGAATGTGCGTTTGTTTCCTTTATCATTAACTGGTACTGCATTTTCATGGTTCTCTTCTTTACCACATGGTTCCATTCGGGTTTGGTCGCAGCTAGAGCAGAAATTTCATGATCACTTTTATAGCGGCGATAATGAACTTAAGTTGTCACATCTGACATCGGTTAAACAAAAGCATGATGAATCGGTCTCCGATTATGTCAAGAGATTCAGAGAAACAAAAAACCGGTGTTATAGTTTGGTGATAACCGAGAGAGACTTGGTAGACCTAGTGCTGAGTGGTTTAAGGACTCTTATTAGAGAAAAGCTGGAAGGCTATGAGTTCTTAAATATTAACCATGTCTTACAAAGGGTTTTGGCTCAGGAAAGCCAAAGCAAAGATCTCAAAGAAGTGCATAGATATAAAGCTGATCGTCCAAAGATGAACATGGTTGAATATCATAGTGATCACTCGGAGGATGAGGGTGATATTTTTGCTACTGAATTTGTTTGTCCATCTAAGTCCAAACCATTTACTTGCAATGATCTGAAACCGATTCATAAGGATCGTTATGAAGAGATGAAGTTTAGTTTTAACATTGACAAGTGTGATAAAATATTTGATGCTTTGCTACAAGCTAAAATTATTAGAATATCTCACACTTTACCACCATTTGAAGAGCTGAAACGGCGCGCTTATTGGAAGTATCATAATTCTTTTTCTCATGCTACTAACAATTGCAATGTTTTTTGACGACAGATACAATCAGCCATTAATGACGAACGATTGAACTTTTCCGAGATGCAAGTTGATAAACATCCCTTTCCAATGAATACCATGGATTTGGAGGGGAAGGAGCTACTCATTCGTCCGGAGATGGCTGAATCTGCTAATAAAGCTAATGTCGTTGTTGGTGAGCCCAGGAAAGACAAGGAGGGTGACAAGGTTTTAGGGAGGCAGGTTGTGCTTGATAAGCAACCCGATGGCAAGCAAGTGATCAAAATCACCATCAAGAATCTTGCATTCAGGGAACAAGCACAAGTGCAGCAAGACACTCAAGTTAAATTTGTTAAGCCCAAGAGTCCTGAAGTTGGAAAGTGGAAGATGAACAAAGCTAAAGTGCAGCACAAGCAGATCAAACCAACTTTTGATATGTTGCTGCCCAAATATGCCAATCAGTCGTCTGGTTCCAGCTCAACCGACCATCATACTTGAAGCGAACAAGGTCACCATCAGATGATATGTTCAGTCGGTATATGAGACCGAGTGGACCAAGGGCGCTGTTTCCAGAAGAGCAGAGGCAAACTGTTTGGGATCGACTTGAATACTCATATAATGGCTGACTGAACACTGGTAACTATCAGTCGGCTAGTCAAAATATGTGACCGAGTGGAAACTATCCGAGTGTAAGAATGCACCCAGGTGGAAACTATTCGAGTGAAAAAATGTGGCTAGGTAGGTTCCATCCGAGTGGATTCCGTCCGAGTGAAATCCATCCGAGTGGATTCCATCCGAGTAAAAAGGTGCGCCAGAGTGGAAATTTCATGCATCTGGAAAGTTGAAAAGAATGGCGTGTTAAGTCACCAAGTGTTGCAGCAGTTGAGTCAAGCAAAGGCAAGGAAAAGATCGATGCCGACTCACTCATCTTGGGCACTAAGACATTCACCATACATCAGCTGATTGTGCATAGCAATCCGACTGAGCGGATACTTGCTATCACGCCAAAGCACTCGGCTAATGATCATGAAGCAAGCACCAGCCAAGTAAAGGCGAGAGATCCTAAATACACTCAGCCAAAGTGGTGTCCTCTAGGGCTAACAAAGACACAGAAGAGGAAACTACCGATGTTAAGGAGTCAAGAGGTGGCTACAGGAGGCTGAGAAACAAAGGGATAAGTTGTTCAATGACACTCGGCCCATGGTGCATGCAAAACAAGTATGGAGGCCTAAAAAACAAGATGCAGTGGCTTATACACCTATCACAGCAATACCTACATCACCAAAGGAGGACGATGCGACAACTATTACATCGTCTGCGACACTTCTTACTTCTCCTTAACTCGGACCGATTTCAGAATCGGTGGATACACTTCAGGAAGAGGATGATATGTTGGACTATGAGTCTACGCCAGTTCATGAAGGTATGGATATCACTATGGTGTATTACTTACCAGCTGAGTTTCGTGCTGTAGATGAAGAAGGGGAAGTGGCTCAGCTAGATTTTGGCCCTCAAAATGCAATATTCGAGAGGCCAAAAGAACCAGTAACACATCTAAAACCATTGTATCTGAGAGGTCATATCAACGGATCACCGCTCACTCCAATGCTTGTTGATGGAGGTGCTGTGGTAAATGTTATGCCCTATTCGGTCTTTAAGAAATTGGGTTTGCCCGATGAAGAATTGATCAAGACCAATATGGTTCTCAATGGATTTGAAGGCAAAGATAAAACTAAAGCCAAAGATGTGATGTATGTGGAGCTTACAGTCGAAAGAATAACTTTGGCCACTGCATTCTTTGTCGCTGAGGTGTAAGGTAAGTACAACGTCATACTAGGTCGTGATTGGGATCATGTAAACCAGTGCGTGCCATCCACTATGCACCTATTTTTGATCCAATGTGTTGATGATGAAGTGGAAGTCGTTCATGCGGATAACTCGGCCTGTGTTGCTTTGGCCGATGCCTTGGTGGATTGGCAACATCCGAATGCTACTTGCTTGACGAGACTTGACTTGTCAGAGTTTGATTTTCTCAGCGCGACCAAGAATGGTTTCGTCCCCGTTTCTTTCAAGCCGTCTGAATGCAGTTGGCTCCAAGGTATGATATGTTTAAATGGATTCTAGTTCCGAGTGGTTACAAAAATGTCTTGTGAAATATCGGTCCAGTGAGAGCGATATGTACGAGTCTATAGAGGAGTTGGATGACATGGATAAACTTGGACAAGGTTTTACATTGGTCGATCCATTAGAGGAGGTAGATATTGGAGATGGTTCAGTCACTCGGCCGACGTTTGTAAACAAAAATTTGAAAGCCGATTGTAAAGCTAAGTTAATTGAGCTATTGAAAGAATATGTTTGTTGCTTTGCATGGGAATATCATGAGATGCCAGGTTTAAGCCAGGAGCTAGTGGAGCATCGATTATGTAAAAAGGCTGGTTTTAGACCGTATAAACAATCGCCCGGAAAGTTTAATCCAAAAACATATGACCAGATCAAGGAAGAGATCGGTCGTTTGCTTGAAGCTAGTTTTATTCGACCTTGCAAGTATGTCGAGTGGATTTCTAACATTGTCCCAGTGGAGAAAAAAGGATCCGGCAAGTTAAGGGTATGCATCGATTTCAGAGATTTTAATAGGGCTACACCCAAAAATGAGTATCCCATGCCAATAGCCGATATGCTTATTAATGATGCTTCTCGACATAAGGTTATTAGCTTTCTAGATGGTAATGCCGGATTCAATCAATTTTTTATGGCCGAAGAGGACATGTCCAAGACAACTTTTCGATGCCCTAGTTTCCTTGGTTTATTCGAGTGGACACTGATGACATTCAGATTAAAAAATGCTGGCGCCACATATCAAAGGGCTATGAATTTGATTTTGCATGATTTACTCGGTGTCATACTTGAAGTTTATATTGATGATATTTTTGTCAAATCGGATGCTTTTGGATCTCACTTGGCCGATTTGCGTTTAGCTTTTGAAAGAATGAAAAAGTATGGACTGAAGATGAATCCTTTAAAGTGTGCATTCGGCGTGCAACTGGCAAGTTTTTGGGTTTCATTATTCATGAAGATGGCATAGAGATTGATCCCAAAAAGATAGAGGCCATACAGAAAGTGGAGGCTTCGACATGCAAGAGAGATATGCGAAAGTTCCTTGGCAAGGTCAATTATTCGAGAATGTTTATAGCTAATATGTTAGGGAAAGTTGATGCATTTACTCTTATCCTTCGGTTAAAGAATGATGTTGATTTCACTTGGGGGAAAAACAACAAGAAGCCTTTGATATGATCAAGAATTATTTGTGCACTCCTCCGGTGATGAAAGCACCCAAGCATAGGGAGCCCTTTAAGCTTTAAGCTGTTACTTATTTGAGCAGTCGTTTATTGGACACCGAGAGAAGGTATACATTTATTGAAAAACTATGTCTATGCTTATATTATGCTTGCACAAAATTGAGACATTACTTAGTGTCGAGTGCTTGCATAGTAGCTTGTCAAACCGATGTCATTAAATACATGTTGCATAGGCCAATTCTTAGTGGTAGAATTGGAAAGGGGGCTTATGCTTTGATTGAGTATGATTTGGCTTATGAATCTCTAAAATCCATGAAAGGCCAAATTGTTGCTAATTTTATTGTTGAGCATCAGATTAATGACGAACATGATGTTGATATAAAGCTTGTTTTGTTAGTAGCTTGGAGATTATATTTTGATGGTTTAGTTTGTAGCAATGGCTAAGGTGTTGGTATTGTTTATATATGTCCTCATGGTGCTCTTTTTGAAGCCTCATGCTGCTTAGAATATTTTTGCATGAACAATCAAGCCAAATATGAAGCATTATTATTCGGCCTAGAGATGTTACTTGCTATAGGTGTTACAAATATTGAGGCTTATGGTGATTTGTTACTAGTGGTGCAACAAATATCCAAAGTCTTCCGGTGTTTGTACGAATCACTAAATGTTTATCTTGATAAATGTTTAGATATAATTTCTACTTTGGTTTGTTTTAGCATTGCTCATATATCTAGGCATGAAAATTGGAAAGCAAATGAGTTGGCACAACAAGCATTTGGATATCATGTTGATCATGGCATGTTTCATATCTCTTGAAGACCGATGTCTTGTCTTGCCAATATGGGAGAGGCCGAACCTGAACCCATTGATTCGGCCATTAACAAAAAATCTAGTGCAAGTGACAATCCCGACTGGAGGAAGTTGTTGATTACTTGTGCAATCCGAGTGAAAGGGTAGACATGGCTGTTCGGTGTATGGCTTTGAAGTATACAATGAGAGATGACGGTTGAGGGAGTCCTGGATTCAGGGGTCCTCAGGCGTCCGGGTCGATGAAGCTGGTCCGTGTTAATGGGCCACAAAGATAGAAGCAGAGGACTCTCCCCCGTATTTGGTCAGGACTCCTATGTACGTAGAAAGGCAAGCGTAATGTCCAGATGTAACTATTACTTCCTCCCCAAGTCACCTTTGTAACCCTAGGCCCCCTCCCGCATGTATATAAGCCAGAGGGTTTAGTCTATAGAGGCTAACATCAGAACCACAAGATCCTCATAGGCTAGGCTTTAGGGTTTAGCCATTACGATCTTGAGGTAGATCAACTCTTGTACTCATATTCCTCAAGATCAATCAAGCAGGAAGTAAGGTATTACCTTGATTGAGAGGGCCTGAACCTGGGTAAACATCGTGTCCCCAGTCTCCTGTTACCATCGGTCCTTAGACGCATAGCTTGGGCCCCCCTACCCGAGATCTGCCGGTTTTGACACCGACAATGGTGCTTTCATTGAGAGCTCTGCTGCGCACTCGCAATGAGAGATCGATGGCTCATCTCGTCATCCACGATGAGATCACCCTTGGAAACAACTTGGCCATTGGCCAGATTCTCCAGCTCGGCGGATTCGCTGTATGCGCCCGCATGGCCTCCGGGTCGGCCGCACTCCCTGCGGTCATTGAGAATCACCCTTATGTCGACTCCGGCCACTCCGATGATGCGACCTTGCTACTTCTCGAGCTTGCGTTGTATTCCCTCGAAGAGGAAAGGGTGATGCAACACTGTAGCGTAAGTATTTCCCTCAGTTTTTATAAACCAAGGTATCAATCTAGTAGGAGACCTCGCGTGAGTCCCTTGCACCTGCACAAACAAATAAGAACCTCGCAGCCAACGCGATAAGGGGTTGTCAATCCCTTCACGGTCACTTACGAGAGTGAGATCTGATAGATAGGATAGGATAATATTTTTGGTATTTTTGGTATAAGAACAGAAAGTAAATAAAGCAAATAAGCAACGGCAACATAAATTGGCTAGTTGAAAGGAAAATAATATGATGAAGATAGACCCGGGGGCCATAGGTTTCACTAGTGGCATCTCTCATGATAGCAGAATTCTACGGTGGGTGAACAAATTACTGTCAAGCAATTGATAGAAAATCGCATAGTTATGAGAATATCTAGGCACGATCATTGTATATAGGCATCACGTCCGTGACAAGTAGACCGAAACGATTCTGCATCTACTACTATTACTCCACAATCGACCGCTATCCAACATGCATCTAGAGTATTAATTTCATAAGAACAGAGTAACACTTTAAGCAAGATGACATGATGTAGAGGGATAAACTCAAGCAATATGATATAAACCCCATCTTTTTATCCTCCATGGCCACAATACTATACGTGCCTTGCTGCCCCTACTGTCACTTGGAAATGACACCACAATATTGAACCCAAAGCCAAGCACTTCTCCCATTGCAAGAACTATAGATCTAGTAGGCCAAACCAAACCAATAATTAAAAGAGACTTGCAAGGATATTATAATCATACATAAAAGATTTTAGAAAAGAATCCGATATTGTTCATAGATAACCTTGATCATAAACCCACAATTCATCGGATCTTGACAAACATATCCCTAAAAGATTACATCAAATAGATCTCCTCGAAGATCGAGGAGAACTTTGTATTGAGATCAAAAGAGAGAGAAGAAGCCATCTGGCTAATAACTATGGACCCGACGGTCTATGGTAAACTACTCACAACTCATCAGAGAGGCTATGTTGTTGATGTAGAAGCCCTCCGTGATCGATGCCCCCTCCGGCGGAGCTCCAGATCAGGCCCCAAGATGGGATCTAATAACCCACAAGTGTAGGGGATCACAACAATTTTTGAGGGTAAAGTATTCAACCCAAATTTATTGATTCGACACAAGGGGAGCCAAAAAAATACTCTTAAGTATCAGGAGCTGAGTTGTCAATTCTACCACACCTAGAAACTTAGTATCTGCAGCAAGATAGTTTAGTAGCAAAGTAATATGATAGTGGCGGTAGCAGCAATAAAAGTAACAATAGTGTTTTTGTAGTTTTTATAACAGCAGGAACGGAAAAGTAAATAAGCAACAAGCAATATAGGAAAAGCTCGTAGGCATTGGATCGGTGATGGGAAATTATGTCGGATGCAATTCATCATGTAGAAGTTATAACCTAGGGTGACACAAAACTAGCTCCAGTTCATCAATGCAATGTAGGCATGTATTCCGAATATAGCCATACAAGCTTATGGAAAAGAACTTGCATGACATCTTTTGTCCTACCCTCCCATGGCAGCGGGGTCCTATTGGAAACTAAGGGATATTAAGGCCTCCTTTTAATAGAGTACCAGACCAAAGCATTAACACATAGTGAATACATGAACTCCTCAAACTATGGTCATCACCGGGAGTGGTCCCGATTATTGTCACTTCGGGGTTGCCGGATCATAACACATAGTAGGTGGCTATAGACTTGCAAGATAGGATCAAGAACACACATATATTCATGAAAACATAACAGGTTCAGATCTGAAATCATGGCACTCGGGCCCTAGTGACAAGCATTAAGCATAGCAAAGTCATAGCAACATCAATCTCAGAACATAGTGGATACTAGGGATCAAACCCTAACAAAACTAACTTGATTACATGATAGATCCCATCCAACCCATCACCATCCAGCAAGCCTACGATAGAATTACTCAAGCACGGCGGTGAGGATCATGGAATTGGTGATGGAGGAAGGTTGATGATGATGATAGCGACGATCTCCACTCCCCGAGCCCGAACGGACTCCAAATCAGCCCTCCCAAGAGAGATTAGGGCTTGGCGGCGGCTCCGTCTCGTGAAACGCGATAATTCTTCCTCCCTGATTTTTTTCCCCGAAAGTGAAGATATAGGATCTGGCGGTACGTCGATGGAGCACCAGGGGGCCCATGAGGCACGGGGGCACGCCCTGGGCAGGGGGCGCGCCCCCACCCTCGTGGACAGGCCGTGGGCCCCCCTGGTGTGGATCTTCTTGTAGATATTTTTTATATTTTCTGAAATAATTCTTCGTTCATTTTCAGGCGATTCCGAGAACTTTTTATTTCTGCACAAAAACAACACCATGGCAGTTCTGCTAAAAAAAGCGTTAGTCCGGGTTAGTTCCATTCAAATCATGCAAGTTAGAGTCCAAAACAAGGGCATAAGGTTTTGGGAAAGTAGATACGTTGGAGACGTATCAACTCCCTCAAGCTTAAACCTTTGCTTGTCCTCAAGCAATTCAGTTGATAAACTGAAAGTGATAAAGAAAAACTTTGACAAACCCTGTTTGCTCTTGTTGTTGTAAATATGTAAGCTAGCATTCAAGTTTTCAACAAGGTCATGAACTAACCATATTCACAATAACTTACAGGTCTCAAGACTACTCACATCAATGACATAATCAACTAGCGAGCAATAATAATAAACCTCGGATGACAACACTTTCTCAAAACAATCATGATATGATATAACAAGATGGTATCTCGCTAGCCCTTTCTGAGACCGCAAAACATAAATGCAGAGCACCTTTAAAGATCAAGGACTGACTAGACATTGTAATTCATGGTAAAAGAGATCCAGTCATGATCATACTCAATGCAAATTAATAGTAATACATGCAACGATAGAGGTGCTCTCCTACTGGTGCTCTCTGATAAGAGGATGATGACTCTGCATAAAAGTAAATAGATAGGCCCTTCGCAGAGGGAAGCAAGGATTTGTAGAGGTGCCAGAGCTCGATTTTTAAATAGAGATGAATAACATTTTGAGCGGTATACTTTTATTGTCAACATAATAACCAAGAATCTCGATATCTTCCATGCTATGCACATTATAGGCGGTACACAAACATAATGGTAAAGTTTATACTCCCCCAACCACCAACAAGCACACTCCACGGCCATCCGAATCCGCGAGGTACCGTCCAAACAAGCAACAGCCCTCGGGGAGTTTTGTTTAATTATTATGATTTTGAGCATGGGACTGGGCATCCCGATTACCAGCCATTTTCTCATGAATGATGAGCAGAGTCCACTCATCATGAGAATAACCCACCTAGCATGGAAGATATAGACAACCCTAGTTGATACATGAGCTGTTCGAGCATACAAAACATAATTTCATTTGAAGGTTTAGAGTTTGGCACATACAAATTGACTTGGAACGGCAGGTGAATACCACATATAGGGAGGTATAGTGGACTCATGTGGAATAACTTTGGGGTTTATGGAAGTGGATGCACAAGCAGTATTCCCGCTTAGTACAGGTGAAGGCTAGAAAGAGACTGGGAAGCGACCAGCTAGAGAGCAACAATGGTCATGAACATGCATTAAAATTAATCAACAATGAATGCAAGCATGAGTAGGATATAAATCACCATCAACATAAATATCGTGGAGGGTATGTTGATTTGTTTCAACTACATGCGTGAACATGTGCCAAGTCAGATCACTTAAATCGTTCAAAGGAGGATACCACCCATCATACCACATCAGAACCATTTTAATATCATGTTGGCACGCAAGATAGACCATTATAAACTCTCAGCTAATTAAGCATGGCATAATCAGCTATGATCTCTAATTGTCATTGCAAGCATGTTTCATTCATAACAAGCTGAATCAGGAACGATGAGCTATCATATTTACAAAAACAAGAGAGGTCGAGTTCATACCAGCTTTTCTCACCTCAATTAGTTCATCATATATCATCCTTATTGCCTTTCACTCGCACAACCGTACGTTGTGAAAAATAATAATAGTGCACGTGCATTGGACTAAGCTGGAATCTGCAGACATTTAATACAAGAGAGAAGACAAGGTAATATGGCTCACGGTTAAATCAATGACAAAGCATATGAGAGCCACTAAGCATTTTAATCATGGTCTTCTACCCTTATCCCCCAAAGAAAAGAAAAGAAAATATTTACACGAGAAAGCTCCCAACAAGCAAAAGAAGAACGTGAAATCTTTTTGGGTTTTCATTTTAACTGCTACTACAAGCGAAGAAAGTAAACTAGCTAGAAGCTACAACTAATATTTTTTTGTTTTTCTGGGTTTTTCTAGCACACATGAAAAAGACTAAGAAAAAGAAATTGAAACTAAGCATGGATGGTACAGTTAAAGAGTGTGAGCACCGACAACTAGAATAAGTGTGAACATGAATGTAAGTCGGTGAGAAACACGTACTCCCCCAAGCTTAGGCTTTTGGCCTAAGTTGGTCTATGGCCACGGATCGAAGCCACTCCCTCTAGTGTACTGAGATGCATCCTCTGGGTGCCACTGGTTGGAGAGCTCATCCAGCTCCCACCCATAAACATATTGACGGGAAGGATCAAGTGGTGGTTCTGACTCAGGCTCTGAAGCTTGTGCCTGGCCTTGGTACTTGTAGAAGGCATCTGATGTGATGAGGAATGCGCCTGTAGACAAATCAAACAAAGATGGTGCAGGCAAGGTAACAATTTCACAGTATATTTCATCAAACCTTAATTTATAATTAAGCTGCCTATTCTTGTCTTTAACAATAAAGTCATGAGCTACCATGCTCTTGTAGTCTAGATAAACAGGGGCAAGCATTTTTTCTTCCTTCTCATGATGCCTAATAGGTATTCTAAAATGTTCAGCAAGGCGAGAAGCAAAGATGCCTCCAAAGACGGGCCCCTTTGAGCGGTTCAGACTCAGTCGTTTAGCAACGACGGCACCCAAGCTAAAAGTTGTGTCTTGAAACAAAGCATGGCGTAAAATGATAATATCAGGGGCACTAAGATTCCCACTGTTCCCTCGACCAATTAAACATCTACTAGCAAATAAAGCAAAGTAGTGCAGAACAGGGAAGTGTATACTTGTGATTCTTGCCCCTGAAACTTGTCTCGTTTACCCTACGGCTATCATGTCAATGAACCCTTCAACGTCTTCACGACGTGGTTCATCAAGTCTACCTCCAAAGGGTACTTTGCATATTTCACAAAAGTCTAAGAGTGATATCTCCTTAATCACATCATATAAACGAAACTACAACGTAGGTGGTGTTTTCCTAGAATGAAAATGAAAGCTTTGCGTGAAAATATTGGTGAGTAAGAGATACTGTTCTTTCTGGTCGTGGAGGAAGTCGGTGAGGCCTTCATTATTTCCCAACCAATAAAAGTCTTCGTAAATCCAGGCAGACATCATGAAATCATTACAGGGCTATTCGCACGGTCGAACTTCCGCCATGCGAGGAAGATTATATTTGGGCTTCTTATTTTCTTCTTTCTTCTTCTCCTCTCAGCTTTTGCTGGAGGAGCCCCTCAGCAATCTCTTTAACATTTTCGTTTTCTGAAAATTTCCGAAATTTTTAGTAACTCACAATAAAAGTTAACCAAACTCAACAAGATTGATAGCAACAACTCCTATAAGTGCCTAGAGACTATACCTTGCATTAGAACTACTTGGGACCAAGAAAATTTGACATGCAAGCTCAAGAACAAGGTCACCACAACAGCAAAAATTTCCAATAAATAGAGCACTAGAACAAAAACTAATTGGACCAATGGAGGAGTCACATACCAAGGAACAATCTCCGCAAACAGTTTGGTGGATGGTGCTTTGAGCAAGGAGATCAAAAATGGCAGCAAGATGAGCTAGAACTCGGGTTTGAGCTGGTTGGTGATTTTTTTGGGAGGAAGAAGAAGAGCATGGGTGTAGGAATAAGTGGAGGGGGGCCATGTGGGGCCCACAAGGCAGGGGGTGCACCCTGGACCCTCGTGGCCACGTGCTGGCTCCCCTCGCTGTGTGTTCTGTGCCACATTTCCTCAAATATTCTAGAAAAAATCATATTTTATTTTCATGGCATTTGGAGAACTTTTATTTTCGGGATATTTTTTTATTGCACGGATAAGTTTGGAAAGAGACAGAAAATACTGTTTTTTATTTATCCTAATTAACAGAAAGTAAAAGGAAGGCATAGAAGGTCGTGCTATCTAGATTCACCTATCCCATGCTCATCAAAAGGAATCCATTAACAAGGTTGATCAGGTCTTGTTAATAAACTCTTTTCGAGTAACATGAAACCGGAGAATTTTTGAATAACACTAGGTTACCTCAATGGGGATATGTATGTCCCCAACAATAAGGATGCCATATGTCTTCTTGATAGTAGGAAGAGGAAATTCAAAACCTCCAATAGTGATAGTTGAAATTTTTCCAATATAATTGATACTGTGGACCTGAGGTTGCTTCCTCGGAAAGTGTACCGTATGCTCATTACCATTGACACAAAAAGTGACATTGCCTTTGTTGCAATCAATAACAGCCCCTGCAGTATTCAAAAATTGTCTACCAAGCATAATAGACATACTATCGTCCTCGGGAATATCAAGTATAACAAAGTCCGTTAGAATAGTAACATTTGCAACTACAACAGGCACATCCTCACAAATACCGACATGTATAGCAGTTGATTTATCAGCCATTTGCAAATATATTTCAGTAGGTGTCAACTTACTCAAGTCAAGTCTACAATATAAAGAGAGAGGCATAACACTAACACCGGCTCCAAGATCACACAAAGCAGTTTTAACATAGTTTTTCTTAATGGAGCAAGGTATAGTAGGTACTCCTGGATCTCCTAATTTCTTAGGCATTCCAACCTTAAAAGTGTAATTGGCAAGCATGGTGGAGATTTCTACTTGAGGTATCTTTCTTTTGTTGGTAATAATATCTTTCATATACTTAGCGTAAGGATTTGTTTTAAGCACATCAGTCAAACGCATACGCAAAAAGATAGGTCTAATCATTTCAGCGAAGCGCTCAAAATCCTCATCATCCTTTTTCTGGGATGGTCTCGGAGGAAAAGGCATGGGTTTCTGAACCCATGGTTCTCGTTCCCTACCGTGCTTCCTAGCAACAAAGTCTTTCTTATCATAACGTTGATTCTTTGATTCTGGGTTATTAAGATCAACAACAGGTTCAATCTCTACATCATTATCATTGCTAGGTTGAGCATCATCATGAACATCATCATTAACATTATCACTAGGTTCATGTTCATTACCAGATTGTATTTCAGCATCAGAAACAGATATATCATTGGGATTCTCAGGTGTGTCAGCTACAGGTTCACTAGAAGCATGCACAGTCCTATCATTTTTCTTTTTCTTCTTCTTAGAAGAACTAGGTGCATCTAAATTAGCTCTCTGAGAATCTTGCTCAATTCTCTTAGGGTGGCCTTCAGGATACACAGGTTCCCGAGTCACTTTACCACCTCTAGTTGCAACTCTAACATCATAGTCATTATTCTTACTATTTAATTCATTGAGCAAATCATTCCGAGCCTTAAGTACTTGTTCTACTTGAGTGGTGACCATGGAAGCATGTTTACTAATAAGTTTCAGTTCACCTTTAGCTCTAGACAGATAATCACACAAGCGTTCAATCATATAAGCATTGTGTTGTAATTGTCTACCAACATAAGCATTGAAGTTGTCTTGTTTCACAATGAAATTGTCAAACTCATATAAGCATTGGCTAGCAGACTTATAACGAGGAATATCACCTTCATCAAATCTATAAAGATAATTTACCTTTACTACCAATGTCGGGTTATCAAGACCATGTATTTCTTCAATAGGTGGTAAATTCTTAACATCTTCAGCTTTAATACCTTTTTCTTTCATAGATTTCTTTGCCTCTTGCATATCTTCAGGACTGAGAAATAGAACACCTCTTTTCTTCGGAGTTGGCTTAGGGGCTGGTTCAGGAAGTGTCCAATTATTTTCATTGTCCAACATATTATTTAATAGTAATTCAGCTTGTTCAACTGTTCTTTCCCTAAAAACACAACCAGCACAACTATACAGGTGGTCTCTGGATGCATCGGTTAGTCCATTATAAACGACATCAAGTATATCATGCATTTCAAGAGGATGATTAGGCAAATTATTAGGTAACTGGAGAAGCCTCCCCCAAGCTTGTGGGAGACTCTCTTCTTCAGTTTGCACAAAGTTATATATTTCCCATAAGGCAGCTTGTTTCTTATGAGCGGGAAAATATTTAGCAGAGAAGTAATACATCATATCCTAGGGACTACGCACACAACCAGGATCAAAAGAATTAAACCAAGTCTTAGCATCACCCTTTAACGAGAAAGGAAATAGCTTAAGGATATAGAAATAGCGAATCTTTTCATCATTGGTAAACAGGGTGGCTGTATCATTCAACTTAGTAAGATGTGCCACAACAGTTTCAGACTCATAGCCATGGAAAGGATCAGACTCAACCAACGTAATTAACTCAGGATCAACAGAGAATTCATAATCCTTATCAGTAACACAGATAGGTGAAGTAGCAAAAGCAGGGTCATGTTTCATTATAGCATTCAAGGCCTTTTCTTTCAGCTTAGCTAATAACTTCTTAAGATCATATCTATCATTGCAAGCAAGAAAGTCTCTAGCAGTTTCTTCATCTATAACACGACCCTCAGGAACAACAGGCAATTCATATCTATTGGGAGTAGTCTCATCATCACTTTCATAAATATCATCAGTTTCAACATTTGCATTCTCCCTAACCTTAGCAATTTGTTCATCTAGAAATTCACCTAGTGGCACAGTATCAGGCATAGAAGTAGTTTCATCATACATAGCATAAGTGGCATCATCAAGAACATACGACATATCAGATTCAATAGCAGGGGTAAGTGTCGCAAGTTTACTCATAACAGAAGGAGAATCAAGTGCGGAGCTAGATGGCAGTTCCTTACCTCCCCTCGTAGTTGAGGATAAGATCTTGGTTTTTGAGTCCTTCAAATTATACATAGTGATCAACAGATATAAATCCAAAGTGACTTAAAGAATAGAGCTATGCTCCTCGGCAACGGCGCCATAAAATAGTCATGATAACCCACAAGTGTAGGGGATCGCAATAGTTTTTTAGGGTAAAGTGTTCAACCCAAATTTATTGATTCGACACAAGGGGAGCCAAAGAATACTCTTAAGTATTAGCAGCTGAGTTGTCAATTCAACCACACCTGGAAACTTAGTATCTGCAGCAAGATAGTTTAGTAGCAAAGTAATATGATAGTGGCGGTAGCAGCAATAAAAGTAACGATAGTGTTTTTGTAGTTTTTATAATAGTAGCAACGGAAAAGTAAAGAAGCAATAAGCAATATTGGAAAAGCTCGTAGGCATTGGATCGGTGATGGGAAATTATGTCGGATGCAATTCATCATGTAGAAGTTATAACCTAGGGTGACACAGAACTAGCTCTAGTTCATCAATGCAATGTAGGCATGTATTCCGAATATAGTCATACGTGCTTATGGAAAAGAACTTGCATGACATCTTTTGTCCTACCCTCCCGTGGCAGCGGGGTCCTATTGGAAACTAAGGGATATTAAGGCCTCCTTTTAATAGAGTACCGGACCAAAGCATTAACACATAGTGAATACATGAACTCCTCAAACTATGGTCATCACCGGGAGTGGTCCCGATTATTGTCACTTCGGGGTTGACGGATCATAACACATAGTAGGTGACTATAGACTTGCAAGATAGGATCAAGAACACACATATATTCATGAAAACATAATAGGTTCAGATCTGAAATCATGGCACTCGGGCCCTAGTGACAAGCATTAAGCATAGCAAAGTCATAGCAACATCAATCTCAGAACATAGTGGATAATAGGGATCAAACCCTAACAAAACTAACTTGATTACATGATAGATCCCATCCAACCCATTACCGTCCAGCAAGCCTATGATGGAATTACTCACGCACGGCGGTAAGCATCATGGAATTGGTGATGGAGGAAGGTTGATGATGACGATGGCGACGATCTCCACTCTCCGGAGCCCCGAAAGGACTCCAGATCAGCCCTCCCGAGAGAGATTAGGGCTTGGCGGTGGCTCCATCTCATGAAACGTCGGTGGAGCACCAGGGGGGCCATGAGGCAGGGGGGCATGCCCCCCACCCTCGTGGACAGGCCATGGCCCCCCTGGTGTGGATCTTCTTGCAGATATTTTTTATATTTTCCGAAATAATTCTCCGTTGATTTTCAAACGATTCTGAGAACTTTTTATTTCTGCACAAAAACAACACCATGGCAGTTCTGCTGAAAATAGCATCAGTCCGGGTTAGTTCCATTCAAATCATGCAAGTTAGTGTCCAAAACAAGCGCAAATGGGTTTGGGAAAGTAGATACGTTGGAGACGTATCAGGATCTCACGGGAACAGAAGGTTATAGCGGTGGAAATAGGGTTTCTTCGTGCTCCCCGATGTTTTCAGGGTATATGGGTATATATAGGAGGAAAAAGTACGACGGTGGAGCAACGTGGGACCCACGAGGGTGGGGGGCGCCATGCCCCCTCGTGGGCACCTTGTTTCTTCTCTGACTTGTACTGCAAGTCTCTCGTGAAGATATCGTTGCAAAAATAACTCTCCCGAAGGTTTCATTTCGTTTGGACTCCGTTTGATATTCCTTTTCTGTGAAACACTGATATAGGCAAAAAACAGCAATTTGCACTGGGCCTTGGGTTAGTAGGTTAGTCCCAAAAATAATATATAAGTGTATAATAAAGCCCATTAAACATCCAAAACAGAATATATAATAGCATGGAACAATAAAAAATTATAGATACGTTGGAGACGTAACAAACATCCCCAAGCTTAATTCTTGCTCGTCCTCGAGTAGGTAAATGATAAAAACAGAATTTTTGATGTGGAATGCTAACGAACATAATTCTTAATGTAATTCTCTTCATTGTAGCATGAATGTTCAGATCTGAAAGATTCAAGACAAAAGTCTATATTGACATAAGAATAATAATACTTCAAGCATACTAACAAAGCAATCGTCTCTTCTCAAAATAACATGGCCAACGAAAGTTATCCCTACAAAATCATATAGTCTGGCTATGCTCTATCTTCATCAAACAAAATATTTAAATCATGCACAACCCCGGTTTCAGCCAAGCAATTGTTTCACACTTTAATTCTTTCAAACCTTTTAACTTTCACGCAATACATGAGCGTGAGCCAGGGATATAGTACTATGTGGAATAGAGTGGTGGTTGTGGAGAAGACAAAAGAAGAAGATAGTCTCACATCAACTAGGCGTTGCTACCTCTTGAGCTTGCATTGTATTCCCTCGAAGAGGAAAGGGAGATGCAGCACAGTAGCGTAAGTATTTCCCTCAGTTTTTGAGAACCAAGGTATCAATCCAGTAGGAGACCACGCGCCAGTCCCTCGCACCTGCACTAACAAATAAGAACTTCACAACCAATGCGATAGGGGTTGTCAATCCCTTTACAGTCACTTACGAAAGTGAGATCTAATAGAGATGATAGTTTATATTTTTGGTATTTTTAGTTTAATAAAACAGCAAATAAAAGCGGTAAAAGTAAAGTAAATGTAGATTGATATGTTTGAGAATAGACCCCGGGGCCATAGTTTTCTCTAGTGGCTTCTCTCATGATAGCGATATTCTACGGCGGGTAAACAAATTACTGTCGAGCAATTGATAGAAAAGCGAATAATTATGAGACTATCTAGGCATGATCATTGTATATAGGCATCACGTCCGAGACAAGTAGACCGACTCCTGCCTGCATCTACTACTATTACTCCACACATCGACCGCTATCTAGCATGCATCTAGTGTATTGAGTTCATACGAACAGAGTAACGCCTTAAGCAGGATGACATGATGTAGAGGGATAAACTCAAGCAATATGATATAAATCCCATCTTTTTATCCTCGCTGGCAACAATACAATACATGCCTTGCTGCCCCTACTGTCACTGGGAAAGGACACCGCAAGATTGAACCCAAAGCCAAGCACTTCTCCCATTGCAAGAACTATAGATCTAGTAGGCCAAACCAAACCAATAATTCGAAGAGACTTGCAAGGATATTATGAGCACACATAAAAAGTTCAGAGAAGAACCAAATATCTTTCATAGATAACCTTGATCATAAACTCACAATTCATCGCATCTCAACAAACACACCACAAAAAGATATTACATCGAATAGATCTCCTCGAAGACCGAGGAGAACTTTGTATTGAGATCTAGAGAGAGAGAGAGAAGAAGCCATCTAGATACTAGCTATGGACCCGAAGGTCTATGGTAAACTACTCACAACTCATGGTGAGGGCAATGATGATGATGATGATGAAGGCCTCCGTGATGGATCCCCCTCAGGTGGAGCTCCGGAACAGGCTCAAAGATGTGATCTCCACGGGAACAGAAGCCGCGGCGGTGGAATTAGGGTTTTCTCTCTGTTCACGGAGTTTCTGGGGTACGTGGACCTATATAGGAAGAAGGAGGGCACCGGGGGATGCTCGAGTGGGCCTCGAGGTAGGGGGGCGCGCCCTGGGAAGGGGGGCGTGCCCCCCACCCTCGAGGGCCACTCGAGGCTCCCCTGACGTGGTTCTCAAGTTCCTGTGGCGTGATTTTCTCCAAAAATATCTCTCGCAAAGGTTTCATTCCGTTTGGAGTCCATTTGATATTCTTTTTCTGCAAAACCCTGAAATAGGCAAAAAAAAAACAATCTAGACTGGGCCTTTGGGTTAGTAGGTTAGTCCCAAAAATGATATAAAAGTGAATGATAAAGCCCATTAAACATCCAAGACTTCATAAATAATAGCATGGAACAATAAAAAATTATAGATATGTTGGAGACGTATCAGGCGTATCAACGGGCTATGGAGATGCCCATCAATAGATATCAATGTGAGTGAGTAGGGATTGCCATGCAACGGATGCACTAGAGCTATAAGTGTATGAAATCTCAACAAAAGAAACTAAGTGGGTGTGCACCCAACTTGCTTGCTTATGAAGACCTAGGGCATTTGAGGAAGCCCATCGTTCGAATATACAAGCCAAGTTCTATAATGAAAATTCCCACTAGTATATGAAAGTGACAAAACAAGAGACTCTCTATCATGAAGATTATGGTGCTACTTTGAAGCACAAGTGTGGAAAAGGATAGTAGAATTGTCCCTTCTCTCTCTTTTTTTGGAGGGGCTTTCCCTTTTTTTATTTTAGCCCCTTCTCTTTTTTTGGGCCATCTTTTTTTATTTGGCCTTTCTCTCCCCCTTTTTTTTCCTCACACGGGACAATGCTCTAATAATGAAGATCATCACACTTTTATTTACTTACAACTCAAAGATTACAGCTCGAAGCTAGAACAAAATATGACTCTATGTGAATGATGATGATGAAGCGTGTCATATGAACGGAACGGTGGAAAGTTGCATGGCAATATATCTCGGAATGGCTATGGAAATGCCATGATAGGTAGGTATGGTGGCTGTTTTGAGGAAGGTATATGGTGGGTGTATGATACCGGTGAAAGTTGCGCGGTACAAGAGAGGCTAGCAATGGTGGAAGGGTGAGAGTGCGTATAATCCATGGACTCAACATTAGTCATAAAGAACTCATATACTTATTGCAAAAATCTACGAGTCATCAAACCAAAGTATTCAATGAATGCTCCTAGGGGAAGGGTTGGTAGGAGTTAACCATCGCGCGATCCCGACCTCCACACAAAGGACGACACTCAATAAATAAATCATGCTCCAACTTCATCACATAACGGTTCACCATACGTGCATGCTACGGGAATCACAAACTTTAACACAAGTGTTTCTCAAATTCACAATTACTCCACTAACATGACTCTAATATCACCATCCTCATGTCTAAAAACAATCATAAAGTATCAAACTTCTCATAGTATTCAATGCACTTGTATGAAAGTTGTTTACTATACTTATGTTGGATGCCTATCATATTAGGACTAGTTTTATAACCAAAGCACATTACCATGCTGTTATAAAAGACTCTCAAATAGATATAAGTGAAGAATGAGAGATCAATAATTTCTACAAAATAAACCACCACCATGCTCTAAAAGATATAAGTGAAGCACTAGAGCAAAACTATCTAGCTCAAAAGATATAAGTGAAGCACATAGAGTATTCTACTAAATTCTAAATCATATTTATCTCTCTAAAAAGGTGTGTCTAGAAAGGATGATTGTGGCAAACTAAAAATCAAAGACTCAAATCATACATGACGCTCCAAGGAAAACACATATCATGTGGTGAATAAAAATATAGTCTCAAGTAAAGTTACCGATAGACGAAGACGAAAGAGGGGATGCCTTCCCGGGGCATCCCCAAGCTTAGGCTTTTGGTTGTCCTTGAATTTTACCTTGGGGTGCCTTGGGCATCCCCAAGCTTAGGCTTTTTCCACTCTTTGGTCCATTGTCCATCAAATCCATACTCAAAACATGAAAACATCACAACACAAAACTTAGCCAAAAATCTCGTGAGCTCCGTTAGTATAAGAAAACAAACCACCACTCAAAGGTACTGTAATGAACTCATTCTTTGTTTATATTGGTGTTAAACCTACTTTATTCCAACTTTTCCATGACTCATACCCCCCGATACTACTCATAGATTCATCAAAATAAGCAGACAACACACGAAAAACAGAATCTTTCAAAAATAGAACCGTCTGTAGTAATCTGCAACTTTCGAATACTTCTGTAACTCTAAAAAATTTGAAATAAATTGGTGGACGTGAGGAATTTGTCTATTAATCATATGCAAAAAGAATCAACTAAAAAGCACTCTCCAGTAAAAAATGACACCCAATCTCGTGAGCGCTAAAGTTTCTGTTTTTTACAGCATGATCACATAAACTTCACACAAGTCTTCCCAAAGGTTCTACTTGGCACAAACACTAACTAAAACACAAACCACATCTAAACAGAAGCTAGATGCAATATTCATTCCTAAACAGAAGCAAAAGTAAAGAAAATAAAATTAGGTTACCTCCCAACAAGTGCTATCGTTTAACGCCCCTAGCTAGGCACGATACAAGAATAGATCTAGGTATTGCCATCTTTGGTAGGCAATCCATAAGTGTCTCTCATAATAGATTCATAAGGTAATTTGATTTTATTTCTAGGAAAGTGTTCCATGCCTTTCCTTAATGGAAATTGGAATCTAATATTTCCTTCCTTCATATCAATAATTGCACCAATCGTTCTAAGGAAAGGTCTACCAAGAATAATAGGACATGAAGGAATGCAATCTATATCAAGAACGATGAAATCCACGGGCACATAAATCACTACAAAAAAAAGACACATCCGTGACATTTTGGGCCGAATGAAACTTTTTTCTGGCATAATTATGACACTTCTATGACGATAATTGTGACAAAACCCGGTATCATCATAGATGTGGTGGGGTCCTACTTCTATGACATAAAATCATGACAGAAAATGGGCTTTTCTTCCTGGGCGGTCCGGAGACGCAGCTGCATGATATTCTTTGGGTCATCCATGACGGAAAAAACCGTGGTAGAAGTGAGGGCGAGGAAAATATCAGGGTGTTCCCGGTTACGGTGGGTGGTCGGGGCCGAGCGATGCACGTTTCTCTCATACACGCATGCGCGTGGGTGCGAGGCGTTGGGCTCTAACTGAACCCGAGCGAGGCGTTGGGCTCTAACAGAACCTGAGCGATTGCACTGTAGGCTACGCGTTACTGAACCCGAGCGATCGATCGATGGCTATTAACTGAACCCGATCGAGCTATTCCTTCGCTCCTGCTGCTAACTGAAGCCGATCGATGCTGCCTCTAGATGAATAGTTCCCGGTGGGGGTGGCTGAACAGGACCCCGTGGTGTTGCCTCTGGACGAACAGGACCCCGATCGATCGAGCCGGTTGGGGCTAGATGAACAGGACCCCGTGGAGGGCTGGATGAACAGGACAACCCCATGGAGGGCTGCATGAACACTAGACGGTGGAGGGCTGGATGAACAGTAGCCCGTGGAGGGGTGGTTGAACAGGAGCCCATGGAGAGGGCTGGTTGAACAATAGCCGGTGGAGTAGCGCGCGGTGGAGGCTGAACAGTCACAGGTGGAGGCAGGAGGAGGTCGATGGTGGATGAACAGTAGCCCGTGGAGGCTAGAGGTGGTCGACGGTGGAGATGAACAGTATCCCGTGGAGTCCCGTTTTGCGGTACGCCGCACCCCTCCCGATGAACAGGACCCCCATTTCGACCGTAGCTCTCCAACACAAGTCTGTTTCCTCCATTTTGCGGTATGCCACACCCCTCCCGATCAACAGGACCCCCGTTTCGACTGTAGGAGGTCCGTTTCCTCCGTTTTGTGGTACGTTAGACCCCTCCGATGAACATGATCCTGTTTCGACCATGGACGGTCGAACACAAGGCCGTTTTATCCGTTCTGCAGTATGCCAGGCCTAGTTTCCATCGGTTGTTCCGTCCAAGCCCTCCGGATGAACACGATGATGCATTCCGTTCCGACCGAGCCGGTTGGCTCCCCATGAACACGATGACGACGCTATTTCTCCGTTCCAACCCAGCCATGTACACGAGCCCTAGCCGTACGTATGCGCGAGTAGGCATTTGAGACCCGGCCCATATGTACGTACGTGGTCATATTTTTTTCTTGCACACTGGCCGCTATATGTACGTGTATATGCTACGTGCGCGCCTCTACTACGACACGTGCGCGCCTCTACATCGACCAGTATGTACGTACACGTTCGCGACCAGAATGACAACGCTACATACGCTTCGACCAGGTGGGTCCCGACTATCAGGCACTTCCTTGCATGCGAAGATGTAGCTGGTGGGTCCCAGCAGTCAGGGGGCGAATCGTTTTTTTGCCCGGGCGCACTTCCTTGCGTGCGAAGATGTAGCTGGTGGGCCCCTACAGTCAGAGGGAAACATTCTTTATCGCAAAATACGGTGGCCCATCCGGTGGGTCCCCGCTGTCAGGTGGAGGAATAATTATTTGTGTGTAATAAGGAGGCACTTCCTTGCTGCGGACGTGGACCCAACTGTCTGCCTTTCGACGTACAGTACTCTTCCGATGGAAGTCGGTTGTTTTATCATACGAGCAGTGTTTTTTTGATGAAATAGAGTACTCGTTTGAGAACTATGCGCCGACGTATACATAAGTACTTGTAAACACTATTGGTGCTACCCCACTTGTAAGCAGTTGTGCAAAACAAGGCACATTGGCTCAGCTCGCTTCAACACTAGGCAAAGATCTGTGGATATTGGAGCAGACGCGGGAAGCTGATCCCCACAAGACAGAGAGCTCCAAGAAGATGGAGGCAGCCACCGAGCCGACCCGAGATATGCTCACGGCCACTACTGAGATGGTCAACGCCTCGTTTGAGGTTACCGCCCCCGTTGCACTGCAGGAGCAGTTTTCCCCCTTCGAGGACTAATTCTCGGTTGATGTGATTTAAAAATATACAGCTCATTTCTGGGTAAACTGAATAAAACTCTCCTTGTCTTGAAAGATTTGCAGCCCAGTAGGGCTCATAAAGCAAGTAGGCCTCGTTTGGGTATTTCTTTTAAAAAATAGAACTGGGCTAGCCATTTTCAGCAAGAAAAAAACACAACCGGGCTCATGATGTGGTAAACATAAATAAAACCCTGGCTAGACGGGCCACAACCCCCGCACAGCCCCGTTGTTACTATTTACTAGGGTGGATGGGCTGTTTTGTCTTGGGCTGAGAGAAACAATTACTACTAGTACAATGGAGACACTCTACAGCTACCCAGGAAAACAATTACTACTAGTACAGTGGATACAATACCGCTTCTGGCTCCTCCTAGGTCATCGAAACGTCTCCCTCTACTGAATGTCGTTATACTTTTGTTCACCGATGTGCGGGCCAAGCAGCGCGCGGGCCCAAATGCCATCCACCAAATTAGAAGGCAGTATCCAGGCGGAGAGTCACCCCGGCCGTAGCGCGGCAATAACGAGCCGTCGTATCACAAAACCCCACCTCCCCGCAGTCTAAGTTTGACGGATGAAGCAACCATCATTTCACTCTTCGCTGAATCCCCTTCTACCTCACCGTCTTCAAGAAAGGCAACACTTGCATCTGCCACTATTCTTCTCTCCCAACAAAGGGAAGGTAAGCGGATCCGTGATGTTGGTATATTTTCGTTCAGAGAAAAAATAGAACTTTTGCAAAGCAGTAACCAATCCTCACTCTCTTTTTTGTTTCATTGTCATTGCGATTGTGTTTTCCTTTCAATGGTCTCCTAGTATTCGTTAGTTTGATGATGAACCAAGGAGAACCAGGCAAAGATCTGCCGATATTGGAGCAGACGCGGGAGGCTGATCCCCACAAGACAGAGAGCTCCAAGAAGATGGAGGCAGCCACCGAGCCGACCCGAGATACGCTCACGACCACTACTGAGATGGTCAACGCCTCGTTTGAGGTTACAGCCCCCGTGGCACTGCAGGAGCAGTTTTTCCTCTTAGAACCAAGTCCTAGATTCATGCTACAACTGTCCCATTTTCTTCCCTGTTTGAACCAACTCTTAGAGTCGACTGTATGAACTAGCTTTACCTCTAATAATAGTAAAAGTCTAGGTATCTTTGGAACTGCGGACAGAAGTAGAAAAAGATCCACACGAAGCCAAGTGGGGTGCTGGGGCAGTAGAGCAAGGCAGGTTTCGAAGGAATATATACCTGAGGCTCATCGACCTGTGGCAAAGACGGCGTCGGGAGGCCGCATCTTGGCCACAATACCGCAGGGAGGAAGAAGGGGTCGAAGGCCCTCCGGAGCTGGCGCTCTCTCGGAGAGAACGGCATGGTCACCAATCGAGATGCGCGGGTAGCCGCTGGTCTCATCCCTCGCCGCCGACGATAGCGTGAACGATGCACCTACACCCCTGCCCCGGTCGAGGTTGTCCGGCTGGATTTGTGACCAGCCGTGAGCTGAGAGAGAGTGTGGCCACCTATGTCTTGCTTAGATCTGAAGAGCATGAGAGAGTGAACGAGAGGAACCCTTGTAAAGCAAGCGTTAAGGCTCCTGCTTATATATATAATGGAGTGATTTTGTTGTACCAGCTTCAAAAAAATGCGCTCCTACGTGTACCCGCGACAAGAGTAATAGTATAAGTGTGTGACATGTGAGCTAAAATAAAATGTGCGCGACGTCTTTTGTTTTTTAGAAGTTCTGAGGGTAAGGTTGAAGAGCACCTATGTGTGTGACATCTACCTGCAGATAGATGGTGGGTGCGAGAGGACTCGGGAGGGTGCGTGTGCGTGAGAGAGAGGGGGGGGGGGGCACGTATCAGTGCAATGCATGTGTCCTTAAATCATTATCCGACAAATGTTCGCCACAAGCCTTTTCCTGACGAACATCGTAAGAACCGTTAGATCGGCATCTGACAGTGTCAGTTTTGCCATGTCATTTAACAGGACCGCCACTCCTTCGACACACAAATCTTCCACGTGAGTGTAAGCAACTGCCGTATGCTCCCTCCGTTCCAAAATGCAGTGCATCTAGCTTTATTGAAAATTCGAACCTCACAAACTTTTAACGAGTTTTCGTGTACCAAATTGCACATGTAGAATACCCTGTATATATCATTTCATTCATCTTCGAGAGGTAACTATAAAGATGGGGGAGGAGTCTACAAAGAAAGAACATCATATCACCTGCAGCAATTTCTACCATCCTTTGGTGTGGAGGAATATCATCGGAACTCTATATGATATGATTTTTATAGGATTTTTTCCTTTAGAGCCAATTGGTTCATAGGAATAGATTCATATACTCCACATTTCAAAGCATAGCCGGCCGCGGGAGGAGGGAGCAGGCAGTCCCGTCGGCGCTTGGTTTAGCGGCTGGAGGAGGAAAAGCAGAGATTGAAGAAGCATGACAACCGTTGGATGGACATCCAACAGTCACTACCCTCGTGTGCATTATTTCTAATAATGTACAACCCATTTGCTAATTCTTAAGAATTTTTTTTGAGCCCATCTTCTTTTGGTTAGCATTAGACCCCATATTGTGGCCACGGTTAAAAAGTATACGATTTTTTTGCATATTTCGGTCCTATCAACTATTTTTAATCCCGAAATATCAGTTCACATTCAAACTATTTTGAAAAATAATTTATCTAAATATAAAATCCAAATAATTGTCCACGTATAAAAATCAATGGAATTTAAAATCTTGTAATGAAAAAAAATTGAAACTAATTCCCGGTTTGATGTGATTTAAAAATGTACAGCTCATTTCTGGGCAAACTGAATAAAACTCTGCTCATCTTGAAAGATTTGCAGCCCAGCAGGGCTGATAAAGCAAGTAGGCCTCGTTTGGTTATTTCTTTTAAAAAATAGAACTGGGCTAGCCATTTTCAGCAAGAAAAAAACACAACTGGGCTCTTGATGTGGTAAACATAAATAAAACCCTGGCTAGACGGGCCACAACCCCCGCACAGCCCCGTTGTTACTATTTACTAGGGTGGATGGGCTGTTTTGTCTTAGGCTGAGAGAAACAATTACTACTAGTACAATGGAGACACTCTATAGCTACCCAGGAAAACAATTACTACTAGTACAGTGGAGATAATACCGCTTCTGGCTCCTCCTAGGTCATCGAAACGTCTCCCTCTACTGAATGTCGTTATACTTTTGTTCACCGACGTGCGGGCCATGCAGCGCGCGGGCCCAAATGCCATCCACCAAATTAGAAGGCAGTATCCAGGCGGAGAGTCACCCCGGCCGTAGCGCGGCAATAACGAGCCGTCGTATCACAAAACCCCACCTCCCCGCAGTCTAAGTTTGACGGATGAAGCAACCATCATTTCACTCTTCGCTGAATCCCCTTCTCCCTCACCGTCTTCAAGAAAGGCAACACTTGCATCTGCCACTGTTCTTCTCTCCCAACAAAGGGAAGGTAAGCGGATTCGTGATGTTGGTATATTTTCGTTCAGAGAAAAAAAAAGAACTTTTGCAAAGCAGTAACCGATCCTCACTCTCTTTTTTGTTTCATTGTCATTGCGATTGTGTTTTCCTTTCAATGGTCTCCTAGTATTCGTTAGTTTGATGATGGACCAAGGAGAACCAGGCAAAGATCTGCGGATATTGGAGCAGACGCGGGAGGCTGATCCCCACAAGACAGAGAGCTACAAGAAGATGGAGGCAGCCACCGAGCCGACCCGAGATACGCTCACGGCCACTACTGAGATGGTCAACGCCTCGTTTGAGGTTACAGCCCCCGTGGCACTTCAGGAGCAATTTTCCCCCGTGGTTACAGCCCCCGCCGCCGAAAGCCTCTGTAGCCACCGAAAACCAATCTACAGCCGTTCTGGCACCCTGCCGGAGGGGGAATCCCTCTCTGGTGGCCATCTTCATCATCCCGACGCTCTCCATGACGAGGAGGGGGTAGTCCACCCTCGGGGCTGAGGGTATGTATCAGTAGTTATGTGTTTGATCTCTCTCTCTCTCTCTCTCTCTCTCGTGTTCTTGAGATGGCACGCTCTTGATGTATCGCGATCTTTGCTATTCTAGTTGGATCTTCTTATCCCCCTCTACTCTCTTGTAATGGATTGAGTTTTCCCTTTGAAGTTATCTTATCGGATTAAGTCTTTTAGGATTTGAGAACACTTGATGTATGTCTTGCACGTGTTTACCTGTGGTGACAATGGGATATCATGTGATCAACTTGATGTATGTTTTGGTCATCAACTTGCGGGTTCCGTGACCTTGGGAATCTATGCATAGGGGTTGGCACACGTTTTCGT
This sequence comes from Secale cereale, assembly GCA_902687465.1. Taxonomy (NCBI): domain Eukaryota; kingdom Viridiplantae; phylum Streptophyta; class Magnoliopsida; order Poales; family Poaceae; genus Secale; species Secale cereale. Next base: position 555,093,071 of record LR738712.1, read on the forward strand.
CTTGACTCTCCGGTAGAAACTTTGGGGCACTCTTTGAAGTTCTATGTGTTGGTTGAATAGATGTTTCTGAGATTGTGTGATGCATATCGTATAATCATGCCCACGGATACTTGAGGTGACATTGGAGTATCTAGGTGACATTAGGGTTTTGGTTGATTTGTGTCTTAATGTGTTATTCTAGTACAAACTCTATGATAGATTGAACGTTACGACGGACTCTTGAATAGATCGATCAGAAAGAATAGCTTTGAGGTGGTCTCGTACCCTACCATAATATCTTCGTTTGTTCTCCGCTATTAGTTACTTTGGAGTGACTCTTTGTTGCATGTTGAGGGCTAGTAATATGATCCAATTATGTTATCCTTGTTGAGAGAACTTGCACTAGTGAAAGTATGAACCCTAGGCCTTGCCTACTATCATTGCAACACCGTTTATGCTCACGTTTACCACTTGCTACCTTGCTGTTTTTATATTTTCTTACTACAAAAACCTATATCTACCATCCATATTGCACTTGTATCACCATCTCTTCGCCGAACTAGTGCACCTATACAATTTGCCATTGTATTGGGTGTGTTGGGGACACAAGAGACTCTTTGTTATTTGGTTGCAAGGTTGCTTGAGAGAGACCATCTTCATCCTATACCTCCCACGGATTGATAAACCTTAGGTCATCCACTTGAGGGAAATTTGCTACTGTCCTACAAACCTCTGCACTTGGAGGCCCAACAACGTCTACGAGAAGAAGGGTGCGTAGTAGACATCAAGCTCTTTTCTGGCGCCGTTGCCGGGGAGGTTAGTGCTTGAAGTTATATCTTTAGATCTTGCAATTGATCTTTTAGTTTCTTGTTTTATCACTACTTTCGTTTATAATAGAAAACTACAAAAAAATGGAATTAAGGTTACCTCATATGCTTCATCTTTTTAATATCTTTCGTGAAAATGATGGAGGAAAATTGTGCTCAAGTACTAGAAGAAGAATTACATAGAATGCTTGGCACTAAAGACTTGAATGATGAGCATGCTTGCAATGTTGTTAGTGTGAATCCTTTGAATATCCATGGTACTAATGATGATTGCACTAGTTGTGATGAAAATATCTCATATAAGCATGTTGATTTTTGTGGAGTGTATAGAGTTTGCAAGTACATACCAAAGAGGGAAGATAGATTATGCAAGAGGCATAAGTATTTAGAAACTAAATGGTTGCTACAGATGCTAGATGATTGTGCTGAAAATTTAAAATGCCTTAGCCGTACTTGTGAACTTTGCAATGAACATGGTCATTTCATTACCCAATGCGAATTGTTTCATGGTCGAATTGTGTCCAAAAATTGTGATGACTTGATTTCCCTTGCACATCATAATGAACTTATCTTGCTTTTGGGTTATGAAGAAATTAAATGTAGAACTAAGTTTCTTCCAAGATTTGCCATTGATAAACTTCTTGAGTTTGATACAGAGGAAATATATATGTATTGTGCGGTGAATTGCATTGAAAATCCTTATAGTGCCAATTACCTTAAGTCAAGAAAACAAATAGGATATGAAGAGAATACTAATGAAAGGGAGGACATTTCCCAATATCCTCCTATTATTTCTGATGATGAATCAGGTAATGAGGAGGAGCCTCCTATTCTACCAATCTCAGTAGTAAGGAGCTCCAAAAAGAAGATTAAACCCACACATGATGAGAAGAAGAAAAAGAAAAGACGGAGAAGCAAAGACAAAAAGGTATCCCTTCCAAATGATGTTGCTTCTATTACTCATTGTGATGATGATAATTGCTATACTATCGGTGCTATCCATACTATTAACGATGAGAGTGATTATGCTTATGATATGGAAAGTCCCAAGCTTGGGGATGCTACGTTTGATGAGAATGATATATTTGAGAATTTATTTGCTGCAATTAATGTTTGCCCCAAGCTTGGGGATGCTACGCTTGATGAAGATGATATTTTAGCCTCCCAAGTCTGGATATGCAAATCTATTATGATGAAAACATGCCTCCTATTTACGATGATTATTGTGATGACACTTATGCTATAATAAGTAGTGATGATTACACTTATAAAACTTGTCATGATTACGATTACCCTTTCTCTGAACATTACTCTTTTAATGTGGAAACAATCTATAGTATTCAAGTCCCTTATGATACTTCCACTATTCCGAATGAGAAGAATTTTGCTTATGTGGAGAGTAGTAAAATTTCTATGCAAGTAGATCATGAAAAGAATGATTTTATGTGATGGTTATATTGTTGAATTAATTCATGATGCTACTGAAAATTATTATGAGGGAGGAACATATGCTTTTAGGAATTGCAATAATATCAAGTTTCCTCTCTATGTGCTTAAAATTTAGAAGCTATGTTTGTTTTGCTTTCCTATGCTAGTTGATTATTGTTCCCATAAGTTGTTTGCTCACAAAATCCCTATGCATAGGAAGTGGGTTAGACTTAAAAGTGCTATTCGTATGCTTCATGATGCTCCTGTTATGTTTCAACTCTTATCTTTTATGTGAGCATCATTTTGCCTAGCTAGGGGCGTAAAACGATAGCGTTTGTTGGAAGGCAACCCAACTTTATTTTAGTTTCTTTGTTTTTGCTTCTGTTTAGGAATAAATATTGCATCTAGCCTCTGATTAGATGCGGTTTCATGTTTTGTTTAGTGTTTGTGCCAAGTAAAACTTTTGGGAAGACTTGTGTGAAGTTTATGTGATCTTGCTGTGAAAAATAGAATCATTAGCGCCAGCTAAAGTAGTTGTGGGATTTTACTGGAGCATGCTTTTTAGTTGATTCTTTTTGAAGATGATTGGTAGACAAATTGCACAAATTTACCAATTTAGTTTGAATTTTTTGGAGTTCCAGAAGTAGGCGAACCCTGCAGATTACTACAGACTGTTCTATTTTTGACAGATTCTGTTTTTCGTGTGTTGTTTGCTTATTTCAATGCATCTATGAGTAGTATTGGTAAGTATGAACCATAGGTTAGTTGGAATACAGTAGGTTTAACACCAATATAAACAAAGAATGAATTCATTTCTTCACTTTTGAGTAGTGGTTTGCTTTCTTATACTAACGGATCTCACGAGAATTTTTGTCTAAGTTTTGTGTTGTGAAGTTTTCAAGTTTTGAGTATTGCTTTGATGGACTATGGAACAAGGAGTGGCAAAGGCCTAAGCTTGGGGATGCCCATGGAACCCCAAGTAAATTCGAGATAATCAATAGCCTAATCTTGGGGATGCCCCGGGAAGGCATCCCCTCTTTCGTCTTCATCCATCGGTAACTATACTCGGAGCTATATTTTTATTCACCACATGATATGTGTTTTGCTTAGAGCGTCAATTTATTTTAGTTTGTTTTGCTTGCTGTTTGAATAATATCACAAGATCTGAAGTCCTTAAATGTTAGAGAGTCTTCACATAGTTACATAATTATTCAACTACTCATTTATCTTCACTTATATCTTTCGGGGTAGTCTGCTGTTTGCTCTAGTGCTTCACTTATATCTGTTAGAGCACGGCGGTGGTTCTATTTTGAAGAAATAGATGAACTCTCATCTTTCACTTATATCCTTTTGAGAGTCTATTAAAACAACATGGTAATGTGCTTAGGCTATAAAACTTGTCTTCACATGATAGACATCCAATATCAATGTAGTAAAAACCATTACACTAAGTGCATTGAATAGAATGAGATGTTGGATGCTTGATAATTGTTTTGAGATATGAGGATAGTGATATTAGAGTCATGCTAGTGGAGTTATTATGAAATTGAGAAATACTTGTGTTAAGGTTAGTGATTCCCTTAGCATGCACGTATGGTGAACTGTTGTGTGACTAAGTTAGAGCATGCGGTATTTGTAGAGTGTCAACCTCTGTGTGGATGTCGGGGGCGCGCGATGGTTAACTCCTACCAACCTCCCCCTAGGAGCATGCGTTGATTGCTTTGTTTTGATGACTCGTAGATTTTTGCAATAAGTATATGAGTTCTTATGACTAATGTTGAGTCCATGGATTATACACACTCTCACCCTTCCACCATTGCTAGCCTCTCTTGTACCGCACAACTTTCCCCGGTGCCATAAACCCACTATATATCCTTCCTCAAAACAGCCACCATACCTACCTATCATGGCATTTCCATAGCCATTCTGAGGTTCATCGGCATGTGGAAAAGACGGCGTTGGGAGGCCGCATCTTGGCCACAATACCGCATGGCGGAAGAAGGGGTCGGAGGCCCTCCGGAGCCGGTGCTCTCTCGAAGAGAACGACACGGCCGCCGATCGGGACGCACGGATAGCCGTTGGTCTCATCCCTCACCGCCTACGACAGCGTGAACGATGCACCTACACCCCTGCCCTGGTCGAGGTTGTCCGACTGGATTTGTGATCAGCCGTGAGCTGAGAGAGAGTGTGTGAGGACCGGTTTTCCAATAAAATATTTACTGAGAAACCGACCTTTTATCGGACCAGTATAGAATAATCCTTCTTGCTAGTAGACAAATCCTTCATACAGAATTCCAGGGGTACTAATATTATACAGGGTTGAGCTGAAGCTGCTCAACAATTTATTACAAGCATGCCGATATTATACATAAGGGAGGATATGACACAAGGGTGGGGTGGCATAAGTACTGACTCGTAATAAAAGTGATGGTGGATATGTCACGGTGTAGTGGGTGCCACGACTCCAATATCTTACAGCTCATCGAGTGTCGGAGTGAGACTCGATGAATTTATTTGGGTAGCGGAAGCGTATATAATACATCGATCAACTCTAGGATCGCAAGAGACTGACTGGGACTCCTCTAGGCGTCAGACTCGCTATCGAACTCTTCATCCATGAGATCGCCTTCGTCAACATCTAGCCAAATCAACAAGCCAGGTGAGTACTTTGAATGTACTCGCAAGACAGTTCGGACATGAGATATAACAAATGCAAACATGATGCATATGAGTAGACTAGCAATATGCACTCAGATAATAAATTCGTGCTGCAAGTTTAAATAAAAAGGAAGTCAGGCGGTAGTCCTCCCTAAATCCCAATAAAATAACATAAGACCGATCGGGTGTCTGAAGCAACGCCTCGAAGGGTAAAATGAATAAGTATGCCACAGTCGGGCGTCTGGGCGACACCACATAAAGGGCTTATATAAAAAATAATTAACGAGAATGCCACAGTCGGACGTCTAAGCGACATCACATAAAGGGCTTATATCAAAAGTAAAATAACAATAATGCCACAGTCGGACATCTGAGCGACATCACATAAAGGGCTTATATCAAAGTAAATGACAATAATGCCACAGTCGGACGTCTGAGCGACATCACATAAAGGGCTTATATAATCATTCGAAATCAAGTAGCATTGTGAAGGTAAATCATATCAAGGAAACATTTAGTACAGAATAAACTGGTTAGTTCGTTTACCAGAATAACATTCGGCCCATCTACCACTCTTAGAGCTATATTAATAATCATCAGAGACTGTCGTTGAGGCTGACGCGGAGACTGACGCTAGGCCATACACATGGCTACTTGATAGGTTTTAACTCTGCAGAGTTTGTACTCTTTAACCACAGCGAACGGATTTCAGTAGTCACAAAGAATTAGTTCCGTTTACGGTATTTTAGCAGAAACACAACTAACCAGTACACACCCATCCCACATCCCGCTACCCGGAATCACCCAAGGCAACATTCACGAAAAAGTTTAAGACAGGGAGGCTACAACCTCGAATAGCATGTGATCAAATTTATACTGCGCGCTCTAAGGGGTGCCCCCCCTCTCGGTCCCAACCGGAAACACCCATGCGCCCTGACCGGAGGACGGGCTTTAATCCAGGGCCATGGAACCCTCATCCCGCCCCCTCTATTTGGTGTGTACAAGGGAAGAGGTTTGCAACTGACTAAACCGTATTCTTTGCAGAAGACATGTGATAGTACCAAAAAGGAGACGAACGGGATCATGACTTGATCCACGTTAACACCGAAACTAAACGGTTGACTGGCATGCTTCAACAATACCATCTTACAACCTATCATGTCACCACATGATCAGGTTGACTCACCATCAACTTTCGAAGCACACACGGAGCTTGACTTGCATGAAATATAACACCCACAAAATGCTTATATAACCAAGCCATGAGAAAACTACTCAAGAAAACATGCAAATCACTCATCATATCAAAGGTTCAAACATGCTTGCCTGGTTCGGAGTAGTTGGAGTCTAGCTCGGTGAAGTTCGTGGCTCCGTCACCTCCTTCGGTATCTACGGATACAATAAATCGGATACTAACCTAAATACCATGCGCGCATAAAAGTTGTCCCAAATATTTTTCAAATAAATATGGTAAAAAACTAGACATAAAAACAAAGTTGAAAGGAAAAGAATCAATTCAAAATCATCTTTTGTTTAAAAGTTATTAAGGTTTTTGTCCAGGGACTTGTCTGTAATGAAACAGAAAGTTCCCAGGGATTTGTTTATAAAAACAGAAAACGTTTTGGTAAGAAATACGCCAGCCCAAAAGAGAAGGCGTACTTTGCCCGAAGGCGTTTTCCCAGGAAAACGGTTCGAATAGGGAAGAGAGACTGACGAGGGGGTCCCACCCGTCAGGTTTAAATTTTTGAACAGGGAAAAACAGAGTGCGCCGGCGCCCGAGAACCGCGGTGGTCGCCGGCGCCGATCCACGACGAGGTAGGGGGAGTGGGTGGTACCTACGGGCTCATGGAGCTCTTCCGAGTCTGTGGGTGGTGGAGTTGGACGTCGGCGAGCACCACGTCGATGACGACCTTCTCTCCGGCGGACGGTGGCTCGGGCGGTGGTGGATCTTGCCGGGGAGGGCTGCAGAGGCCAAATTGAAGCGCGGGTCAGGTATCTAGGTGCACTGGGAGGCTACTGGCACGACTAGGGAGGCGGAGGAGCCCTCACCAGAGAGAGACTTGTCGGAGCCCGAAGCGGATTGGGGCGGCCGGAGCTGGGGAAGAAGGACTCCTCGAGGTCCTTCCTGTGGCTGGGCGAGGTCTGGTGAGATGGTGGAGAGGTGCAGGGTTGAAGGCGAGCTCGGGGCCGCTATTTATAGCCGGCCCAAGGCGGTTGCCGCAAACAGGATAAGTCCGGCGGGTGATTACAGCGAGGCCGTGGCTGAACAGGTGGCTTAAGTGCCTAGGCATCGACGTGATGGTCCACTGGTTCCATCCTGATGCTTAGCTTGGCAAGACTTGGGCGTTACTGCACTTTCTCAACGGAACGGCTGCACGGGCACGTCGGCGGCAGAGAGCGCACTCTCCGCCTCTCAGGCCATGGCGACGGTGCTGCAGCATGCACAGGGGAGGGGACGGCCACACGGAGGCCTCGGGTGGTTTGGGCGGTGCCAAACGGTGCCGTTTTGCAGGGTGGCCCCTGTTGGCCGCCACGGGTGGCTCTGCCGCCGCGGAAGACGCCGGCGCAGGTAGGCCACGACGCCACCGATGCTCGCAACCGGCCAAGCAACCATGCTGCGTTCAGGATAAGGAAGAGGAGCAGTGAGCAAGGCGGCAACGCAGACACTGGCGAGATTGGCGCGGTGGTTTGACGGACACGACAATGTTGACTGAATCCCAACACTGAACTTTTCTGAATTTGACAGTAACAGTGCATGCCAACTGTTCGATGAAATGATTCAGGCACTTGGAAAATTTTTCTGGAGCTGGGGCTTGGTGGCGAGGTCTCTTGATGCATCTAGAGGCTGCCTGAATTTCCACAGATTTTTAGGAAGAGAAAAAGTATGAATTCCACCAAAAATGGCAAATCTCGTCCAAATTTGCAGCAAGCAAATTTTGAAAAATTTGAACTATGGACCAGCAGATCTTGGTGGATCTAGGTTGAGGGTACTAAGGACTAGTCAGGGGAGTTTGTTTGGAATCAAAACTCAAAAGGAAACCAGTAGTTCCTTTGTAATTCACAAAGGTCCAATTTAAAAGACAGAAAATGTTTTGAGTGAAAATAAATTAGAATAAAAATGTAGATGAGGTTGAAACCTACTGGAATTGATGTTAGACTTGTCCAAGGTGGGAATGAAGGTTTTGGAAGAAAGATCTTCATTAGGTGTCATGTCAAAAGAAAAGGTTTGAGTGGGAGAGAATAAGCCCATGGTTTTATAGGAATGCTTTTCATAAAAAAAAGAAATTGTCAAAACCTTTTGAGAATAATTTGTGTTGAGCCAACACAAGGTGAAAACTCTCAAGACCAAAGATCAAGGTTGAGAAGGACACACAAATCTTTTGTCATAAACGACTTGAGTAGGAGGGGTTTTAAGAATTTTTTTAATAACCCCTTCCAAGAGAATAAAGAATTTGATGAAAACCAAATCAATTTTTTTTGGAGTGTTACAACACTTACCCCCTTAGGAAAAAATCTCTTCCCCGAGATTTCAGATGATCCTCAAATAGGTGTGGGTACTCTGTCCGAAGAAAATCCTCTCTTTCCCATGTTGCCTCATCCTCGGTGTGATTGCTCCACTGAACCTTGAGAAACTTAATTGTCTTTTGACGAGTCCTACTTTCAGACTCCTCCAATATTTTTATTGGGCGTTCCCTGTAGGTGAGGTCTGGTTGCACATCAATGCTTTCATGGGATACATGCTTCTTTGGGTTGCTTACACACTTTCTTAACTGTGAGACGTGGAACACGTCGTGGACGTCTGACAGTTCTTTGGGTAGGTCTAGCTAGTAGGCTACTATGCCTCTCTGTGCAACTACACAAAAGGGTCCAATAAACCGTGGTGCTAGCTTTCCTTTGACCTTGAATCGTTGCAGGCCCCTCATAGGAGATACACGTAGATACACATTTTCACCGGGTTCAAAGCTGACTTCACGATGTTTTTGATCGTAATAACTCTTTTGTCGGCTCTGGGCTGTCTTGAGTCGGTCCCTGATTAGTTTAACCTTCTCTTTAGCTTCCTTGAGCATGTCTGGGCCGAAGATACGACTGTCTCCTGTTTCTGACCAATTTAATGGGGTACGGCATCTTCGCCCATACAAGGCTTCAAAAGGTGCCATTTGTAGACTGGCTTGGTAACTGTTGTCGTATGCAAACTCGGCATACGACAAGCTTTCTTCCCAACTGGTTCCATAGGTGAGAACACATGCCCTCAGCATGTCTTCTAGAATTTGGTGTACACGTTCAGTTTGTCCTCCAGTCTGGGGGTGATATGCTGTACTGAATGCTAGTTGAGTTCCCAGAGCCTGCTGTAAATGATCCCAAAATTTAGAGACGAATTGAGTGCCCCTATCGGATATTATAGTCTTCCGAACTCCATGCAGGCGAACTATACGGGAGAGGTAAAGTTTGGCAAGCTTCTGGGTGGTGTGGTTTGTCTTGACTCGGATGAAGTGTGCCACCTTAGTTAACCTATCTGTGATGACCCATATGGCATCATTTCCGTGCTGTGACCGAGGTAGTCTGACAATAAAATCCATCCCAATTTCGTCCCATTTCCACTCAGGTATCTTGTTTCGCTATAATAGTCCTGCTGGTTTTTGGTACTCGGCTTTAATGAGTTGACATGAATCACAACATGCAATGAATGTGGCTATATTCCTCTTCATGCCGTGCCACCAAAATCTTTCCTGAATGTCCTTGTACATTTTGGTCCCCCCAGGGTGAATTGAATATGGAGCGGTGTGGCCTTCTGCTAGAGTTTTCTGTTTGAGGTCTTTTATATTGGGTACGCAAAGCCTGTCTCCGAACCATAATATTCCTTTATCGTCTATGATGAATTCTGAGGCCTTGCCCAGACTCACTTTTCTTTTTATGCCTTCGATGCTGGGGTGCCCATGCTGAGCCTTCTTAATCTGTTCCATTAGGGTAGCCTGTATTTCCAAATTTGACACATCGCCTTCGGTGACCATCATCAAGTTGAGTTTGGCGAACTCCTGCTGAAACTCAGGTCTCAAGTTTTGTAGACTGCCGTTGTCCGAGCTGGGGTTACGAATGAGAGCATCTGCCACTACATTCTCCTTTCCTGGATGATAGTGAATGCCAACATCATAACCTTTCACTAATTCCAACCAGCGTCGTTGTCGTAAATTGAGTTCTGGTTGCGTGAAAATATATTTGAGGCTTTTATGGTCCGTATATATTTTACAACGATTCCCAAGCAAAAAGTGCCTCCACTCCATGAGTGCATGAATGACTGCTGCCAATTCTAAGTCGTGAGTAGGATAATTTTCTTCATGCTTTCGTAGTTGCCTGGAAGCGTATGCTACTACTTTGCCTTCTTACATCAGTACGCATCCGAGGCCCTTTCGGGATGCGTCGCAATATACTTCAAAACTTTTGTGTATGTCTGGTACAACCAATACTGGGGCTGTTGTTAATTTCCTTTTGAGTTCCTGGAAGCTTTTCTCACAATCTTCAGTCCACACAAATTTCTTATCCTTCTTGAGTAACTGTGTCATTGGTTTTGCTATGGTGGAAAATCCCTCAATAAACTTCGGTAATATCCAGCCATTCCGAGGAAACTTCGTATATCTGTTACGTTGGCCGGTGGTTTCCAGCCAAGTACGACCTTGACTTTTTCTGGGTCCACGGCAACACCTTCTTGTGTTAATACGTGGCCTAGAAAACCAACCCGTCTTAATCAAAATTCACATTTGCTGAATTTGGTGTATAGTTGATGTTTCCTTAATTCTCCCAGTACAATTCGGAGATGTTCAACATGTTCTTCTGGCGTCTTAGAATATACCAGGATATCATCAATAAACACCACAAAAAAATTGTCCATAAATTTCATAAACACTTTGTTCATGAGGTGGACAAAATATGCGGGGGCGTTTGTTAGTCCAAACGGCATTACTGTAAATTCATATAGTCCATATCTGGAGGTGAATGCCGTCTTCGGGATATCTTCTGTCCGTACTTTTAATTGATGATACCCCGACCTTAAATCAATTTTTGAGAAAACCTTGGCTTGTGCGAGCTGGTCAAGTAAATCGTTTATCCGTGGCATCGGATATTTGTTTTTGATGGTGACCATGTTTAGTGCTCGATAGTCTATACACAATCTCAGCGTCCCATCCTTTTTCTTGGGAAATAATACCGGTGAACCCCAAGATGAGGAGCTGGCCCGTATAAATCCTTTGTCCAGTAATTCTTTTATTTGCTTCTTTAATTCTACCAATTCGGAGGGCGCCATTCTGTATGGTTTCTTGTAAATGGGGGTGGTTCCAGGTGCTAGCTCAATAATGAACTCTATTTCCCGGTCTGGTGGCATGCCTGGCAGTTCTTCGGGAAATACGTCCGGGAACTCACATACTACTGGAACTTTGCTTAACTTTGAAGTGTCTACCTTGTTCAATCTCGGTTGCCGTGATACTGGCCTTTCCTGAGCTGCAACTCTTATCGACTTTCCGTGATGATGAGTAAGAATTACAGTCCGATTGAAGCAGCCGATAAATCCTTTGTTGGTGGTTAACCAGTCCATTCCTAGGATAACATCCAGTCCCTTATTTTCCAATACGATGAGGTTTGCCTGAAACTTTAGTCCTTCAATCTCAATAATCACACCTTGGCAGTAACTTTGGGCGATTTGCTTACTTCCGGGGGACTTGATGGTCATTGATTTTCCCAAGGGAAGCAACGAAAAATCATGTTGCAAAGCAAAGTTCTTTGAAATGAACGAATGACAAGCTCGAGAATCAAACAAAACCGTGGCAGGTATTGTGTTAACAGGGAATGTACCGAGTACGATATCCGGGGCATCATGTGCTTCCTCCTTGGTCACATTGTTCAGGTGGCCTTTCTTGTGGTTGTTATTGGGGTTGAAGTTGTTACGCTTGGGTGCTGAATTGTTTCCATTGTTGTTCGACTTTGGGGTCGAGTTTCTTGGTTTTGGGCACTGTTTGGCATAGTGTCCCTCTTCTCCACAAGCGTAGCAAGTGACACCTGGGCGATATGAAAAATCCTTGTCCCTTGCATGAATTTTTTTGTTCGGGCGTGGGTCATTGGTTATGGATTTGTTCGCCCCATTTTTCTGAAAATTAGTCTTGTTCCGGTTGTTGCGAGTATGTGTAGTCTTATCCCTTTTGCGCTTGCGAATATCTTCCAAGCTGCGGCGCTCATTTTCCAAGGTAATAGCTTTGTCCACAAGTGTCTTGAAATCAGGAAAAGTGTGCACGACCAGCTGGCATTTAAGTGCTGGTGCCAGACCGTCCAGGAATTTTTCCATCTTTTTATTTTCAGTCATACACTCCTCGTTGGCATAACGAGATAATTGAGTAAACTGACTATTGTATTCAGTCACTGACATGCCTCTCTGCTTGAGGTCATCAAACTCCCTTTTCTTAATCTTCATAATGCTTCTAGGGATGTGTGCTCCACGAAAACCTTCTTTAAAATCTTCCCAGGTGATATTATTTTCATTGGGGTGCATGTGTAGGAAATTTTCCCACCATGATGCAGCTGCTCTAGTGAGGTAGTGCGGTGCATAAAGTACTTTCTCACGGCCTGAGCATTGTGCAATAATTAATTTCCTTTCAATGTCTTGAAGCCAATCATCGGCCTCAAGAGGTCTGTCAGTGTGAGAGAATGTTGGCGGACGTGTCTTCTGTAGTTCAGGCAATTTTGAATGCTGTTGATGTGGTTCACGGTGATTTCCCATATTGATAACATGGTTCATCATTTCTTGGTGCTGCTGCTGGCTTTGCTCATAAAGGCGACATACTTGAGAAAATGCTGTTTCACTGCCCTGTTGACTTGACTGCCCCTGCGTGAAATTGTTACTTGTCTGGGTACCATAATTTTCCTCCGGCGGACTTGGCATGGAACGAGTCCAGGGACGAGTCATTTTCCACTCTGGGGTATTTTTGGAGAATTCATGAGAAAAACTGAGTGGCAAAAATAAACAAATAGTTTTGCAAATGTAGAAAATTAACGAATTCCAAAGATTTTTCAATAAAATACTTGATTGCGCATGGAGAAGGACCGCTCAGTACATATCTTACACGCGAGTCGTAATTATACAATACATCACTCAGGGTGCGCGTACACATTCCTGACATGTCATTTAGGCTAGTGCACTTCTCCGAGTCCCTACATGATGCGCACGCAAACTACTTCTCACCAACCTATTTTACATATAAACATATCATACAAGCGGACACATCACGCGGCGGCTAGGCGTACTTAGTCAGAGATGGTGAAGACTTCCCTTGGCCTGCCGAGGGTAAGACCTAGTGGTGATGGAGACTCAACCTCCTCCTCACTAATAGGCTCCAGGCACGAAATACTGGGTCGAGGAGTTGGTGCGGCCGCGGCAGGTGTTGTAGCTCTGATTGGAGTAGGAGCAATGACTTGGTCAAACTCCTCAGTGGTAGGTAGGCGGCGAGCGGTGGCTAAGATGGCAGGTGCATAGGATGCTGAGGACGAGACGTATGTCCGAGGTGGTGATGTATGGAGGAGCTCCCTCCTATTGGCGGAACCGCTCTGAACTAAGTCCATACGAGCAGCCACCAAGTCGTCCACAAGGTTATCAAAAGCTGCCTCAAGAGCCTTGAGATACTCAACCAACATTTCGATGGCCTCATCTTGCTCTCCCCTTGTGCAAGCGAACGCATAGTGATATGTGTAAGGCACATGGCATGTAAGGTAGCGGTAGCGACGAGTCTTCATCGAAGGAAAAGCATCCCGGAGACGAGCTATCGCCTCATAGGCAGCCATCTGCATGGCATGCCTCTCCGTAGGCATGGCCTTGCCCACAAATCGGAAGCGGCGTGTCTCAGAACGCCCTCCCTTGAATTGCACCGCGGCCTGGTGCATCGACACGCTGTCACTGATCTGGTGCTGGTAGAGTGTGAACTCCGGACGAGTCGATGGCCCGATCACGACCTTGGTGATGGAGACGAGGAGCTTGATAAACCCCTCAGGTATATTGGCGAACACCTGTGACTCACAGTCGCTGCTGGCCATCTACAAAAGTAGACAAAAATTCCGACTAGTCAAATCATAAATTTATGATGACTAACAGAAAATTGCTATAAATGTAAAATGCTGAAATAGCACTCAATACGCTAATAACCGATTAGCGATCGCACCTAGTGGCTTCCTACAGTCAACCTGGCTCTGATACCAAGGTTGTCAAGACCGGTTTTCCAATAAAATATTTACTAAGAATCCGACCTTTTATTGGACCAGTGTAGAAGAATCCTTCTTGCTGGTAGACAAATCCTTGATACAGAATTCCAGAGGTACTAATAGTATACATGGTTGAGCTGAGGCTGCTCAACAATTTATTACAAGCATGCCGATATTATACATAAGGGCGGATATGACACAAGGGTGGGGTGGCATAACTACTGACTCTTAATAAAAGTGATGGTGGATATGTCACGGTGTAGTGGGTGCCACGACTCCAATATCTTACAGCTCATCGAGTGTCGGAGTGAGACTCGATGAATTTATTTGGTAGCGGAAGCGTATATAATACACTGATCAACTCCAGGATCGCAAAAGAATGACTGGGACTCCTCTAGGCGTCGAACCCGCTATCGAACTCTTCATCCATGAGATTGCCTGCGTCAACATCTGGCCAAATCAACAAGCCAGGTGAGTATTTAAATGTACTCGCAAGACAGTTCGGACATGAGATATAACAAATGCAAACATGATGCATATGAGCAGACTAGCAATATGCACTCAGATAATAAATTCGTGCTGCAAGTTCAAATAAAAAGGAAGTCACGCGGTAGTCCTCCCAAAATCCCAATAAATAACAGAAGACCGATCGGGTGTCTGAAGCGACGCGTCAAAGGGTAAAATGAATAAGTATGCCACTGTCGGGCATCTGGGCGACACCACATAAAGGGCTTATATAAAAAATAATTAACGAGAATGCCACAGTCGGACGTCTGAGCAACATCACATAAAGGGCTTATATCAAAAGTAAATAGCAATAATGCCATAGTCGGACGTCCGAGCGACATCACATAAAGGGCTTATATCTAAAGTAAAATAACAATAATGCCTCAGTCGGACGTCTGAGCGACATCACATAAAGGGCTTATATCAAAAGTAAATGACAATAATGCCACAGTCGGACATCTGAGCGACATCACATAAAGGGCTTATATAATCATTCGAAACCAAGTAGCATTGTGAAGGTAAATCATCTCAAGGAAACATTTAGTACAGAATAAACTGGTTAGTTCGTTTACCAGAATAACATTCGGCCGGTCTACCACTCTTAGAGCTATATTAATAATCACCAGAGACTGTCGTTGAGGCTAACGCGGAGACTGAGGCGAGGCCATAGACATGGCTACTCGAATGGTTTTAACTCTGCAGAGTTTGTACTCTTTAACCACAGCCAACGGATTTCAGTAGTCACAAAGAACTAGTTCCGTTTACGGTATTTTAGTAGAAACACAACTAACCAGTACACACCCATTCCACATCCCGCTGCCCGGAATCACCCTAGGCAACGTTCACGAAAAACTTTAAGACGGGGAGGCTACAACCTCGAATAGCATGGGATCAAATTTATACCGCGCGCTCTAAGGGGTTCCCCCCCTCCGTCCCAACCGGAAACACCCATGCCCCCTGACCGGATGACGGGCTTTTATCCAGGGCCATGGAACCCTCATCCCGGTCCCTCTATTTGGTGTGTACAAGGGAAGAGGTTTGCAACTGACTAAACCGTATTCTTTGCAGAAGACATGTGATAGTACCAAAAAGGAGACGAACGAGATCATGACTTGATCCACGTTAACACCGAAACTAAACGGTTGACTGGCATACTTCAACAATACCAGCTTACAACCTATCATGTCACCACATGATCAGGTTGGCTCACCATCAACTTTCAAAGCTCACACGGAGCTTGACTTGCAGGAAATATAACACCAACAAAATGCTTATATAACCATGCCATGAGAAAACTACTCAAGCAAACATGCAAAGCACTCATCATATCAAAGGTTCAAACATGCTTGCCTGGTTCGGAGTAGTCAGAGTCTAGCTCGGTGAAGTTCGCGGCTCCGTCACCTCCTTCAGTATCTACGGACATAAATACCGTGCGCGCATAAAAGTTGTCCCAAATATTTTTCAAATAAATATGATAAAAAACTAGATAGAAAAACAAAGTTGACAGGAAAAGAATCAATTCAAAATCATCTTTTGTTTAAAAGTTATTAAGGTTTTTGTCCAGGGACTTGTCTGTAATGAAACAGAAAGTTCCCAGGGATTTGTTTATAAAAATAGAAAACGTTTTGGTAAGAAATACGCCAGCCCAAAAGAGAAGGCGTACTTTGCCCGAAGACGTTTTCCTAGGAAAACGGTTCGAATAGGGAAGAGAGACTGATGAGGGGGTCCCACCCGTCAGGTTTAAATTTTTGAACAAGGAAAAACAGAGTGCGCCGATCCACGACGAGGTAGGGGGAGTGGGTGGTACCTACGGGCTCATGGTGCTCTTCCGCGTCTGTGGGTGGTGGAGTTGGACGTCGGCGAGCACCACGTCGATGACGACCTTCTCTCCGGCGGACGGTGGCTCGGGCGGTGGTGGATCTTGCCGGGGAGGGTTGCAGAGGCCAAATTGAAGCGCGGGTCAGGTATCTAGGTGCACTGGGAGGCTACTGGCACGACTAGGGAGGCGGAGGAGCCCTCACCAGAGAGAGACTTGTCGGAGCCCGAAGCGGATTGGGGCGGCCGGAGCTGGGGAAGAAGGACTCCTCGAGGTCCTTCCAGTGGCTGGGCGAGGTCTGGTGAGATGGTGGAGAAGTGCATGGTCGAAGGCGAGCTCGGGGCCGCTATTTATAGCCGGCCCGAGGCGGTTGCCGCAAACGGGATAAGTCTTGCGGGTGATTACAGCGAGGCCGTGGCCGAACAGGTGGCTTAAGTGCCTGGGCATCAACGTGATGGTCCACTGGTTCCATCCCGTGCTAAGCTTGGCAAGACTTGGGCGTTACTGCACTTTCTCAAAGGAACGGCTACGCGGGCACGTCGGCGGCAGAGAGCATGTTCTGCGCCTCTCAGGCCACGGCGACGGTGCTGCAGCGTGCACAGGGGAGGGGACGGCCACGCGGAGGCCTCGAGTGGTTTGGGCGGTGTCTAACGGCGCCGTTTTGCAGGGTGGCCCCTGTTGGCCGCCACGGGTGGCTCTACCGCCACGGAAGACACCGGCGCAGGCAGGCCACGACGCCACCGACGCTCGCAACCGGCCAAGCAACCGCGCGGCGTTCGGGATAAGGAAGAGGAGCAGTGAGCAAGGCGCCAACATAGACACTGGCGAGATTGGCGCGGTGGTCTGACGGACACGACACTGTCGACTGAATCCCAACACTAAACTTTTCTGAATTTGACAGTAACAGTGCATGCCAACTGTTTGATGAAATGATTCAGGCACTTGGAAATTTTTTCTGTAGGGCTAGGTGGAGAGGTCTCTTGATGCATCTAGAGGCTGCCTGAATTTCCACAGATTTTTAGGAAGAGAAAAAGTATGAATTTCACCAAAAATGGCAAATCTCGTCCAAATTTGCAGCAAGCAAATTTTGAAAAATTTGAACTATGGACCAGCAGATCTTGGTGGATCTAGGTTGAGGGTACTAAGGACTAGTCAGGGGAGTTTGTTTGGAATCAAAACTCAAAGGGAAACTAGTAGTTCCTTTGTAATTCACAAAGGTCCAATTTAAAAGACAAAAAATGTTTTGAGTGAAAAAAAAATTAGAATAAAAATCTAGATGAGGTTGAAACCTACTGAAATTGATGTTAGACTTGTCCAAGGTGGGAATGAAGGTTTTGGAAGAAAGATCTTCATTAGTTGTCATGGCAAAAGAAAAGTTTTGAGTGGGAGAGAATAAGCCCATGGTTTTATAGGATTGCTTTTCATAAAAAAAAGAAATTGTCAAAACCTTTTGAGAATAATTTGTGTTGAGCCAACACAAGGTGAAAATTCTCAGGACCAAACATCAAGGTTGAGAAGGACACAAAAATCTTTTGTCATAAAATACTTGAGTAGGAGGGGTTTTAAGAATTTTTTTAATAACCCCTTCCAAGAGAATAAAGAATTTGATGAAAACCAAATCAAAATTTTTTGGAGTGTTACAGAGTGTGGCCACCTATGTCTTGCTTAGATCTGGAGAGCATGAGAGAGTGAACGAGAGGAACCCTAGTAAAGCAAGCGCTAAGGCTCCTGCTTATATATATAGTGGAGTGATTTTGTTGTACCAGCTTCAAAAAAATGCGCTCCTACGTGTACCCGCGAGTGGGTGTGAGAGAACTAGTTCGTGCGTGCACCGCTTCTCTTCGTGAGAGTACAATATACTATGCCCAAAGAACGTTCGCCACAAGAGTAATAGTATAAGTGTGTGACGTGTGAGCTAAAATAAAATGTGCACGACGTCTTTTGTTTTTTAGAAGTTCTGAGGGTAGGGTGTGAAGAGCACATATGTGTGTGACGTCTACCTACAGATAGACGATGGGTGCTAGAGGACCCGGGAGGGTGCGTGTGCGTGAGAGAGAGGGGGACACGTATCAATGCAATGCATGTGTCCGTAAATCATTATCCGACAAACGTTCGCCACAAGCCTTTTCCCGACAAACGCCGTAAGAACCGTTAGATCGGCATCCGACAGTGTCAGTTTTGCCATGTCATTTAACAGAACAGCCACTCCTCCCACACACAAATCTTCCACGTGAGTGTAAGCAACTGCCGTATGCTCCCTCCGTTCCAAAATGCAGTGCATATAGCTTTATTGAAAATTCGAACCTTGCAAACTTTTACCGAGTTTTCGTGTACCAAATTGCACATGTAGAATACCCCGTATATATCATTTCATTCATCTTCGAGAGGTAACTATAAAGATGGGGGAGGAGTCTACAAAGAAAGACCATCGTATCACCTGCAACAATTTCAACCATCCTTTGGTGTGGAGGAATATCATAGGAACTCTATATGACATGATTTTTATAGGATTTTTTCCTTTAGAGCCAATTGGTTCATAGGAATAGATCCATATACTCCACATTTCAAAGCATAGCCGGCCACGGGAGGAGGGAGCAGGCAGTCTCGCCGGTGCTTGTTTGAGTGGCTGGAGCAGGAAAAGCAGAGATTGAAGAAGCACGACAGTCATTGGATGGACATCCAACAGTCACTGCTCTCGTGTGCATTATTTCTAATAATGTAGAGCCCATTTGCTAATTCTTAAGAATTTTTTTGGAGCCCATTTTCTTTTTGTTAGCATTACACCCCATATTGTGGCCACGGTTTAAAAGTATACGATTTTTTTGCATATTTCGGCGCGGTCAACTGTTTTTAATCCTGAAATATCGATTCACATTCAAACTATTTTGAAAAATATTTTATATAAATATAAAATCCAAATAATTTTCCATGCATAAAAATCAATAGAATTTAAAATCTTGTAATGAAAAAAATTGAAACTAATTCCCAATTTGATGTGTTTTTAAAAATGTACAGCTCATTTCTGGATAAACCGAATGAAACTCTCCTCGTCTTGAAAGATTTGCAGCCCAGCAGGGCTGATAAAGCAAGTAGGCCTCGATTGCGTATTTCTTTAAAAAAATAGAACCGGGCTTTTCAGGAAGAAAAAACACAACTGGGCTCATGATGTGGTAAACATAAATAAAACCCTGGGTAGATGGGCCACAGCCCCCGCACAACCCCGTTGTTACTATTTACTAGGGTGGATGGGCTGTTTTGTCTTGGGCCGAGAGAAACAATTACTACTAGTACAGTGGAGACACTCTACAGCTACCCAGAAAAACAATTACTAATAGTACAGTGGATACAATACCGCTTCTGGCTCCTCCAAGGTCATCAAAATGTCTCCCTCTACTGAATGCCGTTATAATTTTGTTCACCGACATGCGGGCCATGCAGCACGCGGGCCCAAATGCCATCCACCAAATTAGAAGGCAGTATCTAGGCGGAGAGTCACCCCGGTCGTAGCGCGGCAATAACGAGCCGTCATATCACAAAGCCCCACCTCCTCGCAGTCTAAGTTTGACGGACGAAGCAACCATCATTTCACTCTGCGCTGAATCTCCTTCTCCCTCACTGTCTTCAAGAAAGGCAACACTCGCATCTGCCACTGTTCTTCTCTCCCAACGAAGGGAAGGTTAGCGGATCCGTGATCTTGGTATGTTTTCATTCAAAAAAAAGAACTTTTGCAAAGAAGTAACAGATCCTCACTCTTTTTTTTTGTTTCATTGTCATTGCGATTGTGTTTTCCTTTCAGTGGTCTCCTAGTATTCACCAGTTTCATGATGGACCAAGGAGAACCAGGCAAAGATCTACCGATATTGGAGCAGATGTGGGAGGCTGATCCCCACGAGACAGAGAGCTCCAAGAAGATGGATGTAGCCATCGAGCCGACCCCAGATACGCTCACGACCACTACTGAGATGGTCAACGCCCCGTTTGAGGCTACAGCCCCCGTGGCACTGTAGGAGCAATTTTCCCCCTTCGAGGATGTCCCCCCCCTCTGCTGGGCTGCCCAAGGTGATTTTGTTCTTTGCCGATCTCGATTGTGGTTTTTCATCTAAGTATGTGGTGATGAATAATGCAAAATTTTATTAGCTTCGATGCCATGCTATACCTAGTGGTTTAAATAACTTGTGTTTCTTATACTGGAAAGTAATTTAGAATTGGTTTCTGTTTCAATTAGAGCCTTGATGCAGACAATGATTGTGTGGTTGTACATGTCACTCGCTATGAGGCGGATGACCAAAATATACGCACTGGGAAAACATAGTTCTTAGGTTGTTGGATCCTGGAAGCCATTTGCGCTTATACCAATGAAGAGTTGTATTCCATCCTCACTGTTGTCAGGCGTGTTGTCCAGGGTGTACTGAAGCACAAGAAGTTCAAAGCTACTCCTTTGTTTGTGAGGCATACTGTTCTTGTCAAGCTTACGCAGGAAGATGATGTGGCATGCCTCCACAAACAAGTTTATGAGTGGCACGGCCACAAGGTTGTCTTCATGAAGGTTCACATGATTGAGCTGCTGCCGGACGTCCTCGATGATGTTCATGGCAAGGTCTGTCTTGTGTCCATCCCAAATTAGATCGAGGCATGAAATACTTGCCCCAGCTAGCATTTAAAAGTAGTTTGGATTATGTCTAATTATCCGAACCTTGCCTGTTATCGAGCCTTCTGGGGCTAGTACTCTGTTTGAATCCGTCTATCGGAACTACTGCTACTTTTGTGTGCCCGTGAATCATCGTAATTGTTGCCGAAACAGATGCGTCCTCACTAGTTTTATCATACAAGCAGTGTGTGTTTTGATGAAATCGAGTACTCGTTTGAGAACTGTGCGCCAACGTATACATAAGTACTTGTAAACACTGTTGGTGCTACCCCACTTGTAAGCAGTTGTGCAAAACACGGCACATTGGCTCAGCTCGCTTCAACACTAGGCTATCGACCAGCTAACAATCAACAATCTGCTGTCTGACATATAAGCAACTATGTATCTTTTTACAGTGGTTCATGCAGTTAACTGAGGCCACAATGTAAATTCCAAACGTTCACACGCTAGTCCAGCGTTCATGTGGAACACTCACATTAAACTCGGTTTCATTAAAAACTTGAAAAGACTAAGTTAAGCAATTTTATACATCTCAATAATTCATAGAACATAACAAACATATACTAGTTTACAGCAAAAGACAAAGTTGTGAGCAGGTTTACAAATCAGGAAAAAACAAGCAAGGCTTCTCTGAGCAAAGGGCCTCCCGGCAGGCTTAAATTTCTTGGAGTTCACTCTGGTTTTTTCTTGTTGCCACCATCCAGGGTTAGTTTCTCTCATTCCAGAATAACCAATTATAATTGTGTTCTCAGCTGGAATGCTGAAGTGAGCCATGTAGTGTACTGACCAGCTGAAATTCTTGTGCATTCTACTAAATTTAAGCATCGCTATTTTCAGAAATAAGCAGACCACAATGCCTCTTGTCCGCGCACCTGTCCAAAAAACCGCCGTGCAGCCGTGCCAGCTAGTCCTTGGTCCAAGGATGAACTGGTAGAAAGTGCATTCCGCACTAGGATGTAGTTGTTTTCGCTCGTCCCTACACTGCAATCAGGAAGTAAAAAGTACAAATCAACTTCTCTTATGTTGCGTTGGTCATTCTACCTAGTAACTACCAATGTAGGAATACCTGGAAGACGGTTGGTTAGAGGACGACAACGAGGGATAGCCATCTCATTTTGCGCAGTTCTACTAAAACTGAGGTGTGTGCTTTTGATTGCGCGGATAGAAACGATACGAAGACAGACATCCCAAAACGATATGGAGACAGACACCCCTGTTTGCGCAAATACGAAATACGATTATTTAAACAGTGACAGATATTTGCAGTGGCGTATGATTAACATCATCATCTATTGTGTTATAATTGGCACTAGATTGACAGTATGAAAGTGTCCATAAGTAAGTAGCATCACATCACATCAAACTGCCACTAGATTAACATGCAGAACAATAGCATTAGTATTACTGTCATGAGAGTAGCACATGGTCAGTAAATGTGCAATCAAATTTGTGCAGTTCCACTGGGATGAAACAATGTTAGCGGTGTGAGATTTAAGTGTAACTGCAAAAAAACACAATTTATGAGAAATAAAGCAAGATGGAAGCACTTCATAAAATGGTGGTGGCATTGCTTCAATTTATCGATGTCACTAGACCATTAGTTATAGTGACATTAGGTGGCATTGCTTAATGCTTCATGTGATTTGACATTAACGGTAGCGATATGTGCATAGGTACAGCAGAGGCATAAAGTGGTGAGGCAGATGTGGTTGCCGAGAGCGGCAAACACTCAGGCAACATGTCTGCATTTGTCCCATTTTTATCTCCTCGGCGACATTTTCCTATGTGAGCACAGGAAATCTAGACCTACTCATTCTCATTTGCGTTGTCCCCCAACACCCGTCACTTTCTTTCCTTTTTCAACCAAGAGATAGGTCCACTTCCCCCACCCTTCGCCATGCACCATGCTTTCTTTGTCTTTTCAACCAAGAGACCGGTTGGGTAGCCAGTATCTACTACTTTCCCCCGTTTCCTCTTAGAATCAAGTCCTAGATTCATACTACAGCTTTCCCACTTTCTTCCCTATTTGAACTAACTCTTAGAGTCGACTGTATGAACTAGCTTTACCTCTAATAATAGTAAAAGTCTAGGTGGCTTTGGAATAGCGGACGGAAGTAGAAAAAGATCCACATGAAGCCAAGTGGGGAGCTGGGGCAGTAGAGCAAGGCAGGTTTCGAAGGAATATATACCCGAGGGTCGTCGGCATGTGGCAAAGACGGCGTCGGGAGGCCGCATCTTCGCCACAATACCGCAGGGAGGAAGACGGGGTCACAGGCCCTCCGGAGTCAGCACTCTCTTGGAGAGAACAGCACGGCCGCCGATCGGGACGCGCGGGCAGCCGTTGGTCTCATCCCTCGCCATCGACGACAACGTGAATGATGCACCTACACCCCTGCCCTGGTCGAGGTTCTCCGGCCGGATTTGTGACCAGCCGTGAGTTGAGAGACAGTGTGGCCACCTATGGCTTGCTTACATCTGGAGAGCATGAGAGAGTGAACGAGAGGAACCCTAGTAAAGCAAGCGCTAAGGCTCCTGCTTATGTATATAGTGGAGTGATTTTGTTGTAGTAGCTTCAAAAAAAGGCGGTCCTACGTGTACCCGCGAGTGGGTGTGAGAGAACTAGTGTGTGCGTGCACCGCTTCTTTTCGTGAGAGTACAATATACTGTGCCCAAAGAACGTTCACCACAAGAGTAATAGTATAAGTGTGTGAAGTGTGAGCTAAAATAAAATGTGAGGGACGTCTTTTGTTTTTTAGAAGTTCTGAGGGTAGGGTGTGAAGAGCACATATGTGTGTGACATCTACCTGCAGATAGACGGTGGGTGCAAGAGGACTCGGGAGGGTGCGTGTGCGTGAGAGAGAGGGGGGCACATATCAATGCAATGCATGTGTCCGTAAATCATTATCTGAAAAACGTTCGCCACAAGCCTTTTCCTGACAAACGCCGTAAGAACCGTTAGATCAGCATCCGGCAGTGTCAGTTTTGCCATGTCATTTAACAGAACGGCCACTCCTCTTACACACAAATCTTCCACGTGAGTGTAAGCAACTGCCGTATGCTCCCTTTGTTCCAAAATGCAGTGCATATAGCTTTATTGAAAATTCAAACCACGCAAACTTTTACCGAGTTTTCGTGTACCAAGTTGCACATGTAGAATACCCTGTATATATCATTTCATTCATCTTCGAGAGGTAACTATAAAGATGGGGGAGGAGTCTATAAAGAAAGACCATCGTATCACCTGCAACAATTTCAACCATCCTTTGGTGTGGAGGAATATCATAGGAACTCTATATGATATGATTTTTATAGGATTTTTTCCTTGAGAGCCAATTTGTTCATAGGAATAGATTCATATACTCCACATTTCAAAGGAAATAAACATGATATCATTTCTATAGCTTTAGAGCCACTTGGTTCATACGAATGGATTCTTATACTCCCATAATTTCAAAGGAAAATAAACATCAACGTATATTTAATAGAAAAGTTCCTATGATATGAACAAAATTACATCTCTTTTCTAATCCCTCCTCATAGGAATTGAGATGCATGTCATCTCTAGATTCAATAGAAAAGTTCCTACGATGTCAACCAAATGACATCTCTTTTCCAATCCCTACTCATAGGAATTGAGATACTCCATGTCATCTCTTTCCCTACAACTTCCATGTATACATCTTCTATTCTTAAATAGCTAGTACAACCCACTAGTAGCTATTTTCCAAGACATGCAACTACGACACAAGAACTATATAGTGTGCGAATAACTTGAAAGATGGTCGCTGGCTGAAGCTAATCCGACAGTTCAGAGATGTGAAATCCAAGCACTACTGGCCGTTGGATATCATCAACGTTCCACCAGATCTGCCACATGTACAATTTAGAAGACTCCATGGTTGAACTTAAGCATAATGCGCAAACCTCAAAACACAAGCACTTCTCCATTGTTCTAGAATCTTCTGTATCATAATTGATTTTTTTCAAAATGAATTGCCATTATTTGTTTTTTTACTTTATGCTTTATAATGCACAACCCCATGAATCTTAGCATTTTTATAAAACTAATTGATTTTGAATGAGATGAACTATAAGAACTAAAGGAACATCAACATCATGCATATATGACTCAGAGCTTTACATGCTATAGTGTGTATTTATTCATAATTTGGTTTTGAAATCTCATGCGTTCAATTCAGGTGTACCTTACTAGTTTTGAGTAGAGTAGCAAATTTCATGTGGCCCCGGGTATATCAAAATGCAGGGCCCATGCATCATTTCCTTTCGGTCGAACCTACGTCCACAATTTTTTGTACGTACTATATCTCCACTGGTCCCCGAACCCAAAATGCTGCCTCGTTCCCCTAAAACCAAGCGGCCCACACATATTTAAGGCGTCGACTCGACTCAATCCCTCTCCCATTTACTACGATGTGGCCCTGCACACCCTAGTAGTACTCCTACAAACTCTACCGCCGCACGCATTATCGGTTTTCTTTAAGAGGACGAGGGAGAAGATGATTTGTAGTGGAGGCGCTTTAAAAAAATGATCTATAGTGGTGACCCCTACCCTAGGGAGCCCTAGGTAGCTGCCGCACGCATAATTGGTTTTCTCTTTTCTTTATGCTCTTGCGCCCTAGAGTGAAATGATGGTTGCTTCGTTCGTCCAGCTTAATGCGGGAAAGGTCGGGCTTTGTGATTTGGCCCCTCATCGCTCATTTTCTACTACTACGGTGCTACGACCGGGGTGCCTTCAATTCCAACCGCTGCTCCGAACTGTACGTGGAACAAGACGGTGGATGAGCCACATGTCGGCCAAAGGGGGCCTATTAAGTGTGTCGCCATTTCGTGTGTGGACTGACCCTGCCTGAGTCGCTACGGCAACACGATAGGTACAACCTACCACTTGGTTTTGCTCCTTGGTGAATCCCGACTACATTGATCTAAAAAGATACGTACTGAACTACCCTCTCTGTCTCGTTTTTTTAGACGTCTCAGTTTTTTTAGACATCTTGGTTTTTTTAGACGTCTCGCTTTATAGGACGTGCACATAGTTCTGGGTCATCCATTTGACTAACTAAATCTGAGTTACTATGTCACAAAAAGTATATCATTGGATTATTAAGTGGATGTAGTTTCTAAACATATACTGTTCATCACATATATAGCTGTTGGGGAACGTAGTATTTTCAAAATTTTCCTACGATCACGCAAGATCTATCTACTAGATGCATAGCAACGAGAGGGGAGAGTGTGTCTACGTACCCTCGTAGACCGAAAGCGGAAGCGTTTATCAACGCGGTTGATGTAGTCGTGCACCTTCACGATCCGTCCCGATCTAGTACCGAACGTACGGCACCTCCGCGTTCAGCACACGTTCAGCTCGATGACGTCCTCGCCTTCTTGATCCAGCAAGACGGGCGAAGTAGTAGATGAGTTCCGGCAGCACGACGGCGTGGTGACGGTTGTTGATGAAGAATAATCTCTGCAGGGCTTCGCCAAGCACTACAGAAACTAGACGGAGGATAAACTAGAGGGTCGGGGTTGCCGGCACACGGCTTGGTGTATCTTGATGTGTCTTGGGTGCTAGCCCTACCCCTCTATTTAAATGTTGAGCCCTGGGGTCGAAACTTGGAGCAAAAGCCTCCTCAAAGTCGGTTTTGCCCGAAAGGAAAGAGTCCCACTCGGACTCCAGGGCTAGACGCCAGGGTTCCCGGCGTCTACCCCCTAGACGCCAGGGTTCCTGGCGTCTAGCCTCTGGTCTCCGCAAAACTTCCTTTTGCACTTTCCTAAAGCCTCGTGGGCTTTCCCCTTTGGCCCAAATAAAGTGTTCTCGTACCCAAACATTTCGGGAAACATCCGGAACCCCTTCCGGTGAATTCCGGAACCCTTCCGGAGGTCAAACACTATTATCCCATATATTAATCTTCATCTCCAGACCATTCCGGAGTTCCTCGTCATGTCCGTGATCACATCTGGGACTCCGAATAACATTCGGTCACCAACATACATAACTCATTCAATACTATATCGTCAACGAAACGTTAAGCGTGCGGACCCTACGGGTTCGAGAACTATGTAGACATGACCGAGACATCTCTCCGGTCAATAACCAATAGCGGAACCTGGATGCCCATATTGGCTCCTACATATTCTACGAAGATCTTTATCGGTCGAACCGCATAACAACATACGTTGTTCCTTTTGTCATCGGTATGTTACTTGCCCGAGATTCGATCGTCGGTATCTCTATACCTAGTTCAATCTCGTTACCGGCAAGTCTCTTTACTCGTTCCGTAACACATCATCTCGTGACTAACTCATTAGTCTTTTGCTTGCAAGGCTTATTATGATGTGTGTTACCGAGAGGGCCCAGAGATACCTCTCCGACACTCGGATGACAAATCCTAATCTTGATTTATGCCAACACCACGAATACTTTCGGAGACACCTGTAGAGCATCTTTATGATCACCCAGTTACGTTGTGACGTTTGATAGCACACAAGGTGATCCTACGGTATTCGGGAGTTGCATAATCTCATAGTCATAGGAACATGTATAAGTCATGAAGAAAGCAATAGCAATAAAACTAAACGATCATAGTGCTAAGCTAACGGATGGGTCTTGTCCATCACATCATTCTCCTAATGATGTGATCCCGTTGATCAAATGACAACTCATGTCTATGGTTAGGAAACATAACCATCTTTGATTAATGAGCTAGTCTAGTAGAGGCATACTAGGGACACTCTGTTTTGTCTATGTATTCACACATGTACTAAGTTTCCGGTTAATACAATTCTAGCATGAATAAAAGACATTTATCATGATATAAGTAAATATAAAATAACAACTTTATTATTGCCTCTAGGGCATATTTCCTTCAGTCTCCCACTTGCACTAGAGTCAATAATCTAGCTCACATCGCCATGTGATTTAATACCGATAGTTCACATCGTTATGTGAATAACACCCATAGTTCACATCGCCATGTGACCAACACCCAAAGGGTTTACTAGAGTCAATAATCTAGTTCACATCGCTATGTGATTAATACCCAAGAGTAATAAGGTGTGATCATGTTTTGCTTGTGAGAGAAGTTTAGTCAATGGGTCTGTCACATTCAGATCCGTATGTATTTCGCAAATTTCTATGTCTACAATGCTCTGCATGGAGCTACTCTAGCTAATTGCTCCCACTTTCAATACGCATCCAGATTGATACTTAGAGTCATCTGGATTTAGTGTCAAAGCTTGCATCGGCGTAACCCTTTACGACGAACTGTTTATCACCTCCATAATCGAGAAATATTTCCTTTAGTCATCCAATTACTAAGGATAATTTTGACCGCTGTACAGTGATCTACTCCTAGATCACTATTGTACCTCCTTGCCAAACTCATGGCAAGGTACACAACAGGTTTGGTACACAGCATGGCATACTTTATAGAACCTATGGCTGAGGCATAGGGAATGACTTTCATTCTCTCTATATTTTTCTGCCGTGGTCTGGCTTTGAGTCTTACTCAACTTCACACCTTACAAGTCAGGCAAGAACTCCTTCTTTGACTGATCCATTTTGAACTACTTCAAAATCTTATCAAGGTATGTACTCATCGAAAGTCTTATCAAGCGTCGTGATCTATCTCTATAGATCTTGATGCCCAATACGTAAGCAGCTTCATCGAGGTCTTTCATTGAAAAACTCTTATTCAAGTATCCTTTTAAGCTATCCAGAAATTCTATATCATTTCCAATCAACAATATGTCATCCACATATAATATTAGAAATGCTACAGAGCTCCCACTCACTTTCTTGTAAATACAGGCTTCTCCAAAAGTCTGTATAAAACCATATGCTTTGATCACCTCATCAAAGCGTATATTCCAACTCCGAGATGCTTGCACCAGTCCATAGATGGATCGCTGGAGCTTGCATACTTTGTTAGCACCTTTTGGATCGACAAAACCTTCTGGTTGCATCATATACAACTCTTCTTTGAGATATCCATTCAGGAATGCAGTTTTGACATCCATTTGCCAGATTTCATAATCATAAAATGCGGCAATTGCTAACATGATTCGGACAGACTTAAGCATCGCTACAGGTGAGAAAGTCTCATCGTAGTCAACTCCTTGAACTTGTCGAAACCCTTTCGCAACAAGTCGAGCTTTGTAAACAGTAATATTACCGTCTGCGTCGGTCTTCCTCGTAAAGATCCATTTATTTTCAATGGCTTGCCGATCATCGGGCAAGTCAACCAAAGTCCATACTTTGTTCTAATACATGGATCCCATCTCAGATTTCATGGTCTCAAGCCATTTTGTGGAATCTGGGCTCATCATCGCTTCCTCATAGTTTGTAGGTTCATCATGGTCTAGTAACATGACTTCCAGAACTGGGTTGCCGTACCACTCTGGTGCGGAACGTACTCTGGTTGATCTACGACGTTTAGCAGAAACTTGATCCGAAGTTTCATGATCATCATCATTAGCTTCCTCACTGATTGGTGTAGGAATCACTGGAACAATTTTCTGTGATGTACTACTTTCCAATTCGGGAGAAGGTACAATTACCTCATCAAGTTCTACTTTCCTCCCACTCACTTCTTTCGAGAGAAACTCCTTCTCTAGAAAGGATCCACTCTTAGCAACAAAGACATTGCCTTCGGATCTGTGATAGAAGGTGTACCCAACAGTTTCTTTTGGGTATCCTATGAAGATTTACTTCTCCGATTTGGGTTCGAGCTTATCATGTTGAAACTTTTTCACATAAGCATCGCAGTCCCAAACTTAAAGAAATGACAACTTAGGTTTCTCGTCAAACCACAGTTCATACGGTGTCATCTCCACGGATTTAGATGGTGCCCTATTTAACGTGAATGTAGCTGTCTCTAATGCATAACCCCAAAAGCGATAGTGGTAGATCGGTAAGAGACATCATCGATCGCACCATATCTAATAAAGTACGGTTATGACGTTCGGACACACCATTACACTATGGTGTTCCAGGTGGCGTGAGTAGTGAAACTATTTCACATTGTTTTTACTGAAGGCCAAACTCGCTAACTCAAATATTTTACCTCTACGATCATATCGTAGAAACTCTTATTTTCTGTTACGATGATTCTCCATCTCCAAAGCACCGTTATGATCACCTTCGTCATCGGCGCGACACCTTGAGCTCCATCGTAGCATCGTTGTCGTCTCGCCAACTATTGCTTCTATGACTATCGCTACTACTTAGTGATAAAGTAAAGCAATTACATGGCGATTGCATTTCATACAATAAAGCGACAACCATATGGCTCCTGCCAGTTGCCGATAACATTACAAAACATGATCATCTCATACAAAACCGTATAACTCATCATGTCTTGACCATATCACATCACAACATGCCCTGCAAAAACAAGTTAGACGTCCTCTACTTTGTTGTTGCAAGTTTTACGTGGCTGCTACGGGCTTAGCAAGAACCGTTCTTACCTACGCATACAAAAACCACAACGATGTTTCGTCAAGTATGTGCTGTTTTAACCTTCACAAGGACCGGGCGTAGCCACACTTGATTCAGCTAAAGTGAGAGAGACAGACACCCACCAGTCACCTTTAAGCAACGAGTGATCGTAACGGTGAAACCAGTCTCGCGTAAGCGTACACGTAATGTCGGTCCGGGCCGCTTCATCTCACAATACCGCCGAAGCAAAGTATGACATGCTGGTAAGCAGTATGACTAGTATCGCCCACAACTCATTGTGTTCTACTCGTGCATATCATCTACGCATAGACCTGGCTCATGATGCCACTGTTGGGGAACGTAGTATTTTCAAAATTTTCCTACGATCACGCAAGATCTATCTACTAGATGCATAGCAACGAGAGGGGAGAGTGTGTCTACGTACCCTCGTAGACCGAAAGCGGAAGCGTTTATCAACGCGGTTGATGTAGTCGTGCACCTTCACGATCCGTCCCGATCTAGTACCGAACGTACGGCACCTCCGCGTTCAGCACACGTTCAGCTCGATGACGTCCTCGCCTTCTTGATCCAGCAAGACGGGCGAAGTAGTAGATGAGTTCTGGCAGCACGACGGCGTGGTGACGGTTGTTGATGGAGAATAATCTCTGCAGGGCTTCGCCAAGCACTACAGAAACTAGACGGAGGATAAACTAGAGGGTCGGGGTTGCCGGCACACGGCTTGGTGTATCTTGATGTGTCTTGGGTGCTAGCCCTACCCCTCTATTTAAATGTTGAGCCCTGGGGTCGAAACTTGGAGCAAAAGCCTCCTCAAAGTCGGTTTTGCCCGAAAGGAAAGAGTCCCACTCGGACTCCAGGGCTAGACGCCAGGGTTCCCGGTGTCTACCCCCTAGACGCCAGGGTTCCTGGCGTCTAGCCTCTGGTCTCCGCAAAACTTCCTTTTGCACTTTCCTAAAGCCTCGTGGGCTTTCCCCTTTGGCCCAAATAAAGTGTTCTCGTACCCAAACATTTCGGGAAACATCCAGAACCCCTTCCGGTGAATTCCGGAACCCTTCCGAAGGTCAAACACTATTATCCCATATATTAATCTTCATCTCCGGACCATTCCGGAGTTCCTCGTCATGTCCGTGATCACATCTGGGACTCCGAATAACATTCGGTCACCAACATACATAACTCATTCAATACTATATCGTCAACGAAACGTTAAGCGTGCGGACCCTACGGTTTCGAGAACTATGTAGACATGACCGTCAATAACCAATAGCGGAACCTGGATGCCCATATTGGCTCCTACATATTCTACGAAGATCTTTATCGGTCGAACCGCATAACAACATACGTTGTTCCTTTTGTCATCGGTATGTTACTTGCCCGAGATTCGATCGTCGGTATCTCTATACCTAGTTCAATCTCGTTACCGGCAAGTCTCTTTACTCGTTCCGTAACACATCATCTCGTGACTAACTCATTAGTCTTTTGCTTGCAAGGCTTATTATGATGTGTGTTACCGAGAGGGCCCAGAGATACCTCTCCGACACTCGGATGACAAATCCTAATCTTGATCTATGCCAACACCACGAATACTTTCGGAGACACCTGTAGAGCATCTTTATGATCACCCAGTTACGTTGTGACGTTTGATAGCACACAAGGTGATCCTACGGTATTCGGGAGTTGCATAATCTCATAGTCATAGGAACATGTATAAGTCATGAAGAAAGCAATAGCAATAAAACTAAACGATCATAGTGCTAAGCTAACGGATGGGTCTTGTCCATCACATCATTCTCCTAATGATGTGATCCCGTTGATCAAATGACAACTCATGTCTATGGTTAGGAAACATAACCATCTTTGATCAATGAGCTAGTCTAGTAGAGGCATACTAGGGACACTCTGTTTTGTCTATGTATTCACACATGTACTAAGTTTCCGGTTAATACAATTCTAGCATGAATAAAAGACATTTATCATGATATAAGTAAATATAAAATAACAACTTTATTATTGCCTCTAGGGCATATTTCCTTCAGTCTCCCACTTGCACTAGAGTCAATAATCTAGCTCACATCGCCATGTGATTTAATACCGATAGTTCACATCGTTATGTGAATAACACCCATAGTTCACATCGCCATGTGACCAACACCCAAAGGGTTTACTAGAGTCAATAATCTAGTTCACATCGCTATGTGATTAATACCCAAGAGTAATAAGGTGTGATCATGTTTTGCTTGTGAGAGAAGTTTAGTCAATGGGTCTGTCACATTCAGATCCGTATGTATTTCGCAAATTTCTATGTCTACAATGCTCTGCATGGAGCTACTCTAGCTAATTGCTCCCACTTTCAATACGCATCCAGATTGATACTTAGAGTCATCTGGATTTAGTGTCAAAGCTTGCATCGGCGTAACCCTTTACGACGAACTGTTTATCACCTCCATAATCGAGAAATATTTCCTTTAGTCATCCAATTACTAAGGATAATTTTGACCGCTGTACAGTGATCTACTCCTAGATCACTATTGTACCTCCTTGCCAAACACATGGCAAGGTACACAACAGGTTTGGTACACAGCATGGCATACTTTATAGAACCTATGGCTGAGGCATAGGGAATGACTTTCATTCTCTCTATATTTTTCTGCCGTGGTCTGGCTTTGAGTCTTACTCAACTTCACACCTTACAAGTCAGGCAAGAACTCCTTCTTTGACTGATCCATTTTGAACTACTTCAAAATCTTATCAAGGTATGTACTCATCGAAAGTCTTATCAAGCGTCTTGATCTATCTCTATAGATCTTGATGCCCAATACGTAAGCAGCTTCATCGAGGTCTTTCATTGAAAAACTCTTATTCAAGTATCCTTTTATGCTATCCAGAAATTCTATATCATTTCCAATCAACAATATGTCATCCACATATAATATTAGAAATGCTACAGAGCTCCCACTCACTTTCTTGTAAATTCAGGCTTCTCCAAAAGTCTGTATAAAACCATATGCTTTGATCACCTCATCAAAGCGTATATTCCAACTCCGAGATGCTTGCACCAGTCCATAGATGGATCGCTGGAGCTTGCATACTTTGTTAGCACCTTTTGGATCGACAAAACCTTCTGGTTGCATCATATACAACTCTTCTTTGAGATATCCATTCAGGAATGCAGTTTTGACATCCATTTGCCAGATTTCATAATCATAAAATGCGGCAATTGCTAACATGATTCGGACAGACTTAAGCATCGCTACAGGTGAGAAAGTCTCATCGTAGTCAACTCCTTGAACTTGTCGAAACCCTTTCGCAACAAGTCGAGCTTTGTAAACAGTAATATTACCGTCTGCGTCGGTCTTCCTCGTAAAGATCCATTTATTTTCAATGGCTTGCCGATCATCGAGCAAGTCAACCAAAGTCCATACTTTGTTCTAATACATGGATCCCATCTCAGATTTCATGGTCTCAAGCCATTTTGTGGAATCTGGGCTCATCATCGCTTCCTCGTAGTTTGTAGGTTCATCATGGTCTAGTAACATGACTTCCAGAACTGGGTTGCCGTACCACTCTGGTGCGGAACGTACTCTGGTTGATCTACGACGTTTAGCAGAAACTTGATCCGAAGTTTCATGATCATCATCATTAGCTTCCTCACTGATTGGTGTAGGAATCACTGGAACAATTTTCTGTGATGTACTACTTTCCAATTCAGGAGAAGGTACAATTACCTCATCAAGTTCTACTTTCCTCCCACTCACTTCTTTCGAGAGAAACTCCTTCTCTAGAAAGGATCCACTCTTAGCAACAAAGACATTGCCTTCGGATCTGTGATAGAAGGTGTACCCAACAGTTTCTTTTGGGTATCCTATGAAGATTTACTTCTCCGATTTGGGTTCGAGCTTATCATGTTGAAACTTTTTCACATAAGCATCGCAGTCCCAAACTTAAAGAAATGACAGATTAGGTTTCTCGTCAAACCACAGTTCATACGGTGTCATCTCCACGGATTTAGATGGTGCCCTATTTAACGTGAATGTAGCTGTCTCTAATGCATAACCCCAAAAGCGATAGTGGTAGATCGGTAAGAGACATCATCGATCGCACCATATCTAATAAAGTACGGTTATGACGTTCGGACACACCATTACACTATGGTGTTCCAGGTGGCGTGAGTAGTGAAACTATTTCACATTGTTTTTACTGAAGGCCAAACTCGCTAACTCAAATATTTTACCTCTACGATCATATCGTAGAAACTCTTATTTTCTGTTACGAGGATTCTCCACTTCACTCTGAAATTCTTTGAACTTTTCAAATGTTTCAGACTTATGCTTCATTAAGTAGATATACCCATATCTGCTCAAATCATCAGTGAAGGTCAGAAAATAACGATACCCGCCGCGAGCTTCAACACTTATTAGTCCGCATACATCAGTATGTATGATTTCCAACAACTCTGTTGCTCGCTCCACAGTTCCGGAGAACGGAGTTTTAGTCATCTTGCCCATGAGGCAAGGTTCGCAAGCACCAAGTGATTCATAATCAAGTGATTCCAAAAGTCCATCACTATGGAGTTTCTTCATGCGCTTTACACCAATATGACCTAAACGGCAGTGCCACAAATAAGTTGCACTATCATTATTAACCTTGCATCTTTTGGCTTCAATATTATGAATATGTGTATCACACGATCGAGATCCAACAAACCATTTTCATTGGGTGTATGACCATAGAAGGTTTTATTCATGTAAACAGAACAACAATTATTCTCTAACTTACATGAATAACCGTATTGCAATAAACATGATCAAATCATATTCATGTTCAACAAAAACACCAAATAACACTTATTTAGGTTCAACACTAATCCCGAAAGTATAGGGAGTGTGCGATGATGATCATATCAATCTTGGAACTACTTCCAATACACATCGTCACTTCATCCTTTAACTAGTTTCTATTCATTATGCAACTCCCATTTCGAGTTACTACTCTTTAGCAACTAAACCAGTATCAAATACCGAGGGGTTGCTATGAACACTAGTAAAATACACATCAATAATCTATATATCAAATATACCTTTGTTCACTTTGCCATCCTTCTTATCCGCCAAGTATCTAGGGCAGTTCCACTTCCCGTGACCATTTCCTTTGCAGTAGAAGCACTTGTTTCAGGCTTGAGTTTAGCTTTGGGTTTCTTCACGGGAGTGACAACTTGCTTGTCATTCTTCTTGAAGTTCCCCTTCTATCCCTTTGCCCTTTACTTGAAACAAGTGGTCTTGTTAACCATCAACACTTGATGCTCTTTCTTGATTTCTACCTTCGCCGATTTCAGCATCGCGAAGAGCTCGGGAATTACTTTCGTCATCCCTTGCATATTATAGTTCATCACGAAGTTCTACTAACTTGGTGATAGTGACTAGAGAACTTTGTCAATTACTATCTTATCTGGAAGATTAACTCCCACTTGATTCAAGTAATTGTAGTACCCAGACAATCTGAGCACATGCTCACTGGTTGAGCTATTCTCCTCCATCTTGTAGGCAAAGTACTGTCAGAGGTCTTATACCTCTCGACACGGGTATGAGTATGAAATACTAATTTCAACTCTTGGAACATCTCATATGCTCCGTGGCGTTCAAAACATTTTTGAAGTCCCGGTTATAAGCCGTAAAGCATGGTGCACTAAACTATCAAGTAGTCATCATACCGAGCTTTTGTCAAAACGTTCATAACGTCTGCATCTGCTCCTGCAATAGGTCTGTCACCTAGCGGTGCCTCAAGGACATAATTCTTCTGTGCAGCAATGAGGATAATCCTCAGATCACGGAACAATTCCGCATCATTGCTACTAACATCTTTCAACTTAGTTTTCTCTAGGAACATATAAAAAATAAACGTGGAGCAACATCGCGAGCTATTGATCTACAACATAGATAAGCTAATACTACCAGGACTAAGTTCATGATAAATTAAAGTTCAATTAATCATATTACTTAAAGAACTCCCACTTAGATAGACATCCCTCTAGTCATCTAAATGATCACGTGATCCAAATCAACTAAACCATGTCCGATCATCACGTGAGATGGAGTAGTTTCAATGGTGAACATCTTATGTTGATCATATCTACTATATGATTCACGCTCGACCTTTCGGTCTCCAGTGTTCCGAGGCCATATCTGCATATGCTAGGCTCGTCAAGTTTAACCCAAGTATTCTGCGTGTGCAAAACTGTCTTACACCCGTTGTATTTGAACGTAGAGCCTATCACACCCGATCATCACGTGGTGTCTCAGCACGAAGAACTTTCGCAACGGTGCATACTCAGGGAGAACACTTGTACCTTGAAATTTTGTAAGGGATCATCTTATAATGCTACCGTCGTTCTAAGCAAAATAAGAAGCATAATAAGATAAACATCACATGCAAATCAAAATATGTGACATGATATGGCCATCATCATCTTGTGCTTTTGATCTCCATCTCCAAAGCACCGTTATGATCACCTTCGTCATCGGCGCGACACCTTGATCTCCATCGTAGCATCGTTGTCGTCTCGCCAACTATTGCTTCTATGACTATCGCTACTACTTAGTGATAAAGTAAAGCAATTACATGGCGATTGCATTTCATACAATAAAGCGACAACCATATGGCTCCTGCCAGTTGCCGATAACATTACAAAACATGATCATCTCATACAAAACCGTATAACTCATCATGTCTTGACCATATCACATCACAACATGCCCTGCAAAAACAAGTTAGACGTCCTCTACTTTGTTGTTGCAAGTTTTACGTGGCTGCTACGGGCTTAGCAAGAACCGTTCTTACCTACGCATACAAAAACCACAACGATGTTTCGTCAAGTATGTGCTGTTTTAACCTTCACAAGGACCGGGCGTAGCCACACTTGATTCAGCTAAAGTGAGAGAGACAGACACCCACCAGTCACCTTTAAGCAACGAGTGATCGTAACGGTGAAACCAGTCTCGCGTAAGCGTACACGTAATGTCGGTCCGGGCCGCTTCATCTCACAATACCGCCGAAGCAAAGTATGACATGCTGGTAAGCAGTATGACTAGTATCGCCCACAACTCATTGTGTTCTACTCGTGCATATCATCTACGCATAGACCTGGCTCATGATGCCACTGTTGGGGAACGTAGTATTTTCAAAATTTTCCTACGATCACGCAAGATCTATCTACTAGAGGCATAGCAACGAGAGGGGAGGGTGTGTCTATGTACCCTCGTAGACCGAAAGCGGAAGCGTTTATCAACGCGGTTGATGTAGTCGTGCACCTTCACGATCCGTCCCGATCTAGTACCGAACGTACGGCACCTCCGTGTTCAGCACACGTTCAGCTCGATGACGTCCTCGCCTTCTTGATCCAGCAAGACGGGCGAAGTAGTAGATGAGTTCCGGCAGCACGACGGCGTGGTGACGGTTGTTGATGAAGAATAATCTCTGCAGGGCTTCGCCAAGCACTACAGAAACTAGACGGAGGATAAACTAGAGGGTCGGGGTTGCCGGCACACGGCTTGGTGTATCTTGATGTGTCTTGGGTGCTAGCCCTACCCCTCTATTTAAATGTTGAGCCCTGGGGTCGAAACTTGGAGCAAAAGCCTCCTCAAAGTCGGTTTTGCCCGAAAGGAAAGAGTCCCACTCGGACTCCAGGGCTAGACGCCAGGGTTCCCGGCGTCTACCCCCTAGACGCCAGGGTTCCTGGCGTCTAGCCTCTGGTCTCCGCAAAACTTCCTTTTGCACTTTCCTAAAGCCTCGTGGGCTTTCCCCTTTGGCCCAAATAAAGTGTTCTCGTACCCAAACATTTCGGGAAACATCCAGAACCCCTTCCGGTGAATTCCGGAACCCTTCCGGAGGTCAAACACTATTATCCCATATATTAATCTTCATCTCCGGACCATTCCGGAGTTCCTCGTCATGTCCGTGATCACATCTGGGACTCCGAATAACATTCGGTCACCAACATACATAACTCATTCAATACTATATCGTCAACGAAACGTTAAGCGTGCGGACCCTACGGTTTCGAGAACTATGTAGACATGACCGAGACATCTCTCCGGTCAATAACCAATAGCGGAACCTGGATGCCCATATTGGCTCCTACATATTCTACGAAGATCTTTATCGGTCGAACCGCATAACAACATACGTTGTTCCTTTTGTCATCGGTATGTTACTTGCCCGAGATTCGATCGTCGGTATCTCTATACCTAGTTCAATCTCGTTACCGGCAAGTCTCTTTACTCGTTCCGTAACACATCATCTCGTGACTAACTCATTAGTCTTTTGCTTGCAAGGCTTATTATGATGTGTGTTACCGAGAGGGCCCAGAGATACCTCTCCGACACTCGGAGTGACAAATCCTAATCTTGATCTATGCCAACACCACGAATACTTTCGGAGACACCTGTAGAGCATCTTTATGATCACCCATTTACGTTGTGACGTTTGATAGCACACAAGGTGATCCTACGGTATTCGGGAGTTGCATAATCTCATAGTCATAGGAACATGTATAAGTCATGAAGAAAGCAATAGCAATAAAACTAAACGATCATAGTGCTAAGCTAACGGATGGGTCTTGTCCATCACATCATTCTCCTAATCATGTGATCCCGTTGATCAAATGACAACTCATGTCTATGGTTAGGAAACATAACCATCTTTGATCAATGAGCTAGTCTAGTAGAGGCATACTAGGGACACTCTGTTTTGTCTATGTATTCACACATGTACTAAGTTTCCGGTTTTTACAATTCTAGCATGAATAAAAGACATTTATCATGATATAAGGAAATATAAAATAACAACTTTATTATTGCCTCTAGCACATATTTCCTTCAATAGCCAGTTAAATTCTCAACCTAGAACAACGTGCATGCCATGTAAACCGATACAGAGGAAGTATAGTAGTAAAAATGAGGTGATTTTACCGAGCGATCGACGGGGGAGCATGGCCTGTCATGCGGTCCCACGTGTCATGATGTACCAAGGCGATGCGCGTGTCCTTCTTGATGCAGAAGCAATACTACGTGGTTTGAGATTATGGCGAAGCGAAGTGTGAAATAATGGTTGCTTCGTCCGTCTGGGAAGGTGCGACATTGTGATTTGACGTCTCATTGCTCATTACTACTACTACTGGGGCGGTACGACTGGGGTGCGTCCCCCTGCTGTTCTGCACTGTTATTTGGTGATTTTACCGAGCGAGCGTCGACGGAGGAGTACAAGACACGGCTTGGGTTTTTGCTGCTTCGCGCGATCCATCGATACAAATCCGTACTAAAAAAGGCGAGGGCGGGTCTTTTCCCGCGCGATAGGTAGGGGAGTTTGGCATAGTCTGTTCGAGGCAAGGAGGCGGGAAGGGAAATAAGCAAATAAAGGTTGAGCGACTTAGTTTTGGGAAAATCTGATTTTACGAAGTACGTACCCACCAGGGTTTATAGGGTTCATCTAAAAAACTTTCGTTTTTCTGTTTTATAAGTCTCAATTCTACTACTAGTAGTAGTACCATCACATGTTGGATTTCAAGGTGCGTTAGATCACTCGATGCAAGCAGTGTCAATAGAAATCTCTCTAACCAAGGTAGTAGGGACGAGGAGTAAACGGAGGGAATAGTAAAATTTTCTCTCTAACCAAGGTAGACTGACATGTATTTTTTTATAGTGGCCTTGTATAAGTAAATGGAGGGAGTACTAAAGGACATATATATTCCAAACAATATGATAATCTTTCTAACCGAGGTAGTAGGGACGAGGAGTAAACGGGGGGACTAGTAAAATTTTGTCCTCGTCCTGCGAGCCACTGCACGCGTGGGCGAGGGAGCGAGCGTAAGGTGCAGTAAGTAAGCTTCACCTCATCCTGCGAGCCACCGCGCCCGTGGGCGGGGGAGACGGGGTACTAAGCAAGCTTATCCACGTTGTGTGATTTGACGGGACACATCAATAGTACTCCAGTGTATAGAGCCTTGCCTCTAAGGTAGGCCCCACATGGTTAGCCTCTTTTTTAACATAACGCGTCAAGTTGCAATTTGTTTGTTCACCCGTGGTAGACGATCCTCCCTCCATCTAGTGGACAACCAGTACACGTGTCAAGTTGCCACGTGGGCTGCCTTTTCGTACAGAAATGAGCTCCACCGCGTACCCGCACGGGTGTGGTTGGGAAAGAGACGGGGGTACGTGCACCGTGCGTGCTCCTCATCTCTTCATGCACGTCCCCCACCTATGTGGGTGCGTGGTGAGAGGGACTATAGAGATACAAACCTAGACATAATGTGTCGTCCATCCCCATGCCTCCGCCCAGTCCGACCACCAGTCACCACCACGCCCCACTCCTCCTCACCTTATCTCTCATCTTTGTCCCTCCATTTTTATATACAAGGCCACTATCAAAATTACAATTTGCAGATATACAAGGCCACTAACACTAATCGATGCAATATTAATGGTGTTTGCCTTGTAGTACTACTAGCAAAGGAGGACATTAATTATCCCTTGCATGCATGCAGGAGTGTGAGCATTGGCTTGATGTGCATGAAAGAGAAGAATACACATTAATTTACATGACAAACAAGGAAACAAGGTGGCTTGCAACATTGAGTTAGAAGACATTAATTTTTGCTTGGTACCTCTAATATGGGTTTGTGGCCTTGTATACAAAAATGGAGTCCGATAAATTCTCGAGATACAATTTATCCGATAAAATTCTCGAGCAATCATTAGTTTTTACAAAATGGGTTACTCCTGCATGGGTCAATCACAACAGTTGTTTTGTAAAAAAATGCATCTTGATGTTCCGTGCAATGCACGGGCATCTTGCTAGTCCATGAAAACAACACATGGCAAAATTCCACGGCGAACGAGGGATTTGAATCTGTTGGGAGGGGTTGTTTGGATCTTGCCCGTGGTAGCCAAAATATTGGCGACCCTTTTGTCCACCGGTGCCTTTGCCATCGTTGAACGAGGAATGCCTCGGGGTCTCATGCATCCTCCAGCGCGTACGTTGGAGACGAGCTCGCAGGAGCTGTGTTCTTTTTTCCCACCACGCCGCCCGAGCCGCCTAAAGACCGACCGGCGACCCGCAAATTACGGCATCCAACCGTAGCCGCACACATTATGATAGCAAGTCAACCAACCGGACGAAATTCACGTAAACATGGCGATATTTCATATAAACAACGACGGCAATCATATAAGATACCAGATTTTCATACAAACATGATGGATTTCATTACATTCAAATGAAATACGCGGTGCTAGTTCTAGATAGCACACGTATATAATACCTGGCCTAAATGGTTGCTCGCCGATCGATTTGTGTTCCTCATGTCCGGCAGCACGATCACCTGACTGCCGGGAGCCCCGGAGGTATATGCAGGGTCGACGAAGGTCATCGCAACAAAAGGATCCGGAAAGACACCTGCTGTTTACGCCAGCATCGCCTCCGTGGTGGCCTTCATGGGACCCAAGCGGCGGCGGCCTCCCGTGTTATACTTCTCCTCGATGATGGCGGCAGATGCGGAGGCGCTGGCCACCGACTCGTCGCTCTCCGCACACCCGGCTTTTGTCGCTGCTTGCATGGTGCGGCTACCGGCATGGGAGTCTCGGCCACAGAAACGGGAGACGCGGTACGAGGCGGCGGCGTTGACGGCAGCAACGACGCCCGTGCGCCGCTCCTCGTCGAGCTGGCCTGGAGCGGCGAGTTGCTAAACCGCGTGCCGGCTTGGGGCGGCAACTGGCTTCGTCGGGCGAGGGGAGGGAGGCGGATCAGTAAGCTGCACAACTCGTATCCAGCGGGCTCGGCGGGCCACCCAGCCGGCTTGGATGCGGAATAACTACTCTTCGTAAGCCATTGTAAGAGTGGACAAAATGGTGAAAGAGGAGATAGGGTAGCGGCGGAGGTGTGCGATTCTTGGCCGGCGTTTGGCCTCGTTTAAATATGAGATTAAATAGATGGCGGACGGGAGGAGCTCGGTCGGCGTTGCGTTTAATGCCGGCCCGGTCATGAACGGACGTGTGTCCAGAGTGGGTTTCTCGGCTTTCACACGGGCGGGTTTCATGGAGGCGTTTGAATGCGGCAAGGAGGCGTGTTCAGCTAGGCATGCAGCGAGTGGCGCCCTCGACTCTGACGTAGGACAGCGCACCGTTCTTCCACTGACGTGTGGGCTCTTTGGGTACATCGCCTGCATGTCAGTGACCCAACGCAGGCAGCGCATAGTAGAGGAACCTTTGGCTGGCCAGGGCAGTCAGAAGCGGGCATTTCATAAACCGATGATTGTTCATTGAGTGTGACATCATCCTTTTCATGTTGATAGCCCGTTCGATACATTGTGATTCATAAAGACCGCTACAAACATCAATGTTCTCCTTATCACAGATAAGATTGATCAATACCCGTAACAATCCATGTCCTTAACAAAGGGTGCATGCACGTATAGGTTGAG
The DNA here is from genome assembly GCA_902687465.1 of Secale cereale. Classification (NCBI taxonomy): domain Eukaryota; kingdom Viridiplantae; phylum Streptophyta; class Magnoliopsida; order Poales; family Poaceae; genus Secale; species Secale cereale. The sequence goes on from LR738712.1 coordinate 555,136,109, forward strand.
AGTGTGTCTTGCGTCGTGTGTTGTGTCCATGCAGGCGTGCGAGTGTTGCGTGCGTGCAAGGGTATGTTTCAGTGTTGCATGCATGTGTGCGTACGTGCGTGTGTTCGTGAGTGCATGTGTATGCGTCAGTGTTGCAGGCCTGCATGCGTGCGTGTGTTCATTATGTGTACTTGTCAGTGTTGCACACTTGCATGCGTGTGTGTCTTGCGTGCGTGCATGTGTATATGCGGGGTGAGGCTACATGTCAGTCGACTGACTTTTTCATCTCTGTTCATTAGATATTCCAGCTGTTGGATACGAAATCAAGGGCCTGCTGTTTATCATCATACTCCACCCCCTGAGCCGCCAACCACCATCGGCCGAACCGCCGGCCCGCGCCGCCCGCGGCCGGCGCGCGCTGCCACGCCACCCCGCCCGCCCCGAAACCACTCCTCACCGCCGGTCCGCCACCGCACC
>LR738712.1:555136679-555241616 GCA_902687465.1 Secale cereale
CCCCCCCCCCCCCCGCGCCGAGCTTTTTCTCCGGCGATCCCCACCCCACCGCCCAATCAACGCGCCCCCACCACCGGCGACTGCCAACCAGAGGTCTCACGACTTCGAGTACCCACCGACCACTAATTTATTACCATTTCTGTCCTTCATATACGCGCTGACGGGTGGGCCCTATGGTAATGTGCGCTGCTGAATGTGGACCGTTTGACTGGTCAATTGATCGAGTCATCAACAAATTACAGAGCTATACGGTGAGCCAGTGACCGTATGATCACCCTAAAATGTATTTTATTAACACAATACAGACTCAAACTACCATTTCTTTCTTTCATATACGGGCTGACAGGTGGGCCCCACGGTTACGTCCCTGATGGTGCAACACTAGTTGCGCCACGTGGAACGTTTGACTGGTCAATTGATTGTGTCATCAACAAAATACGGAGTTGTATGGGTGAGCCAGTGACCGTATAATCATGACATGTATTTTTAACACGGTACAGACGCAAGGGCTCATATATACGCGCAATCACTCACCGCTATAAGCGCACACACGCAGACCCTACCCCTATGAGCACCTTCGAGAGAGTGGGCCAGCATATGATCTTAAAATTTTACGAAGTCACCATTGGTGCCTCGTAGTTGAGTGGAACCTCTCCTCGAATTGAACGCACATAGCTGGAAAATACTAAAATTAACCCAGGATAAATGCGAGCACCGGGACTTTAACCCTAGTGGGCTCGAGAAACCACTGTCCTCCTAACCCTCCAACCACATGTTGGTTAGCACGACAAAATGTATGTGGTGACCGTGATGAGCTTATTCTGAAGTCCAGTGACCATATCGTGCTTTCACTTCAAATACAATGACCGTAAGTGTCGTCAAAAAAATACGGAGCACGCATCAAATGCAAAGTCCAGTAGTGTCATCAAGAAAATACGGAGACGTATCGTGAGCTAGATACCATATGATCACCACGAGAATGTATACGGTGACCATAATGAGCATATTATGAACTCCAATGACCGCATAGTGCTTTTGCTTGAAATACAGTGGCCGTCATGCGTGAATGTGTCGTGGGCATGCATACTTTTAGAGGGCTGAGAGATAGTTTGTGTGCGTACGTCAAAGTGGTGTAGAAAGAGGGGATGTCCAGTGGAGACAAGGAGAGATATGCCCTTCGTTTCTCTTTCCCGTGACTAATATTTTAGGAGAATATATAAACATTCACAATGCATAACAAATATTTTTTGATGCACCATGCAATTAACTTTCATATATAACATTGTACTATTGTATATGCTTATTTTCTTAGTGGCCGATTGCGTGTGTGGTGTGGTGGGCACATCATTTCTAGTTGTGGTGGGTCAACATGAGGACTCATGGGTCGGTTCCATCCTGCACCACATAGGTTGGATCAAGATACGTTATATGAAGACCCGTGTGGAGGACTCAGCGAACAGCTAGCTACCAGAGTCACGGAGGACTCTATCCTCACTGGTGATAAGCCGACTATATATGATTTGTAACCCTAGGCCCCCAGTATGTTATAGAAGCATGGGGGCTAGTTCGTCGATAGTATACACACATGCACAATGCCTGGTATTCACGTGTACTTTGTACACACCCCTATCACTGATATACAGTACCAGGAGTAGGCTGTTTCCTAAACTGCAAGGGTCGGAACTAGGGTAAAACTTTGCCTCGTATTACCATCCAGCCTATCAGTCAGGGATATCCTATCGAATGATATGACGGAATCATATCTACCAACTACTAAGAGAGAGGTGTGTCTGGGGGGGGGGGGGCATGTGTGCGAGATAGGCTTAAAGATAATGTGCGTGTGGGAGACACGTAGGCACATATATGTGCGTATAGAGGGCTAGTAGAGACCGTGCGTGTGTATATATGCATGTGAGAGAAATAGTGTTTTCCAACTGAGATTAGTGAAAAGAGTGGTACATAGTAGTCAGAAAGAGAGAGCGATACAGAGAGAGCATGTGCGTGAGACTCCCCGACACCCCAAGAGAGATTGTGAGCATGTGTGAAAGAGAAATGCCGATGCATATAAAGTGTGTGCACTTATGCGGTAGATAGAGAGATATATAGCGTGTTTGTGAGAATGGGCCGATGCATAGTGCATCTACGTGTAAAAGGTGGTTCTACGCATTAAATTAAAATAGAAATGGCATTATTAGTTTTGGATGAGATCATGAATTTTGCAAATTGCGCATGGATGAAAATCGGTCTATCAGACACCCATACTCTATTGAATTCTAGCATGTGCATGTGTTTATTTCATATTATCGATCCATAGAGTGAGAGCGGTTTGAAATACAGGCAATTGATGCTTTTGCAATTCATATATAAACATTAATTAGTGCACTCCATGTTGTTAGTGTGAAGCACTTTATACATTTGTCACTTGCATGTATACATTCCAAATTGCTAGCTACGAAATAGAATATATGTCGAATTCAACAAAAAGGGGGTTTCAAAGATTCGAATTCATAGGAAGTGCATTCATCGATTTGAACCCGAGATAATGGCATTTGTAAATCAGATGTAAAAGGGGGCATCAATCTTTGTTGTGCGTTTGAAAATGCTATATATATATATTCATACACATGTCTATCTTCTTTTTTTTGCAACCAAGGAGATTATATCTGGAACCATGCATGAACTGAGGTAAGTTGCATATTTTTTAATATATACTCGTGTACAATGTATATTCAAATGTACCACCTCCATTCCAAAATAATCGTAGCTTTAGGATTTTCAAGAGTGAAGATTTGTGAAGTTTGAGAAATCCAGAAAGTTCAATTCAAGAGAACCGAAAACATTAGAGCTTCTGCTCCCAAATATTGAACGAAGCACCAAATAGGCCTCTGGTCACCCAAAACCGCGCGAGACTAATGTTTGGTGGTAGGAAATTACTGTCCTGACTCTGGCCCGTGTAGCCTATCGGCCCGATGTCCAAAGGTCTAAACCGGGGTAGGTTTGTAACTTCACCAAGACGCCAGTCTCAACCGCCTCCGAGAAGCATTCATACGCCGTGGGCGCCTAAACACCCATGCGCTCGGTCGAAATCTATCCCGCCCACATTTGGGACACCTAAGATTACTCTCCTACCCCCAACCCGCAATATGTCCGAAATTTTATATGGGGGCAAAGTTTGTAACTTTCCCTAAATTTCAAACATGCGCGTCCCAAACCGAAACATTGTTCCCCCTCAGTTCCCCGCCTCCCTCCGTTTCCCCATTCATACTCCGTGGGCGCCAAAACGCCCACTCCACCAGCCGCGAAACCCCAGCCTCCTCCGTTCTCCACCCCATAGCGCCCAATCCACCGCCGCCCAACTCCATCGCGCCGGAGCCGGTACCCCGACGTCGCCGTCCAACGCAACCGCAACCGCAAATCCCTCAAGGACTTAGCAGGTGAAGCCGAGGTAAAGCTGCCTCCATGACGCCGACACCGACGTGCGCCGTACCAGAACCACTCCGACCAAGCCGTCCTGCGCCTCACTACTGCCGCTCCATTGTCGCAACAATCCACTGTACCAGAGATGTTCCCGCTACGTCGTCGTTCGCCGCCTCGGATCTACTTCCCCACCGCCGACAGACGGCCACCGCACCACACTCAACAACTTGGCCATGGGTTCGTCCAAGGCTGCACCATACTCCACAACTTCTCGTTTCCAGCAACGACAAGAAGATCGTTGGAAAGACAGAAGGATGACACATCACTGCTAGTAGAAAGAGGTACCCCTCTTCCCTTATTCTTGCAAACCTTACCTCTCTGCTCACACCGTATTCATCCCACAAAAGAAACTAGTTGAGCACTTCTTACTACATCTTCTTCGTTATACTAAATGCACAAGGTTTCCTCCCTTTACTATTTCACCTTTGCTAGAGGTCAGTAGCCCGCCTGGATTTCAATTCAGGGTCAGTCGAACCGCAATTAAAAGAAGCAGCACCCGCTTAGGCGCGCGGAGCTCCTAGTCCGCCTATTCGCTGGGGAAGCGGCACATCGGTGTCTATCATAGGGGTGTGTGGCGCAGGAGCTGCTTGCGCCCAATCTGGAGGTCCGCGGGGCTTGAATGGATTGCCGGGGGAGGTGCCAAGCACGGCGGTGCGGTGAGGTCGAGGGGAGGGTGCAGGCAGGGGATTGGGCCGGTGGTTGGTGCCATTTCGAGGAAGATCGTCAACACTGACTGGTTAGAGGTAGATGAAGGCGATATGCCCGTTCTTTGTACATCGGACGGTGCATAAAAAATGGACTGACCTATTTGTTTTTAGTCGAATGTTATTTTCATAGAATCCTGTAGTAATTTAGTGTGCCATGGATGTTGTAGAGCTATCATATGTCTCCCGTCATTTATTTCTCATCGACCTGCTATCTGCTACCTTTACACTATACTAATTGTGCACACACTTCACCCATACTCACACTATTGTTTTTTATGCATGGGTATTTCAGACTCTAACGCAGTGTTGATGAATGCTGAAAAGAAAAGACATAAGTCGCTCCAGTGTAATTCAAAGATAAGCACTAAGCGTTTCAGCGCTCTAAAGGATGCAGTGTCAGCAGTTGGAGACAGTAAACGTAGCTCTGCAGTTGATGATCTCAATTGCCACACACACAACCATCCCAGGTGCTTGCTTTAACTTCACGCTGTCAAATGTGGTTGCATGTTGCATATGGTGTCTAGCTTGTATTGCTTCCAATTTGGTTAAATTGCATCTGCTTACTCTACACATTATACCTTTGATAATGACATGCCTTCCTGTTTTTGATACATACTACATATGTCTATTAACCATGTTCGTACATCAAACTAATGCTCTTTTGTATCCCTCGTCAATCACTTATAATGAGACAGTCACCCGGGTGGGTTATTGTGAGACGCCATACTCGTTTAAAGAGTGCAGTGTCATCCTCCCCACATGATTCTCAAGAAACAGCAAGGCTAAATGAAGATAGTCAACGCAGCTCTCTAGTTGATGACCGCAATTCCCCCACACCACCATCACAGGTGCTTGCTCTAACTTCTTAGTGTGATATGTGGTTGCATGTTGCATACGGTGTCTCTTATAATGCTTCTAATTAGCGTAAATTGCATCTACTTAGTTTTCACATTATACCTATGAATATGACATGCCTTCCTGTTTTTGGTACACACTACATCTATGTGTTAACCTTGTTCTTACATGAAACTACCTCTCTTTTGTATCCTGCATCAATCACTTATGACGAGTCACCTTTATTCGTTGCATATTGCATATTATTTCTAGCCTGCTGCCATGTATTGCTTCTAATTTGGTCAAATACATTTGTTAGGGCACCCTTTTAATTTGGCAGAGTGATATTGGTTTCATCTTTCATATGGTTTCGAGCTTGCATTGATTCTAACAAGTTCAAGCACCTTGTGATTAGTTTACACTTTGTACATCATACATGTCAATATGTCACGCCATCCAGTTTTTCATACATATTCCATCCTCCTATCATGCGGCTGCCTTACATGAAAGTAGTGTTCATCAGTATCATGCATCAATGAGTTTTGAAGAGAAAAAAATGTTCCTTTTTCTTGTGGGTTTGACTTGACAAGGCAAAATCAAGAAAGAGGAAGGAAAAGAGGAAGGAAAGTGATGATGGTGGTCCTCTGCAGCAATGTAAACGGAGCATCTGTACCGATTCTCCTTGTACTGATAGTGCATTACAAGGTCCAAGTCTCCGCTCCCCTACTCCACTATCCAAGGTGCTTGCTCTAACTTGGCAGTGTGATATCTGGTTGCATGTTGCATATGGTGTCTAGCTTGTATTGCTCCTAATTAGTGTAAATTGCATCTGCTTAGCTTACACATGATACGTGTGAATATGACACACTTTCCTGTTTTTGGTACATACTATATCTATCTATCACACCATGTTCTTACATGAAACTACTCTTCTTGTGTATCCTGCATCAGTCACTTATGATGGAACACCTTTAAGTTGGTAGTGTGATATTGGTTTGCGTCTTGAATATGATTTCTAGCATGTATTGCTTCTAGTTTGATGAACGCCACCTATGACGAGACAATTTTAACTTGGCAGAGTGATATTGATTGCACCTTTCATATGGTGTCTAGTTTGTAGTGCTTCTAATTTGTTGAAGTGCCTTCTGCTTAGTTACCACATCATAGGTGTGAATATGTCAAGCCGTCCATTTTTTCGTACATATTCCATCCTTGTATCATGAGTTTGCCTTTCATCAGAGTAGTGTTCGTCAGTATCATGCATGAATGAGTTCTGAAGAGCGAATTATATTCCTTTTTCTTGTCGGTTTGACCTCACAATGCAAAATCAATAAAGCTGAAGGAAATTGGCAAGGCATTGGATGATGGTGGTCTTCCGAGCAACTGAAACGGAGGTTCCCTACAGATTCTACTCCGCCGTCCTCCCAACAAGATTCGCAAGACAACACAAGGATAGACTGTCAACATAGCTATGTAGATGATGAGCACATCTCCCCTACTCCACCATCACAGCTGCTTGCTCTAACTTGGCACTATTATATGTCGTTGCATGTTGCGTATGATGTCTAGCTTGTATTGCTTCTAACTTTGTTGAATTGCATCTTTTTACTTTACACATAATGCTTGTGAATATGACACGTGTTCCTGTTTCTAGAACATACGTGTACATGATGAGCACATCTCCCTAAACCACCATCACAGGTGCTTGCTCTAACTTGGCACTATTATATGTGGTTGCATGTTGCGTATGATGTCTAGCTTTTATTGCTTCTAACTTTGTGAATTGCATCTGCTTACTTTACACATAATGCCTGTGAATATGACACATGTTCCTATTTCTAGAACATACGTGTACATGATGAGCACATCTCCCCTACTCCACCATCACAGGTGCTTGCTCTAACTTGGAACTGTTATATGTGGTTGCGTTTTCCGTATGATGTGTAGTTTGTATTGCTTCTGATTAAGTTAAATTGCATCTGCGTAGCTTACAACTTATACCTGCAACGATCACTTACCCACAAGACACATTTAACTTGGGACTGTGATGTAGGTTGCATCTTGCATTGTCTTCTAGCCTGTACTGCTTCTAATTTCTTGAAGTGGCACTTACGACGAGACACTTTTTACCTGATAGAGTGATATTGATTGAATGTTCATATGGTGCCTATATTTCATTTCTTCTAATTTTTTTGAAATGCCTTCCGCTTACTGTTTTTTCATACATATTCCATCCTCCTATCGTACATGTGAATATGAAATGCTATCTTCTTTTTTTGTATATATTCCATCCTCCTATCCTGCGCTTGCCTTACATCAAAGTAGTGTTCGTCTGTATCATGCATCAACCAGTTATGCAGAGCTAATTTTATTCATCTTCTTGTGGTTTTGACTTCATAAGGCAATATTAGAAAATAGGAAGGAAAAGGGTAAGTTAGGGGATGTTGGTGGTCCTCCGCATCGACACAAAAGAGACTCTCTAGATTTGCCACTGCTACTGCTAATGAAGTTCAAGTCCGAAGTCTACATGATGAGTTCATCTCCCGTACTCCACCATCGCAGGTGCTTGCTCTAAGTTGACAGTGTGATAATTGGTTTCATGTTGCATATGTTGTCTAGCCTGTATTTCTTCTATTTTGATTAAATTGCACCTGCTGAATTCATACGTTATACATGTGCATATGACATGGCATTCTGTGTCTGGAATACACTGCATCTATCTATCATACCATGTTCTTACATCAAAGTACTGCTGTTGTGTATCCCGCATCAGTCACTCATGATTGGACACTTTTAACATGACAGTTTGATAGTGGTTGCATCTTGCATTGATTTCTACGTGGTACTGCTTCTAATTTTTCGAATTGCCACTTATGACAAGACACTTTTAACTTGGTAGAGTAATATTGGTTGCATCTTTCATAAGGTGTCTAGCTTGCATTACTTCTATTTTCTTGAAAATCCTTCTACTTAGTTTACACATCGTAGCTGTGTATATGTCATGCCGTCCTATTTTTCTTACATATTCCATCCTCATACGGTTGTCTTACATCAAAGTATTGCTTGTATGTATCATGCATCAATGAGTTCTGAAGAGCGATTTTATTCTTTTGTGTTGTGGGTACGGCTTGACATGGCAAAGTCAAAAAAGAGCAAGGAAAATAATATAGTAGGGAGTGGTGTTACTCGTCGGGTGAAACGGAAAAGGATCTGCCGTCCAGATTCTGCTGGTACTTATAGTGCAGTAGAAGGTCCAAGTCCACTGGCGAAATCTACAAACACAGTATCACCTGCTCCACGAGCTGCAACATCCGCTTCAACTGTACCAGCATCTCAATGAGTTACTCGTTCGTTTGCTCCGGAACTGGCCAGTTCCCAAGCTGCCTTCACACCTAACACTACTTCCGAAGCACTGCTGACACAACAGGTCTTGGCAAGATCAGATGAACCTCATGAGCATCAACACCAAGACGGTACCTGACCGAGTCAAGTTGCAGTTGCATGCTCCTTTATATGTACTCTCACAGTTTGATGTACACCAACACTTTCCATATTCGTTATTGAACTAGCACCACGAAGCAAGCGGAAACAGACATCAGGGATAATGCTTGAGAGATTAACAAAATCTAAAGGAGGAAGAATGGAGATCCATTTTGAGGCAGGTTTAAAAAGGCCATGTGATGCTACAGAGTCAGCCAAGTTAGTATCATAGGCAGCTGTTGCCGTTAGGTGTCATGCACATATCCTCCCAACGTGGATCCAGTACAGGAATGAGAAAGACAATACCCAGTTTAACACCTTCCTTGACCATTTATCCGTAAGTAATGTTATTCATCGCAATTAGTAATATTGTCTCGCTCTGTCCCATACTTTCTAGCTTCCTCCTATAAGACTCACATTCTTTTTTAAACAGATGAGGTTCCAGTTGGACCCGAAAGATGATGCAACTAAACAAGCATGCACTCATGTTTTTCAGTCTGCTCTGCGAGAGTATCGGTACAACCTTAGAAAATCTCACTTTGAAGGCAATGCTAATAATGAAATAGCCCAAACATCTCTAGTGGAATATATTACAGATGAAGACTGAATAGCCCTCGTTAAACACTGGTCTGATCCAAAGTAGCCGGTAGGCTATATGTATTTGATTAGACCACATATTGAACTTGTATTTATGTATGTGCCTTACAAGTGTATCTTCTTCTAGGCTAACTGTTTGAAGAACAAGACCAACCGTTCTAAAGTGAAATTCCAACAGACAACAGGATCTCGTAGCTATATTGCACACTGCGAGGCTCTTGTAAATAGCCGCTACTTCCTTCTTTTTCTGTGCCATATTATCATATCTCTATTGACTTGTTCCAAATACAGAGGAAAGCCTGTGCGGACCATAAAGAACCTGAACCGAATGCAGTGCAAATCTTCACGGATTGCCACACCAGCAGGATGAAGGGCATGCGCACACCAGTTCAAGCCGCTATTGTAAGTCCTTACTCCTCCTGCCTTTGAACTGATTGGTACTATGATGTGTTCATTTAACTACTTGGTTTGCAGCCAATGTCAGTTACTCTGTTCACTTTTATACACAGTTGTCTTAACATATCATTTCACCTTACATGGTTTAAAAGAGATGAAGGATATTCTTTTGGTCTTGATCTGTATTCTAGTTGTTATATTCACGTGCACACACAATGATAAAATAGCCTATTTGTTTTATATCTGTTTGCCCATGATATGAATGATGTCATACTATGTTCATCCTACTTTAAACCATGTCTCTTTATCCTTAGATGTCAACGAATGTGAGGAAATAGACAATACAGTATGCATGCTACATGGACATAAGTTCTGAAAGTGATTTTATTATGTAGTTGGCACTACAATACATGCTAATGTATTATAGTAGTTCACCAAAATAAATTATGTATAAACGTGTAACCTACTTTGTTTGTTTTTGTCTCATTAGTAACTTATCTGGTACACTAATCTACAAGTTCAAACTTTCATGAAGCTATGGAAAAAATGATTGAATAGCCACAACCACTTGAAGGTGACGAGGCTACTAGAGGCAAAATGTCACCTCTTGCTGCAGTGCGTCAGTATCTCTCCACTAACAGTGCAAAAAGCACCTTCCTGCGTAATTCTGGGTTGGTTGTCAATGTAACCTCGTCCAAATCGCCTACTAAACAAAATCTTCCTGCTAGACAGAGTGATATATCTGTGCTCCAGACACAAGTCCAATCCCTAATGGACATCGTTTTGGAAACAAGAATAGACAAATGTCGTCAAGATATGAATGGTTTTGAAACCAGACTATCAGACATTTGCTTCGTTGTTCAAGAGAAATGGCGAAAAAAGGTGAAGATCGTGCTGCTCCATCAGATTCTACACCCTGAAACATTAGCACTCATGTCAAATGATCTTTGCTTCTATACATCTGATGGTGCTTTTATCTGCAAGGACTATAAACTTTATGCCAACGGACCTTTTGTTGTGATACATCATTTATGATGCTGCCAAAGGCTGCAATAATTGCGACGCTATTTTTGTATAGTGTATGTTTATCTTAGTAATGTATTCGGCCGAAAGCTTCGTAGGAGCCCAGCATGCCAACATTCGTCGGGCCCATTCCAATTGGGCTAAAAAGAATTATGGGCCGAAATTTGCATGTAGCCCACTAAAAATATCTGGGCCTAAATCAGCACAAGATTTCATATTTTTCTGGTAGGCATGTGCCCATAGTGGGCCTTTAACATGCCTAAACATAATTAGGGCCCTCAATAACAATAGGCCATTTACAGGTGTAAATATCTCGAGCCCATAAAAAACATGGGCCTTTAAAAGACCGAAAGTGAGATTTGGCCCATTTACGATGCAGATCTTTCACAGGCCGAAATTTGGACGGGCCGTAAATGCGCCGACCTAATACATGGGCCCTTAACAGGCCGAAAGTTCGGTCAGGCCAGATTATCGTCATTTTTATATGGGCCGTTAATGGGCCCGATGTGACGTTGGGCCACATATGGCCCGTGGATTTCGTCCGACATTAACAGGCCGAATATCACAACAGGTCGAAAGTGGCCCAAATCTATAGTGGGCCTCTAACAGGCCGAATGTCAGACATGGCCGAATATGACCCAAATCCTTCATGGTCGTTTATGGGCTGAAAGTTTCAATGGCCTGTAAATGGGCCCAAATGAAGCAGGACCTTTAACTGGCCGGAAATACACCGGGCCGTAATTCGGCCCATATACTTAGCAGACCGTTAACGGGCCAGAGGTGACCATGGGCCGTGATGATGACAAGTTTAGGACAGGCCATTGACGTGCCGATTTGACACTAGCCGTACGAGCCTTAACTGAGAATGTTGGGCCTTTAGCTGGGTCGGCCCATTATGGTCCGCAAAATCTCGCGGGCCTTTAGCTGGGCCGGCTCATTATGGCCGGCAAAATCTCGTGGGCCTTTAGGTGGGCCGACCAATTATGATTCGCAAAATCTCGTGGCCTTTTGCTAGGCCGGCCCATTATGGACCGTAAAATCTCGTGGGCCTTTTGCTGGGCTGGCCCATTATGGACCGCAAAATCTTGTGGGCCTTTAGTTGGGCTGCCCATTTAAACTTTATGGGCCACTTTTGGGCCGGTCCACCTGTCAACATATCATAGGTGCATCTCGCCCATTGGATGAGTGACACCCGTGCCAATGCGGAGCTGACCCGTGTTTCCGTCAGCCAATCATAATTTTACACGCGGAAAATCCCCATTGGTCCGGGCTATTAATGGGTTATCGGTTCCAAAACCAGACCCGATAGCTTAACGGCGTTCCGTTACGGTGGATGCCACGTGTTGGTCACCCTTGACAAAAGCACTTATGTGACACGTGATTTATTGTCATGGAAGTGGACACTTCCGTGATGATAATTTTGGTAATGTCATGGAACACTTCTATGACAGCACAGGTATGACTATCTTCATTCTGTCATAAATTTGTCATGGATGTACATGCATGACAGAAAATGTGACCTACTGTGACAAACACGTATCATCACGAAAGTGTATTCTTTTTGTAGTGATTCCTATTGGCAACAATAAGAACATCCTTAATCCTCCCCATAGGTTTCTTAATGGTAGAATCCGCAAGATGCAAATTTAAAGAACAATCATCAAGTTCATGGAAACCTAACATATCACACAAATTTTTTGGAATTGTGGAGACACTTGCACCCAAATCACACAAAGCAAAGCATTCATGATCTTTAATCTTAATTTTAGTAGTAGGTTCCCACTCATCATAAAGCTTTCTAGGGATAGAAACGTCTAATTCAAGTTTTTCATTATAAGATTGCATTAAAGCATCAACTATGTGTTCGGTAAAAGCCTTATTTTGACTATAAGCACGTGGAGAATTTAGCACAGATTGCAACAAGGAAATACAATCTATTAAAGAGCAGTTATCATGATAAAATCCCTTGAAATCCAAGTAGTGGGTTCATCGCTATGCAAAGTTTTGATCTCTTCAATCCCACTTTTAACAATTTTAGCATCAAGATCTATAAACTCCGAATCATTGGGACACCTTTTAACTAAAGTAGACTCATCCCCAGTCCCATATCTATCAAGAGTCATACTAGAAAACAATGATTTAATAAGAGAAACATCAATCACTTTCAGATCTTCATCTTTATTTTCATGACAACTAGAAGAACACGCTTTCATAAAGCAATCTCTTTTAGCACGCATCCTAGCAGTTATTTCTTTGCACTCATCAATGGAAATTCTCATGGCTTTGAGAGACTCATTAATATCATGCATAGGTGGAATAGATCTAAGTTTTGAAGAATCAACATCAAGAGTAATTCTATCCATGTTTCTAACCAACTCATCAATCTTAAGCAATTTTTCTTCAAGCAAAGCATTGAAATTCTTTTGCGAATTCATAAATTCTTTAACACTAGTCTCAAATTCAGAGTGCATCTTACCAAAATTTCCATAAGAGTTATTGTAGGAATTACCATAATTATTAGAGGAATTTCTAGGAAAAGGCCTATGATTAAAGTTTCCTCTATAAGCATTGTTACCAAAATTATTCCTACCAACAAAATTCACATCCAAAGATTCATTATTATTTTCAATCAACGTGGACAAAGGCATATCATTAGGATCAGAAGAGGCACTCTTAGTAGCAAATAATTTCATAAGTTCATCCATCTTTCCACTCAAAACACTAATCTCTTCAATAGCATGCACTTTTTTACTCGTAGATCTTTCGGTGTGCCATTGAGAGTAGTTAACCATAATATTGTCTAGGAGTTTGGTTGCTTCTCCTAAAGTGATTTCCATAAAAGTGTCCCCCGCTGCCAAATCTAAAAGATTTCTAGAAGCAAAATTCAAGCCAGCATAAAAGTTTTGTATAATTATCCATAAGTTCAAACCATGTGTAGGGCAATTATGTATCATTAATTTCATTCTCTCCCAAGCTTGTGCAACATTCTCATGATCTAGTTGTTTAAAATTCATAATATCGTTTCTAAGAGAGATAATCTTTGCACTTATTCCATGCATCAATACTATTTCTAGGCAAAGAGGAGAACCAAGTTTTAGCACGATCTCTAAGTGAAAATGGAAATAGCTTCAATTTAACAATATCATTATCCGTATCCCTATTCTTTTGCATATCGCCCAAATCAACAAAGTTGTTCAGATGGGTAGCGGCATCTTCACTAGGAAGGCCAGAAAATTGATCATTCATGACAAGATTCAACAGAGAAGCATTGATCTCACAAGATTCATCATCTAAGATAGGAGCAATCGGAGTGCTAATAAAATCATTATTGTTGGTATTGGAGAAGTCACACAATTTGGTATTATCTTGAGCCATAGTGACAAGAAAGCAATCCAACACACAAGCAAACAAGAGGCAAGTGAACGGTAAAACATACAGAAAAAGAAGGGCGAATAAAACGGCAAGGGTGAAGTGGGGGAGAGGAAAACGATACGCAATAATGTAGTGCAAGGGATAAGGGTTTATGATAGGTACTTGGTATATGACTTTTGCGTAGATCTCCCCGGCAACGGTGCCAGAAATTCTTCTTCCTACTCCTCGAGCTTGCGTTGTATTCCCTCGAAGAGGAAAGGGTGATGCAGCACAGTAGCGTAAGTATTTCCCTCAGTTTTTGAGAACCAAGGTATCAATCCAGTAGGAGACCACGCGCGAGTCCCTCGCACCTGCACAAACAAACAAGAACCTCGTAGCCAACGCGATAAGGGGTTGTCAATCCCTTCACGGTCACTTACGAGAGTGAGATCTGATAGATAGGATAGGATAATATTTTTTGTATTCTTGGTATAAGAACAGAAAGTAAATAAAGAAAATAAGCAACGGCAACAGAAATTGTCTAGTAGAAAGGAAAATAATATGATGAAGATAGACCCGGGGGCCATAGGTTTCACTAGTGGCTTCTCTCATGATAGCAGAATTCTACGGTGGGTGAACTAATTACTGTTGAGCAATTGATAGAAAAGCGCATAGTTATGAGCATATCTAGGCATGATCATTGTATATAGGCATCATGTCCATGATAAGTAGACCAAAACGATTCTGCATCTACTACTATTACTCCACACATCGACCGCTATCCAGCATGCATCTAGAGTATTAAGTTCATAAGAACAGAGTAACGCTTTAAGCAAGATGACATGATGTAGATGGATAATCTCAAGCATTATGATATAAACTCCATCTTTTTATCCTCGATGGCCACAATACTATATGTGCATTGCTGCCCCTACTATCACTGGGAAAGGACACCGCAAGATTGACCCCGAAGCCACGCACTTCTCCCATTGCAAGAACTATAGATCTAGTAGGCCAAACCAAACCAATAATTCAAAGAGACTTGCGAAGATATTATAATCATACATAAAAGATTTAAGAAAAGAATCCAATATTGTTCATAGATAATCTTGATCATAAACCCACAATTCATCGGATCTCGACAAACACACTGCAAAAAGATTACATCGAATAGATCTCCTCGAAGATCGAGGACAACTTTGTATTGAGATCCAAAGAGAGAGAGAAGCCATCTAGCTAATAACTATGGACCCGAAGGTGTGTGATAAACAACTCAGAACTCATCGGAGAGGCTATGGTGTTGATGTAGAAGCCCTCCGTGATCGATGCCCCCTCCGACGGAGCTCCGGAACAGGCCCGAAGATTGGATCTCACGGGAACATAAGGTTACGGTGGTGGAATTAGGGTTTCTTCATGCTCCCCGATGGGATGTCACAGGCCCCAAGATGGGATGTCACGGGCCCCAACATCGGGGAGCATGAAGAAACCCTAATTCCACCGCCGCAACCTTCTGTTCCCATGACATCCCATCTTGCGGCCTGTTCCGGAGCTCCCCCGGAAGGGGGATCTTCCACGGAGTGCTTCTACATCATCATCATCGCCTCACCATGAGTTGTGAGTAGTTTACCACAGACCTTCGGGTCCATAGCTAGTATCTAGATGGCTTCTTCTCTCTCTTTGGATCTCAATACCAAGTTCTCCTCGGTCTTTGAGGAGACCTATTTGATGTAATCTCTTTTTGTGGTGTGTTTGTCGAGATCTGATGAATTGTGGGTTTATGATCAAGATTATCTATGAGAAATATTTGGTTCTTTTCTGAACTCTTTATGTATGATTATAATATCCTTGCAAGTCTCTTCGAATTATTGGTTTGGTTTGGCCTACTAGATCTATAGTTCTTGCAATGGGAGAAGTGCTTGGCTTTGGCTTCAATCTTCCGGTGTCCTTTCCCAGTGATAGTAGGGGTAGCAAGGCACATATTGTATTGTTGCCATCGAGGTTAAAAAGATGGGGTTTATATCACTATGTTTGAGTTTATCCCTCTACATCATGTCATCTTGCTTAAGGCATTACTCTGTTCTTATGAACTTAATAATCTAGATGCATGCTGTATAGCGGTTGATGTGTGGAGTAATAGTAGTAGATGCAGAATCGTTTCGGTCTACTTGTCTCGGACGTGATGCCTATATATAATGATCATGCCTAGATAGTCTCATAATTATTCACTTTTCTATCAATTGCTCGACTGTAATTTGTTTACCCACCGTAGAATATCGCTATCATGAGAGAAGCCACTAGAGAAATCTATGGCCCCCGGGTCTATTCTCAACATATCAATCTTCAATCTACTTTACTTTTCCACTTTTACTTGTTGTTCTTATATCCAAAAATACCAAAAATATCAAACTATCATCTCTATTAGATCTCACTTTCGTAAGTGATCGTAAAGGGATTGACAACCTCTTATCGCATTGGCTCCGAAGTTCTTATTTGTTTGTGCAGGTGCAAGGGACTCGCGCGTGGTCTCCTACTGGATTGATACCTTGGTTCTCAAAAACTGAGGGAAATACTTACGCTACTATGCTGCATCACCCTTTCCTCTTTGAGGGAATACAATGCAAGCTCGAGAAGTAGCAAGAAGAATTTCTGGCGCCGTTGCCGGGGAGGCTTACGCAAAAGTCATATACCAAGTACCTATCACAAACCATTATCATTCGCATTACATTTTCCCCCTCTCGTTTTCCACTCCCCCACTTCACCCTTGGCATTTTATTCGCACTTCTTCTGCCGTGTGTTTATCGCTTGCTTGCTTCTTGTTTGCTTGTGTGTTGGATTGCTTGCTTGTCACTATGGCTCAGAACAATACCAAATTGTGTGACTTCTACAATACCAACAATAATGATTTTATTAGCACTCCAATTGCTCCTATTACTGATGCTGAATCTTGTGAGATCAATGCTGCTCTGTCGAATCTTGTCATGAAAGATCAATTTTCCGGCCTTCCTAGTGAAGATGCCGCTACCCATCTAAACAACTTTGTTGATTTGTGTGATATGCAAAAGAAAAGGGATACAGATAACGATATTGTTAAATTGAAGTTATTTCCGTTTTCACTTAGAGGTCGTGCTAAAACTTGGTTTTCCTCTTTGCCTAGAAATAGTATTGATTTGTGGAATAAGTGCAAAGATGCTTTTATCTCTAAGTATTTCCCGCCTGCTAAGATCATCTATCTTAGAAACGATATTTTGAATTTTAAGCAACTAGATCATGAGCATGTTGCACAAGCTTGGGAGAGAATGAAATTAATGATACGTAATTGCCCTACACATGGTTTGAACTTATGGATGATTATTCAAAACTTTTATGCTGGCTTGAATTTTGCTTCTAGAAATGTTTTAGATTCGGCTGCAGGAGGCACTTTCATGGGAACTACCTTAGGAGAAGCTACCAAACTCCTTGATAATATTATGGTTAATTATTCTCAATGGCACACCGAAAGATCTACTAGTAAAAAAGTGCATGCTATTGAAGAGATTAGTGTTTTGAGTGGAAAGATGGATGAACTTATGAAATTATTTGCTGCTAAGAGTGCTTCTTCTGATCCTATTGATATGCCCTTGTCCACTTTGATTGGAAATAATAATTAATCTTTGGATGTGAATTTTGTTGGTACGAACAATTTTGGTAACAATGCTTATAGAGGGAACTTTAATCCTAGGCCGTTTCCTAGTAATTCCTCTACTAATTATGGTAGTTCCTACAACAACTCTTATGGAAAGATGCCTTCTGAATTTTAAACTAGTGTTAAGGAGTTTATGAATTCGCAAAAGAATTTTAATGCTATGCTTGAAGAAAAATTGCTTAAGATTGATGAATTGGCTAGAAGTATGGATAGAATTACTCCTGGTGTTGATTCTTTGAAACTTAGATCTATCCCACCTAAGCATGATATCAATGAGTCTCTCAAAGTCATGAGAATTTCCATTGATGAACGCAAAGAAAGAACCGCTAGGATGCGTGCTAAAAGAGAGAATTGTATGAAAACGTGTTCTTCTAGTTATCATGAAAATAAAGATGAAGGTCTAAAAGTTATTGATGTGTCTCTTATTAGATCCTTGTTTTCTAGTATGAATCTTGATAAAGATGGGATTGGAGATGAGTCTACTTTAAGGTGTCCCAATGATTCAGAGTTTTTAGATCTTGATGCTAAAATTGTTAAAAGTGGGAATGAAGAGATTAAAACTTTGCATAGTGATGAACCCACTACTTTGGATTTCAAGGGATTCAATTATGATAATTTCTCTTTGATTGGTGGTATTTCCTTATTGCAATCCATACTAAACTCTCTGCATTCTTATAGTCAAAATAAAGCTTTTACCAAACACATAGTTGATGCTTTGATGCAATCTTATGAAGAAAAACTTGAATTGGAAGTTTCTATCCCTAGAAAGCTTTATGATGAGTGGGAACCTACTATTAAAATTAAAATAAAAATCTTGAGTGCTTTGCTTTGTGTGATTTGGGTGCAAGTGTCTCCACTATCCCAAAAACTTTGTGTGATTTGCTAGGGTTCCATGAGCTTGATGATTGTTCTTTAAATTTGCATCTTGCGGATTCCACTATTAAGAAACCTATGGGAAGTATTAATGATGTTCTTATTGTTGCCAATAGGAATTATGTGCCCGTAGATTTCATTGTTCTTGATATAGATTGCAATCCTTCATGTCCTATTATTCTTGGTAGACCTTTCCTTAGAACGATTGGTGCAATTATTGATATGAAGGAAGGAAATATTAGATTCCAATTCCCGTTAAGGAAAGGTATGGAACACTTTCCTAGAAATAAAATCAAATTACCATATGAATCTATTATGATAGCCACTTATGGATTGCCTTCCAAAGATGGCAATACCTAGATCTATCCATGTATCATGCCTAGCTAGGGGCGTAAAACGATAGCGCTTGTTGGGAGGCAACCCAATTATATATTTTTTGTTTTCGCTGCTGTTAGGGAATACATATTTTATCTAGCTTCTGTTTAGATGTGGTTTTGTGTTTTGTTTAGTGTTTGTGCCAAGTAGAACCTTTGGGAAGCCTTGTGTGAAGTTTATATGATCTTGCTGTGAAAAACATAATCGTTAGCGCTAGCTAGAATGGTCACCAGTTTTTACTGGAGCGTGCTATTTAGTTGATTCTTTTTGCAGATGATTAATAGACAAATTCCTCACTTTTACCAATTTATTTCAATTTTTTTGGTGTTACGGAAGTATGCGAAAGTTACAGATTACTACAGACTGTTCTGTTTTTGACAGATTCTGTTTTTCGTGTGTTGTTTGCTTATTTCAATGAATCTATGAGTAGTATTGGGAAGTATGAATCATAGAGAAGTTGGAATACAGTAGGTTTAACACCAATATAAACAATGAATGAATTAATTGCAGTACCTTTGAGTAGTGGTTTGTTTTCTTATACTAACGGAGCTCACGAGATTTTTGTCTAAGTTTTGTGTTGTGAAGTTTTCAAGTTTTGAGTATTGCTCTGATGGACTATGGAACAAAGACTGGAAAAATCCTAAGCTTGGGGATTCCCAAGGCACCCCAAGGTAAAATTCAAGGACAACCAAGAGCCTAAGCATGGGGATGCCCAAGGCACCCCAAGGTAAACTTTAAGGACAACCAAGAGCCTAAGCTTGGGGATGCCCCGGGAAGGCATCCCCTCTTTCGTCTTCATCTATCGGTAACTATACTCGGAGCTATATTTTTATTCACCACATGATATGTGTTTTACTTGGAGCATCATATATCATCTGAGTCTTTGCTTGTTAGTTTTCCACAATTATCCTTGCTGGACACACCTATTTGAGAGAGTTAAATATGGCCTAGGAATTGATAGAGCACTCTATGTGCTTCACTTATATCTTTTGAGTTGAATAGTTTTTGCTCTAGTGCTTCACTTATATCTTTTAGAGCACGGTGGTGATTATATTTTGTAGAAATTGTTGGTCTCTCATGCTTCACTTATATCCTTTTGAGAGTCTATTAAAACAGCATGGTAATGTGCTCTGGCTATAAAACTAGCCTTCACATGATAGGCATCCAAGATCAATGTAGTAAAAACTTTCACACTAAGTGCATTGAATATGATGAGAAGTTGGATGCTTGATAATTGTTTTGAGATATGAGGATAGTGATATTAGAGTCATGCTAGTGGAGTTATTATGAAATTGAGAAATGCTTGTGTTAAGATTAGTGATTCCCGTAGCATGCACGTGTGGTGAACCGCTATGTGACGAATTTAGAGCATGAGGTATTTGCAGAGTGTCCTCCTTTGTGTGGAGGTCGGGGGTGCGCGATGGTTAACTCCTACCAACCTCCCCCCTAGGAGCATGCGTTGATTGCTTTGTTTCGATGACTTGTAAATTTTTGCAATAAGTATATGAGTACTTATGACTAATGTTGAGTCCATGGATTATACGCACTCTCACCCTTCCACCATTGCTAGCCTCTCTTGTACCGCGCAACTTTCGCCGGTACCATACACCCACTATATATCCTTCCTCAAAACAGCCACCATATATCTTCCTCAAAACAGCCACCATACCTACCTATCATGGCATTTCCATAGCCATTCCGAGATATATTGCCATGCAACTTTCCACTGTTTCGTTCATATGACACGCTTCATATTGTCATATTTCCATGCATGATCATGTAGTTGACATCGTATTTGTGGCTAGGCCACCATGCATAGTTTTTCATACATGTCACTCTTGATTCATTGCACATCCCGGTACACCGCCGGAGGCATTCATATAGGTCATACTTTGTTCTAGTATCGAGTTGTAATTCAATGAAAGTGTGATGATCATCATTATTAGAGCATTGTCCCATGTGAGGAAAGGCTAAATAAAGAAAGCCCCTCCAAAAAAAGAAAAAGAAAAAAAGGAAAGGCTGAAGAAAAAAAGAAAGGCCCAAAAAAAGAAAAAAAAAGAACAAGGGACAATTGCTACTATCTTTTTCCACACTTGTGCTTCAAAGTAGCACCATGTTCTTCATGATAGAGAGTCTCATGTTTAGTCACTTTCATATACTAGTGGGAATTTTCATTATAGAACTTGGCTTGTATATTCCAATGATGGGCTTCCTCAAATACCCTAGGTCTTCATGAGCAAGAAAGTTGGATGCACACCCACTTACTTTCTTTTTTTGAGCTTTCATACATTTTTAGCTCTAGTGCATCCGTTGCATGGCAATCCCTACTCACTCACATTGATATCTATTGATGGGCATCTCCATAGCCCGTTGATACGCCTAGTCGATGTGAGACTATCTCCCTACTTTTTGTCTTCTCCACAACCACCTCTCTATTCCACCCATAGTGCTATATCCATGGCTCACGCTCATGTATTGCGTGAAAGTTGAAAGGTTTGAAAAGATAGAGTATGAAAACAAGTGCTTGGCTGAAACCAGGGTTGTGCATGATATGAATATTTTGTGTGATGAAGAGGGAGCATAGCCAGACTATATGATTTTGTAGGGATAACTTTCTTTAACCATAGTATTTTGAGAAGACATGATTGCTTTGTTAGTATGGTTGAAGTATTATTATTTCTTATGTCAATATAGACTTTTGTCTTGAATCTTTCAGATCTGAACTTTCATGCCACAATTAAGAGAATTACAATGAAAAACTATGTTGCTTAGCATTCCACATCAAAAATTCTGTTTTTATCATTTACCTACTCGAGGACGAGCAGGAATTAAGCTTGGGGATGCTTGATACGTCTCCAACGTATCTATAATTTTTGATTGTTTCATGCTATTATTTATGATGTTTTGGATATTTAATGGGCTTTGTTATACACTTTTATATTATTTTTGGGACTAACCTACTAACCCAAAGGCCCAGTCCAGATTGCCGTTTTTTCCTATTTCAGGGTTTTACAGAAAAGGAATATCAAACGGAGTCCAAACGGAATAAAACCTTCGGGAGAGATATTATTGGAGCAGAATACACACGTGAGACTTGAGAACCATGGAGTAGGGCTGACGTGGCATCCACGAGGGTAGGTGTGCTCCCTCCCCTATAGGGTGCGCCCCCTGCCTCGTGGGCACCCCGTCTGGCCCCCGGTGCCCTCCTTCTTCCTATATATATCTACGTACCCCGAAACCATTAGACAAACAGAAAAAACCCTAGTTCCACCGCTGCAACCTTCTGTTCCCGTGAGATCCCATCTTGGGGCCTGTTCCGGAGCTCCGCCGGAGGGCGGGGGGGTCTTCCACGGAGTGCTTCTACATCATCATCATCGCCTCACCATGAGTTGTGAGTAGTTTACCACAGACCTTCGGGTCCATAGCTAGTATCTAGATGGCTTCTTCTCTCTCTTTGGATCTCAATACCAAGTTCTCCTCGGTCTTCGAGGAGATCTATTCGATGTAATCTCTTTTTGCGTCGTGTTTGTCGAGATCCGATGAATTGTGGGTTTACGATCAAGATTATCTATGAGAAATATTTGGTTCTTTTCTGAACTATTTATGTATGATTATAATATCCTTGCATGTCTCTTCAAATTATTGGTTTGGTTTGGCCTACTAGATCTATAGTTCTTGAAATGGAAGAAGTTCTTGGCTTTGGGTTCAATCTTGTGGTGTCCTTTCCCAGTGACAGTAGGGGCAGCAAGGCACGTATTGTATTGTTGCCATCGAGAATAAAAAGATGGGGTTTATATCACTATGTTTGAGTTTATCCCTCTACATCATGTCATCTTGCTTAAAGCGTTACTCTGTTCTTATGAACTTAATACTCTAGATGCATGCTGGATAGCGGTCGATGTGTGGAGTAATAGTAGTAGATGCAGAATCGTTTTGGTCTACTTGTCTCGGACGTGATGCCTATATATAATGATCATGCCTAGATATTCTCATAATTATTCGCTTTTCTATCAATTGCTCGATAGTAATTTGTTTACCCGCCGTAGAATATTGCTATCATGAGAGAAGCCACTAGAGAAAACTATGGCCCCCGGGTCTATTCTCAACATATCAATCTACAATCTACTTTACTTTTCTGCTTTTACTTTCTGTTCTTATATCCAAAAATACCGAAAATATCAAACTATCATCTCTATCAGATGTCACTTTCGTAAGTGATCGTAAAGGGATTGACAACCCCTTATCGCGTTGGCTGTGAAGTTCTTATTTGTTTGTGCAGGTGCGAGGGACTTGCGCGTGGTCTCCTACTAGATTGATACCTTGGTTCTCAAAAACTGAGGGAAATACTTACGCTACTGGGCTGCATCACCCTTTCCTCTTTGAGGGAATACAACGCAAGCTCGTGAAGTAGCAATGGACTGAAGCCGAACTCCCTAAAGAGTACGGCTCATATTCCCACTGGACAATGTACTTCGACGGTTCCAAAGTGCTAGCTACATTGGGGGCCGACGTCATCCTAATATCTCCAACAAGGGATATAGTCCGGTATGTACTACAAATCATGTACATGGACTCAAGCAATGCAGCCGAATATGAGGCACTATTGCATGGTCTCCGCCTAGCTGTATCCATGGGCATACAATGCCTCGAGGTACGTGGAGACTCAAACCTCACTATCTCCCAAATAAACGGAGATTTTGATGTGAAGGATTCCAAGATGGCAGCCTATCGCAATGCCATATTGAAAATATCGTCTCAATTTGAGGGGTTGGAACTCCACCATGTAGCCCGGGATAGTAACCAGGCCGCGGATGTACTCGCTCATATGGGCGCTAAACGCGACCCAGTCCCGCCTAACACCTTCGTGGAAAGGCTGTTTAAGCCATCAGTAACATGGCAGGACGAGAACAGCGATACTAATTCGGAACCAAAGACACCCCCGACCGAACATAACCCAGATGTCATCAGGGACTCAGATGTGGAGATAACTTCTTCAACTCACGAGATCATGGCTGTCATAGCCCCCTGGACAGAGCCCTTCTTAGCTTACCTTAATAGGCAGGAGCTCCCCGATGACCAAAATGAGGCCCACCGCATAGTCTGGCATTCTAAAGCCTACAAAGTTCACGAAGGTGAACTATATAAGAAAAGCACTACTGGTGTTATCCAAAGGTGCATTTATGAAGATGAGGGAAGGCAAATCCTCACTGAAATGCACGCTGAAATGGGCGGCCATCACGCCGCAGCCCGGGCGCTCGTGTGCAAAGCTTTTCGAGTTGGCTTTTTCTGGCCCACTGCCCGAGCAAATGCCTAGACCTTAGTCCAACATTGCATTGGCTGCCAGCTCTCTGCAAATCAAAGTCACATGCCTCCCACCACTTTGAGAACAATCCCCATTACTTGGCCTTTTCCTGTCCGGGGGCTTGATATGGTCGGACCTCTTAAAGGGGGAAGCCATAAAAAGAAATACTTGCTCGTGATGGTAGATAAATTCACTAAATGGATAGAAGCCAAGCCAGTAAAAATAGCTGAGGCAGGGCCGGTGATAGATTTTATATCCGGTGTAGTACATCGTTATGGCGTCCCACACAGTATTATCACAGATAATGGCACCAACTTTACAGCTGATGAGGTAAAAAATTGGTGTGCAAAGTTAGGTATTAAACTTTATTACGCTTCCGTGTACCATCCTCAAACAAACGGTCAAGTCGAAAGAGCCAATGGTCTGATAATGAGCGGCATTAAACCCCGACTAGTGCGCTCCCTATGGGAGTCTGATAAACACTTGGTCGAAGAGCTTGACTCTGTACTCTGGGGGCTGCGAACCACACCTAATCGGACAACCGAATGCACACCTTTCTTCACGGTGTACGGCGCAGAGGTTGTTCTGCCCCGTGACATTATTCATGACTCACCTCGAGTGCGAATGTACGAAGAGATAGAAGCCAAGCTAGATCAGTAGGACGACCTAGATGGACTTGAAGATGAGTGCGATACAGCGTGGGCCCGTTCCGCATTTTATCAACAACATGCCATGCGGTACCAGAGGAGAGAAGTGCGGGCTAAGACATACAATGTCGGCGAACTCATTTTATGCCTCCTGGAGAAGAAGAAGGACAAGCTCAAGCCAAAATGGGAGGAGCCCTTCATTATCAACAAAGTACTCACCGGTGGAGCCTATCGCCTTCGGAATGCGCAAGGCAACCGCCTTGAGCCAAACCCGTGGAACACTGCCAGGCTCTGATGATTCTATGGATAGTTCGGTAGCAATTTTCCTCCTTTTAAGTTAGGTCTTGTTTTTTTATTTTTTATTTCTCTCCTCTTTTTACTTTTTCCTTCATTGGTAAGTACTCGGCTCACCCGAAATACCACATGATATGTACATCTTTGAATGTATATACCTCAAATATACTTGAGGGCTTCTTTGACGAAGCCCATTATAAAAACCTTCTTGCTTACAGTCCTTCCTTGCCATTATATGCACCAATATGACTTAAGTTTTGGCCAAGCTAGGTTGCCTCACTCCTGTGCTTACCCCTACGTTCCCGATTGTTTGGCTAGGATGTAAAGGGAGCACCTGTGCGATTTTTACAACCGGGTAATCCGGACCTGTACCTCAGACTGGGTGAAGCCAAAATCTAGCGTTCTGAAGGGCATAATCGGTCGGCGGATACACGACATATTGCTTTTAACACATACATTTTAAACTATCATAGGATATGGCATCCTACAATCCTTTTTACAGGATCAAAAGCCTAGGCCTGCATATGTACGCATGCTGTCCCAGGGAAACGAACGCTTAACGGAACTATTCTCCCTGGAAGATGTTTCTTATGTTAAATAGTAATATAACATAACTTCCCGAAAACAATTTGTCTGTTCAAGCAATTATGACCGGATTGCCTGGTTTCCGAACATACCAAGTGTTTACCACATGTATAGTATTCGGAAACACTCCAGCCTTTGGGTTTATGGAGGCTGAAGCGGAAGGTCGGCCATGGAAATCTTTTTACAATTTCGGCCAGAGATAAGTTTGATGTTAAACTACATCGATACATAGAATCAAACGACTACTCTTTCTCTACTCTCTCTATAAGGCTGTCTAGTTTACAGTCCTGTTGGGAAAACTTGGCAGTTGTCTCCACTTGGTCATATACCAAGCTCACGGGGATTTCTTGTCCATCCGATCCTCGAGGTCCCACGCGAGCCATATCATTCAGATCAAGACGGGTGTAACGTGTCTTCACCATGTCCTAGGATTCTCAAGCACCCATGCGACATGCTGACGCTTTCCATAGTTCGAAGCGGCGTCGAGCCCCTTTAAACAAGTCCGCCAGGTCCTCCATAGTTTCTAGACGGGATTCGCCTGACCATAAAGCCTTGGCCATATTCTTCATGGACTTCCGAGCTCGCTCGTGTACTCCGGAAAGCTCTTGCAGCATGTCACCCTCAAAACCAGACACTTCTCTTTCGGGCTGCCCAGTTAACAAACCTGCAGGAATAGTTTTATGAAAAACTTTCAACAAAAGGGACTATAAGGAGAGCTAGGTTTAAAGGACATACTGAATATACCGCCTTTTAGCTTCCGGTTCTCTTCCATGGCATTTGAGATTTGGGCTCTTACGTCCTTTAGCTCCTATTCTAGCCTGACATTTTCATCCTGCGCTTGGTTTCTTTTATCTATGGTTTGTGTCAATACATGTTTCCCAACAGCTGTTTCATCTTCGGCATATTTTTTATCCGCTAGAGCAGCCCTTAGCCTCTTCTCCCATTGGTCGGCCAGCCCTGTGGCTGCATTTCAATCAATATGTACTTAGAGACTATTGATCAGCACAAATATTATATTGTCCAAACACCATTGTTCTTACCACCAGTATCCTTTTCGGATTTCTTTGAATTCTCCAATTCGGTGGTGACAATCGTCAGTTGGGTCTGGCATTCTTCCAGCTCGTTGGCTAATATGTTATTCTTTTCTTGGAGCACCTGCAAAAACACAACGATCCTCAAATCAGTTGGAACAACTGCTTTAAGTCTCAGGGGCTAATGGCATGGGAACATTAAAATTTATACTTACTCGCATATCTTTTGAAAGTTGGTGAGTGGCTCCAGCGAGTCCGTCTTGAGCGGCTCGGATATAAGCATCTGCAGAACTGAGGGTGTTAAATGCCTCCTCAGAAAAGGCTGGGTCACGCATGGCTGCTTTTCGCTGTCGGTGAACCATCACGACATTCGCTTCGGAATTAGTGACAGACATTTCATCTGAATCCCCTTGAAGGGGACAATCCGACGCTATAGCCGCATTAACCCTTGTCCTCGTAGACAGTCCGGATGCCGGATTGGTTGGAGCTTGATTTGCAGGATTTGCAGACGTAGTCCGGTGTGCGTTCCTCCTAAAAGGAAAAACAAAGGCGGAAAGTTGTAATACCGGCTTCACCACCCAGCATGTGTTAAAACAAACATACCTCTTAGAAGGCTCAGTGGTGTTCACGGTCCTCTTTCGCTTCAAGGCCTCACCAGATGAAGGCGTCACCCTCTATGATGATGATCTTCGCACAGTTCAGCGTGCGAAGCGCTGGCCCTTTTAAGCATGAAAAAGTGCGGTGGGTACGGCACACCGGGAATCTTCTCTTTGAGGAAGTATGTCCTGGGTACTTACGTGAGAAGAAGGAATAAGGCCAGGATAATCGGCTACAATAGCCACCACGGTGCCATCACGACAGGCTTGATAGAAGACTCCATCTTCTAGCTCTATGCCTATGTCCGGATCTTCATCGTATCCGGGGCCCGCGTTTCGAAAGTGGTCCTCTGGGTGTGGGGCGGGACTATTAATCCCGTCGACCACCTTCCTCCACTCCTATTTGGAAAACCAAATTCACTTTGGTCAATAAATCATACAATGAAAAACGGGCGAATATAGCGGTCAAGAGAAAATTTTACCCAGTCATGAGGATTGTACATAGAGAAACCCTCCCGACACTTGAAGCGAAGAAAGTCTTGCTTCTCTCCCTTGTAAAGACCTTCTAGGATGGCGGCAAGAGCGACAGGGTCGTCTGGGCCTAGGCGTAAGCAGCGTGAGGCATCATTCTGGCCATTATAATGCTACATAGGAAATCCTCCAGCTTGGAGCGGTTGCACGCATCGCTTGATTGAGATCGCCATCACTTCAGTTATTGAAAGCCCCGAACTGGCAAGCAATCTGATCTTGCCGGCCCGTCTGTTGACCTCCGCACTCTCTTCTTCTGAGGGACAGCGGGGACACCAGTTGAAAAGCTTCTTTGGAGGAGTGTTGTCATATTTGGGGAGACCTTGCCAAACTGGATCCGGTAGGGCAACATCCTCGATATAAAACCACTCCGAAGGCCACTCTTCGGATGCCTTCTTTGGAGTGCCGGACAGATAGCCTATCCATGCTATGCGCCATACTTCGGCGCCACCAACTTCATATATGGATCCCTCCTCGGAGCGAGGGACAAGGCAGAAGAACTTCCTCCATGGCTCGAAATGAGGCTCACAGCCCAGAAATAGTTCGCATAAAGCGATGATTCCCGCAATGTGCAGGATAGACCCCGGTGTGAGATCATGCAATTGAAGACCATAGAACTCCGGGAGCCCCCTAAGGAAGGGGTGGACGAGAAATCCTACACCTCTTAGAAGGAAGGAAACAAAGCATACCCGCTCTCCATCGGAGTGGTTGGGAAAACTCTCTGCCAGGGCCTGATTGTTGATGGAAGTTAATCCGGCCCGGACGGGGACTAGATCCTCGGGAGGGAGATATCCCTACGCTTGAAGCTTTCTCAGATGCGCATGGGATACAGAGCAACTTTTTCAATCGCCCGCTCGAGGGCCGTGAGGGCGCGAGGAAGAGCTGGGAACGCCGACCATGTTTGAAGATTTATTGCAAGCACTAGAGGTTTCTCCGCGTGGAATGGAATGGGATGGCATCTGAGATCTAGTCTCTTTATATAGGCGCCTTCCCTACACGGTCGAGGGGGTAATTGCAAAAGTACCCATACGGTTCACATTCGTTGGACACGTGGAGGCAAAGGCAATGGCGGCGAGGAATCAACAAGATACAATATTAAATGAAGCCGAACTATCATCCAGAAGAACTCACCTTGCAAGACTAAATACATGAAGCCGGACACAATCTCGTCCTTGAAGGAAAGTCTGGGGGCTACTGAGGGAGTCCTGGATTCAGGAGTCCTCAGGCGTCCGGGTCGATGAAGCTGGGCCGTGTTAATGGGCCACAAAGATAGAAGCAGAAGACTCTCCCCCGTATTCGGTCAGGACTCCTATGTACGTATAAAGGCAATCGTAATGTTCGGATGTAACTATTACTTCCTCCCCAAGTCGCCTTTGTAACCCTAGGCCCCCTCCGGCGTGTATATAAGCCGGAGGGTTTATTCTGTAGAGGCTAACATCAGAACCACAACATCCTCGTAGGCTAGGCTTTATTGTTTAGCCATTACGATCTCGAGGTAGATCAACTCTTGTACTGATATTCCTCAAGATCAATCAAGAAGGAAGTAAGGTATTACCTTGATTGAGAGGGCCTGAACCTGGGTAAACATCATGTCCCCAGTCTACTGTTACCATCGGTCCTTAGACGCATAGCTTGGGCCCCTTACCTGAGATCTGCCAGTTTTGACACCGACAATGGTCTTTATTGCCGAACAGTCGATGACGTTCTTCTAAAATGCTTGGATGAGGACCAGGCAGGAGTTGCTATGGGAGAGATACATGAAGGCATTTGTGGCACTCATCAGTCGACACCCAAGCTGAAGTGGATATTGTGATGTGCTGGGTTTTATTGGCTGACCATTATTAATGATTGCTTCAGATATTATAAAGGGTGTGAAACTTGTCAAAATTTTGATGATATTCAATTGGCTCCTACTGCTATGTTACATCTTATTATCAAGCTGTGGTCTTTCAGAGGATGGGGTTTAAACTTTATTGGGCAAATTCATCCATCTTCCTCAAAAGGGCATCGGATCGTATTGGTGGCAACTGATTATTTCACTAAATGGTATGAAGCAGTGCCTCTAAAAGAACATGACACATACAGAGGTAATTCAATTCATAACCAATCACATTATTCATAGATTCGGTTTCCTTAAACGTTAACTACAGATCAAGGTTCATCGTTCATGTCATACCAAGTCAGAGAGTTTGCCGAATCTTATAACATAAAGCTGCTCAATTCCTCTCCATATTATGCCCAAGCTAATGGACAAGCTGAGTCTAGCAATGAAATTTTAATCAAACTCATCAAGAAGAAGATTAAAGATAATCCAAGGAGGTGGCATTAGTTTTTGTCCGAAGCTTTGTGGGCACACAGAATTTGAAGTCATGGTGCTACGAAGGTGACTCCATATGAGCTAGTATATGGTCAAGAGGCTTTTTACCAGTGGAAGTAATTTTGAATGCTTTGAGAATAGCCAAACAAAATGATTTATCGGCAATAGAATTTTATAACTTGATGATGGAAAATATTTATGAGGTTGCCGATAAGCGTTTAGCAGCTTTGAATGCCATAGAAAGAGACAAGTTATGGGTGGCAAGATCTTACACTAAGAGAGTGAAGTTGAAGAATTTTCAAGTTGGTGATCTCGTTTGGAAAGTGATTCTACCGATTGGTTCAAGAGATAAAAAATTAGGGAAGTGGTCTCCAAGTTGGGATGGTCCTTTTAGGATTACAAGAGTAGTTCCCGAAAACTCATATTTGGTGGAATCAATACAAGGGGCATTGTTACCTCGAGCTCTCAATGGCAAATACTTGAAGAAGTACCACCCGAGTGTGTGGCAAGAAGCCTGAGTAGGCAATGGCCGATATACGATTATCGCCCTTAGCACAAATACGGTCAATACATAATTATCACCCTAAGAGATATAAGGCCGATGGGGTGTTGACATCGTCCTTAGAACAAACAATGTGCATATTATTTTTCGACATACAAGCTTTGCCGAAAAACAGGGGGGATGTGTTGACATCAGATTTTGGCACGACGTAAAAGGAAAATAAGATGGCCTCGAGTGAAAGGGATTTTAGCATGAAAAGTTTCACGTCGCCGAGTGGAACAACTTTGTTGTTCGGATTATTGTCATCCGACCTCATCTTAGGGGCCGAAATTGTACTCTGAGTGGCGGGATTTGGTGTCCCGAGTGGTTTTCGGCCGATTACACCTTCAAGACAACCTCAGATGGAGGAACACTCTACATGGATTGTCTTCGTCTCATTGAGGATATCGATTTTGATATATAAATCATCTTAATTCGAGTTCGTATGCAAAAGTGACAGGCAATACAGTCCAGCCCTACCAAAGACAAAAAATATTACTCTCAACATCAAACACATTTTGATGAGTGTTTGATACAATGCGCGAACAATTCGGTCTTCAGGAAGGCCTTGAATCAAAAAATATTCAACATCAAAAAAAGTTTCGTCTCGTCGGGTCGATCGATTTTCACATATAATTCGTCTCTGTATGCGACCTGGAGAGGCAAATCAATATCAGGCTGTGTTTTCAGTCGGGAAATCCGAGTGAAAAGCTTACCATCCGAGTGAAAACTTACCGATCGAGGAAAAGATTGCCGTCCGAGTGAAAAACTCATCATCCGAGTAAAAGATTGCAGTCCGAGTGAAAATATAGTCATCCGAGTGAACTTATCATCTGAGTGAAAACTTACCGATCGAGTAAAAGATTGTCTTCCGAGTGAAAATATAGTCAACCGAGTGAAAAGATTACTATCAGAATGAAAGCTTGTCGATCGAGTAAGAAATTGTCTTCCGAGCGAAAATGTGGCCATCCTAGTGAAAAGATTGTCTTCCGGATGAAAATATTGCTATCCGAGTGAAAGTCGTCGTCCGAGTGAAGAAGTCTAGTTGGGCGAGCCAAGTGAAATACTCCAATCTCCGAGTGGAGAAATCTGAGTGCTCCGACTGAAAACTGAACATGTGCCTGAAAGGTGATCCAGATAACCTCGGATGGAAAAGTGATCAACACGTAAGTTGTGCGCATCATCAAAATGGTGAACTTAGGTTTTGGAGTCGTTATCATCTGAGATAGTATACGGCCTGCAAGTTCACTAGACTCGGACAGTCTGGTCTGTTACATGACCGAGTCCGATGGGAGATTAAAGATAGCTTCGTAGAGTATTCAAGATGTCATTATTTGGAAAACTGTTCAACATAAGAATTGTTCGTCACGTCGAAGGGCATAATTTTTGTATTTGGCCCATCTTGATCGGAGTTCATATGCAAGTTCTACGACGTGCGCAAGGAGGAAGACACAAGTTTGGGACAAATTCAGACTGAATCCGAGTGGGAATAGAACTAGTACTCTAGGACGTGAATTGATGTAATTTTTCATGTAAGAAAAGCCTAGATGGGTACTTTACTTGTACGAGAAGTCTAGCCTCCTATTATATAAGTAGGAGGTGATGGCCGATTGAACAACACACAATCGAACAAATCAATATACTACTTTTTTAGTCTACGTTTTACCTCTCCACCATTTTTCTCTCTCGTTCTTCGTTGTTCTTCGTGTTTGAGAGCTGCGAATCTCGAGGCTCTAGGGGCAAGCGAATCGACCTAGCGCAGCCCATAGCCACAATACTCCCTGACGGGGTCCCTCCTGGGGGGTGTGAGGTTTCGGGTCCGCAAAAGCGCTCGTCGACTGTCTTGAGTATCGCGCTGTCGGTCGGGTCTCCTTTGACGTGAGCTGCGGTGCATCACCCACTGTGTCGAGGGTACATGTGACGTGTTCGTGTGTCAGCAACAGTGATATTGCTTCATTTTACATGCGCCCTTACATTAACAAGAACAAAAATTTGGTATAAGGACACGTGAGAGTGGACGCATCAGCATAATGTACCTACAAGGAGGCATAGTGGTGATGCGGAGTTTGTTCATACTCTGTGTGGGCAACAAATCTATTCCTGGAGACCTATTACTATGTGAGGGCAGCAAATCTAATCCTTTACATACTTTGTTGACTTGTCCACCAGCCGCCACTTTCTATCATTTTTTCAACCAATAATAGATATGTTCCTTATCCAGTTTGTGCTGCCTTTTCCATTTATTCCCCGTTTCAACCAACAGACCGGCTAGGTATCCAGTCTCTACTACCCCCTTGTTATTTACTCTTTGAATCAAGTCGTAGATTCATGCTAATACAACTTTACCCCCTTTCTTTGCAGTTTGAACCAAGTCCTAGATTCGACTACATGGAGTAGCTTTACCTCTAATAATACTGAAAATTGAGGTGTCTTTGAAAGAGCTGATGGAAGTAGAAAAGAATCCACATGCAGACACGTGGGGAGCCGGGGCAGTAGAGCAAGGCCACTTTCAAAGGAACTTATACCCGAGGGTCGTCGGGATGTGGCTAGGAGGCCGGCGGGAGGTCGGATCTGCCCACAATACGACAGAGAGGAAGAAGGGGTCCGATGACCTCCCGAGCTGGCGCTATGTAGGAGAGAATGGCACAGGCAAAGGATCGGGACCCGCCAGCATCTGTGGGTTTCCTCCCTCGCCGCTGATGACCGCGTGAATGATGCACTAGTCCCCTACACACCCCGACCGAAGGGATCCGACTAGATCTGTGACCAACGGTGAGGTGAGAGAAAATGTCGCTCCCGCTGTCTTGTTTAGATCTGGAGAGGATGAGAGAATGAAGAGAGCAACCCTGGAAAAGCAAGCGCTCATGCTCCTGCCTATGTATATAGTGGAGTGATTATCCTTTTCTCTTCAGAACAAATGTTTCAATTTGTGTACATGGTATTAAAGAAAAAAACTCTATGTTTAACATGACTAACTGGACGTCGCACTTTGTACTGTATTGTACAATAAAAAAATGCATGGTTTACATTCCGAATCGCTAGCTAGAACTTGAACTATATTTGTTTACATGTACCACACCACCTTTTTCTTTTGGTTTTCTGCTCCGTGGCGCAATTCATCGATACAAAATTTTACTCCCTCCGTTCCTAAATATTTGTCTCTCTAGAGATTTGAACAAGTGACTACATACGAAGCAAAATGAGTGAATCTACACTCTAAAATATGTCTACATACATCCATATGTTATAGTCCATTTTAAATGTCTATAAAGACAAATATTTAGGAACGGAGGGAGTAGGAGTATTTAATAGTCCAGGGCGGGGCTTTTCACGGGCAGTACGCGCGGCAGTTTTGCCTAACCGGGTTGACAGAGAGGAGAGGGTGAGGGACTATCGGATTCAATTTAGTGCTCAAAAGGAAGGGATGTGTGATTGGACGGCTCGTTACTGCTTGAAAGATGGGGCCTTGTGATACGACGGTTAGTCATTATCACGTCAGGAGCAATGCAAAACATGACAGCCCAGTGAACCAGCAAGGGATAGCCATAGAAACCAATGTGGTGATATGGCCATAAAAAACAACTTACGTCCTCCTCTCGATTCATCGCCATCTACTTTCACCATTCATGTGTTTTCACTATCCTGCGAATCAAAGAGGCCCATAGACTGGTTTAGGTTCGGACATTTTTTTAAATATGTTATGTCCAAAATTTAATGAACGTGCTCCAGCGTCTATGAAAATAATCCGATTTGCATGTGGTATTTCATTTCAATGTTGTGAATATCACTTATCGGGAACTTATCGGTAGACCCATGATAAGGGGTAAATCGGCCTATTTATCGGCATATCGGCCGATTTATCGGCCGATTTATCTTATCGGCCAGACAACGGTAAGCGATAAATCGGCCGATTTATCGGCATACCGGAAGATATCTTGAACAGTGTTTCATTTATTTATTTATTCTTCTGCGGGGGCTTTGCATGTAATTCATCAGGTCTGAAATGTAAAGTACGCCGGCATGGTTGCATAAGCTCTAAGTCGTGCATGCACTACGACCCTGATGCTATATGTCCCACGTGTCGGCGAAAGGAAGCACGTGGAAATAGGCCGTCCGATCTATATCCGGCGGATAGGAAGGAAACTATGAGAATTTTGCAAAAAGATACCCGCACTCCTGTCCACATTTGCAGATAAGGCCTTCCCTCGTTCATCCTTATGATGAACACATGATAAACTACTCATATAAATGCATCTTGATGTTCCGTGCAACGCACGAGCATCTTGCTAGTGTACTATGAAGTCGCACGCACCCAACTAGTGGTGCTCTTCTCCCTCGTTTCTCTTTCCTTATTCTAACTCAGCCGACGCGCAGTGGGCGGGGTGGGGATTTGCGAAGGTACTAGTAAACCAGGACGTAGGTACTAAACAAGGACTACGACAGTCATACACTTATACGTGTACTACATATAATTAACGCCACCAAATAAAAGCAA
The DNA here is from genome assembly GCA_902687465.1 of Secale cereale. Classification (NCBI taxonomy): domain Eukaryota; kingdom Viridiplantae; phylum Streptophyta; class Magnoliopsida; order Poales; family Poaceae; genus Secale; species Secale cereale. The sequence goes on from LR738712.1 coordinate 555,171,811, forward strand.
GGGATCACACATGTCATTTATGACTTGAATAAAAATGCCATACACTAACACATTAAGGACACGAGGCGATGCGGTGCTGGTTATAGGAGACAAGAAGAAAGATGCATCCATCCACGACCTCCTCCTCCTCGACTCAGGGCGTCGGCCCACCGAACGGTGGCTAAGTAGCAATGGCTTTTGTGGCCGGGTCCACGTGCTTCTGAACAACGACGTCCAAAGATTCCAGCCGGTCGAAGAAGGCCAACGTCTTGTTATCCTCCCTGTCCTTGTAGTGGCCTATGTAGATGATTTCCTCATAGACGTGGATGTGTAGGTCGACGGTTTCTTGCATGGCAAGGCACTGCGCTACGAGCACGGCCTCGAGGTGCACATTCTTCGTCGCGACCTCCAGCAGCTGCATGGCTACCAGTGCTTGAAAGAGTTCGTCACCATGGAGGCCGATGAGGGTGGCAGACAATGAGGAGCCTGGGCGCGCGAGCTGGAGGAGTATGACAAGGTTGTCCGCTCTCTTCTTGATGGCGGTGAACTTGTGGATGGAGCAGACAATCATCTCGTCCATGCGAGAGGCAAAGCCAGTGTCGACGAGGGCTATGACGCCAGCGATCGCCAGCACCGTCTGGAAACGTTGCGCAGTTCGGGGCCGTAGATCGGCGTCTTGGATGATGTGGCACAGCCGACTGCTGCTCGTGTCCATCGACGCCATGGGTGCTTGTGGCTTCTGGTCACTTGTCTTGGTCTTGGATTGGAGTGAGTAGTGTTGCACAGAGACTAGGAGTAGATGGATTGGAGTGGTGGGGCGCTTTTATATGAGAGTCCAAACTGCATTGCATTAACATCGTGCTGGCTCCATTTTTCTTCTCCAATTAATTCCCTTTGCATGCTAATTGAATGAGAATGCACCATTGACCATTCAACGTTTCGGGAACCGCTACCCGCCCCCTCATTGTCATTCAATGATTCAAGCCATATCAATGTAAAGGCGTGTCACAAAGAGACTACTGCATTGTGCACCACGACCAAGGTGGAGAGGAAAACAAGAGAAATTAATATTTATTTGCTAATTAACACGATTGCATGCAATGAACTGACCACTACATGCGGTGCTACTACCTCCGTCCTGGTTTATTGGCCCCCCTTGTAGTTTGTGTCAAATTTTGACCAAACATTTAAGTAATAAAATATTAATGCATGTCAACAAAAAATACATCGTTGGATTTGTATTTGAACATAGTTTTCAATTATATAATTTTTGGTGACATGCATGAACATTTTGTTAGTCAAATTTACGATCCAATTTAGCAAAAAATACAATGGGGACCAATAAATCAGGACGGAGGTAGTAGGTACTAGGTAGTAGTACGTCTCATGGCATTAAAAATAACACAAACAAGAAAGGTGGTCGGGTTTGTTTTGGGAATATTTGATTTTCGTAAGATAACTACTCCCTCCATTCCCAAATATTTGTCTTTCTAAAGATTTCAACAAGTGACTACATACGAAGCAAAATGAGTGAATCTACACTCTAAAATATGTCTACATACATCTGTATGTCGTATTCTATTTGAAATGTCTAGAAAGGCAAATATTTGGGAACAGAGGAGTATAACCGTAAGATCTGCGTCGGACAGTGGCACCTATTGGACGCAAACAACAATACTAGAAAATAATTGCCACAAAACTGCCACACCACTCCCTTCCCCTACACTTAAGACTGTCACGCGAGCGTTCACAGCTACCACGTTCGGGTTGCGCTTGGCTCTTCGCCTCTTTTGGAAGTCGAACAATGTTAGTACTACTTCTATAGTACCAAATCAACTGCTGCATGTCCACCGCTTGGAGGAGGGATAGCTTCTTGTTGTAAGCAAAAGCTTCTCCTCGTCTGTGAGCCACCGCACGCATGGGCGAGGGAGAGGGCGTACTAGTAATCAAGCTTCTCCTTGTTGTACGAGTTGACACGATACATCATAGCACGATTTTCTCAAAAACTTGTGTTTACAAATGCATGCATTCCGTGAGTTTCCTGTCGATCCTTGCATCTGTTGATTTAATGCACCTTGAAGTATGAACATGTGATGATAAACATGTCACGGTGGAGAGCACCTCCAGTGTTTGGTGGTAGCATTGCCTCTAACACCGACCCCATATGCTTAATTGTAAACCTGTCTAAAAGACCCGTAGTGTATACTAATATTTGCTGCAGCCTCTAACATTTACCCCACCACAAGTTAAAATATATATTTATCTCTTGACCAGATCAGTGTACAAACTTCAATCAATAGGATGACAAGTAGGGCCAGAAGATTATTTCAATCGAAAAAATGCTTGTAGACGGCCTAGCATGGAGGCGACTCCAATGATTTTAAGCTTAGAGACGTCCGGTCTGCAGTGTATGGCATCAGGCTTAGACCTTACACAATGCTAGGCCCCATAGGTGCTTAGAAAAATATACCAGATTTTTCTGAAGCACTGATGCCTATTTCTACAGGTGAGATGCTTAATTAAGCGTCTACCTTATACAAATAAGCACCGGTGCTTTAAAAAGCTTGGTTTATTTCTCTAAGCACCTCCTCAGGCTACTCACAGTGGGGAGTATCATATACTAGTATCATGCATATGATACTACTGTATATAATACTAGTGTATATAATACTACCTTCATACTACCACTATCTAGTGCATGGTACTATCATAGATGACCTTATTTATTGCCATGCATGACACAAAGTAGCGTTGCATTTAACATGACACGGTATATATACCTATGTTACTCTAACCATCTCTTTCTTCTTTACTAATTCTCTGCCATGTCTGCGTGTTTGCTATTCCCAAGTGCATGATAATAGAGATACCACCACTATGGCCAACCTAAGCATCTTGCATTGTAAGACACCTAGGCTATGCTACTAGCTACTGTACTCCATAGTGGGTAGTAAAACCGATTCTAAAAATGTGAGTACTCCCTCAGTCTAGGTGAATAAGAGCATGGTTAATAGTATAGCCAACTATTGGCTACAAGCCATTGCCATGTCATCTATAGCCCATCTTATTGCCAATATGTACAATAGTTGATTAGAAGAGTGTACTACTTTTTGGAGTAACATAGGTATAGTTGATTAGAATAGTATAACCAACTGTATTGGTTTTCGGCAAGTTTTCCTTATAAACTACTCAATTATCTTCCTCTTAATGAAAAGGCAGAGCTCCTGCCGGTTGCTCGAAAAAACGAGTGTACTACTTTTTTATTATATGGCCCGCCTTTCACTCTCACAAAGTGCCTAGGAGCACATGCTAGAGCTGGCTCTTCACCATGAGCCCGCTTACCTTCTCTCTCCTCCAACTAAGCAACAATATAGTTTATTTGTTATAGCCAAGTGACTCAGCTCTATTATACTTGCTCTAAGTCACCTTATGAAAACCAACCTTATTCACCTAGACGTAGGGAGTAACTTTATAGTACCTCCCCTACACATGAAACTGCCACGCGAGCGTTCAGGTTGCGCTTGGTTCTTCGCATCTTTGGGAAGTCGAACAATGATGGTACTACTATAGTATGCTTTTGACCATCTGACACCGAATGAACTACTGCATGTCCATCGTGTGCGGGAGGGAGAGAGTGTAGCCAAAGTTTCTCCTCGTCATGCAAGCCACCACGCTCATGGGTGAGGGAGAGGGCGTTGAAATCAAGCTTCTCCTGGTTGTACGAGTTTACGTGACACATCAAAGCAGTGCACTCGATATATTTCAAAACATTGTGTTTACTGATGCATTAAATACAATGCATGCATGCATGCTGTGAGTTTCCTTTTTGATCCTTGCATGTGTTGATTTAATGCACCTTGAAGTAGTATGAATATGTGATGGTAAAACTTTCTATGCCCCGGCCCTAAAGCGAGAGATGGTGGTGGACGAGGAGGGCGAGATCATGACAACGGAACAGCACCGGACGACGGAGGTCTATATGGACCTCACCTTACTCCACTGCCCCTTGTGTCTCCGCCCCTTGAAGCCTCTAGTTCACGAGGTTCGAATACATGTCGCCCGTTTCCTTGATTGAGCAAGGTGCAGGTTTCTAGATTGACGTGGTTTTTGATTGATTTGTGCAGTGCAAGGGAGGGCACCTGGCCTGTGCGGACTGTCGCGGCGAGCGCCCCGGGAATCAGCGACAGTGCCAGAAGTGCGAGCACGGCGGCGGCTTCGACGTGCGCAACATGCCGATGGACGCCGTCCTCTCCTTGGCGAGGGTTGAGTCACCGCACGAAGGTTGTGGGCTCTATGTCACTTACCCAAAGCTCGCCGATCACCAGAGTGTGTGTCCGCTCGCGCCCTGCAAGTGCCCTGTGCCTGGCTACAGCTACGAAAGCCCGCCGCTGGTGCTCCCCCGCCACATCAGCACCGTGCACCCCATGCCTGTGCACATGATCCAGTATGGCAAGGTGCTCCAGCTGCAGGTGCCGGTGTCAGAGCCGTGACGCTTGTTGTTCGTGGAGGAGAACGGCCGCGCGTTTTTTGTGGCCGGTGGGGCATTCGACATCGACGCGCCTATCGTCGTGTCGGTCGTCTGCATCAGAGCGGGGGCGTCCGCATTGCCGCATTACGCGACCAAGATGTGGGCAAACGGGTCGTCGGGGTCGCCCAGAGGCACGACCGACGCCTTCAAGGTGGAAATAGAGGTGACAAGCAGCAAGGAGCCTGGCGTCGTCGCCGTGGAGGAGCTCACCTACTTCACAGTGCCGCCCCAAGCTGCTGGCCGGGGCTGAGTATTCGAGGATGGTGTCCCTCCACATTTAGATTGACAAGCTCACCTCCTAAATGATTCCATGGTGCCTTCTATTTATCTTAGCACTAATATGATAATATACTCCGACACTAGATCAGCAGTCAAAGTAGGGTTTAGTACGGTCTACTTTAGCTTAAGAGATGGAGGATTTAGATGGCGATGCATCAGTTACTTCAACATCTGATCAATAGTTGAAGTAATTTCCAACGGTTGAAGGGATATTTTGTACCCGTTGGATATAAGATCCTTTGTGTAATAAGTAAACCTAAATAGAAGCTACTTATATGCTTGTTTGTTGAGGAAGTGTTGCATAGCTCTGTGAGTTAACACGACACATCAATGTAGTACTACTTGTATAGTACTCACCCGACTGCGCAGCATACCAAGGCACCAAGCTCGTGTCGTGTTGGTGCCGTGTGCAAGAGATGGTGTGTGCGAGAAGTCCCAAGAGACTCGTGAGCGTAGGTGTGTGCGTGGGAAAGAGGGAGAGTGTCGATGTAATGCGTGTGAAAAAAATACTAGTCAGTGGCTCACCATGAGGATATTCCTGGAGAACGCACCAATAACTGTAAGATCTGCATCCGACGGTGCCAGCTATAGGGCAAAAACATCAGTAAAAAATGAAGTGCCATGGCATTTAACAAAACTGCCAAGCCACGAGCTTTGCTACATGCACAGGCATATATTTTACTGTGTTTACGGGGTGGCTTAGCTGGAATAACATGATTGTAAGAAATAAGTGTGAGGGGCCCCACGCCCCTTAAAAATCAGGGGGGATTAGATAACGAAGGAGTCCGTAAACTCCCCGTATTACTCCGTGCATTAGAATCCATATTACTCCGTGCATTTTAGAATTTTCGCCACAGCACGCCTCTCCCCTACCCATAAAACTACCACACGAGTGTTCGCAGCTGCCATGGTCTACTCCTATGTGTAATCTTCATTTTTCTGAAGCGATCTACAATAAAAGGTTAGGCTTTTGGAGCGTGGTAGGCAGGGGATCTTGGCCTTGTCGGTTTGCTACTGCTCATATGCGGTCGAACATAAGTGATATACCAAGCCGATGCGCGTCACTTCGGTGAGCAACGGGCCGGACATACAGTCTGTTCATGCTAAGCGGCGGGCCGGACTGACCGTGTGTTGGTGCTACTACTTACATGCGGTCGCACTTGTCAGTGATGCACCAAGGCGATGAGCGTCCCTTTGGTGAGCGGTGTGCCAGATCGACCGTGTGTTGGGGCGACGCCAGCGCGACGGGCTGTAAGTTTACCACCTAACTTAATTTGTATGTAAAGGTTGATGCCGGCAACCTCTCGGAGCAAAAAATGAGTAGCCCACTACTGTCTATTTCTATAATCAATTTAGAAAATTTCACGTGTGATCCAACGGTCTAAGTGCTTCTGAATGGCTAGGATTCGCGTCTACAGTAACATCGTTATACCCAACAGTGTCACGTTCTTCCAGCAGCATCATCACGTCAGTGTGATCAATCCATGCAAGAAGCTGGCAAACAACACCTCCACATGTGCCACATGGCTTCATTGAGTTCTCCCGTTATTTTATTCAAAAATATATTGACTGGAAAAGAGAGACATCTCCCCAAACTCGCTCGCATTTTTTTCCTACTTGCTTTGCACGTACTTTTTTTTGCGAGAGAAATTTCCAATCTATTCAGCAATCATGGCACGTACTAGAACAACAACAATAATAAGTTAAAGTCAGCATGCTATAATGATTAAACAATTATATTTGTCTTGAGTTGGATGAGAGAGAAGAGAAGAGAGAATGGAAGTGGGCTGTAGATTAACAACCGGCTACAACACGGGCTCCAACAAACATTGTGAGAGTGTATAGTGGGTCATGCACCACCGGTTCCCAATACCGGTCTCGAGTGTGCCGCCACCTCCTCTGTCAGGGCCGCCCGTCTAGTCCAATAGCTTCTCCACCAAAAACCCCTCCAAACAGCCCACCGGCGACTCCTCCACCTCCTGCTTCTCCTCCGGCGGTGGCTCGCTTTGTTGAGCCCATGACGGTTTTCGCCATTGATCCTCTACAGTACGTGCCTGCGGGCCACCATATTATTGATGGTGGTGCCAATCGCGTACCTTGGACCTCTGTCCCGCCGCCTTCCTTGATTGTGAAGCGGCATGAGGAGTACGTGGTGGCGAAAGTGATGCCATTGCCTCCGCATAATCAGGTGGGACCTGCGCGCGAAGCTGTGGTGGATTTCTTGGAGCACAGAGGAGTTCAGGTTCTATCTGCTCAGCCTTGGATTTGTGGTGTGGGCTTGTTTGAGCTGCATGATGCTGGAGTTCGTTTCCCCCTTCTGCAATTGCCGCCCCAACTGTTGGGTATTAACACCTTTGTTCGTTTCCATAAGCATGATGAGGGTGTCGGTTTTAGTGGAGCACATGGCTTCCATGATGGATGCTTGATGGTTTTGGGAATTCCTCTTGATCTCCACAATACAGAGAATATCTGCACTGTTGTCAACACTTCTGGGAAGTTTCAACATTGTGTAGAAGAAGATCCATATATGGTCAGATCGATTGTGTTTGCCTCTTTCCCGGAGGATATCTTAGTCCTGAGGGATGTGGTTTTCACTAATTATGCTGCTTATGGTGGAGCCAAGGTCTCATGGACAACACCTTGTTACATTTTAGGTGCAAACTTTGCTAACCAGATGCGTGAGGGCGAAGATCCTATGCCAATTGATGGTAACCCACATCCCTTGCTAGGAGCTCTGTTCCGTAACATTCATAACTTTGTTTTGCCCCCATATCCGGCTATTGGCTGGAATGATCTCCCGCCAGTGCCTCCCTCAAGGGATAATTAGGTGGACCCGGATAACTGGGGACATGCTCACTAGGGAGATGATGATGTTGATCTGCAAGGTGACCAAAACCCCATGGCTCAACCTGTACAAGACCAAGAATCCATTGTTATTGACAACTCAATGCAGTCCGAGTCTGAAGTCCAATTGGAGGAGCCTCCACAACAGTTTTTTGATGTCAATGATCGGGCTATTGTGCCATATCAGCCGCCTGGAATTCAGTATGACAAAATTGTTATTGCCTATGTCAAGCTTGCTTATGGGCCTGTCCTGCCACCTGAGATGCTTGGAAACGCACTTTTGAATCTCTCATGCAGTTCTTTCCAAATTATGATATCCCAAAACAGATGCGAGTGGTTGATCTGCAGCCCATTGTGCTGTCTAAGAGGATCTGGGCTTTTGCTTTCGATGATGTTCAAGTGCTCTCACGGATTCGGTGGAAGGAGGCCCAGGTTGCCAGCAAGCGCAGGCCCGTTGCAAGAGCTCTTTTCTCTGAACCTGAGATATCTGACACTACTCTTTCTGAGCCACCGGTTGATAGTCAGGTCATGCTACATGCACCGTGGGAGCCCCAGTCTGATGAGGTTTTCTGGTTCTTAGTTTAGTGTGACAAAAAGAAGTCCCGCCATTGCAAAACTTTGGCTCCAACACCTATTGTGGATACTGAAGTACATCGATGCACTCGTGATTCTATTAAGAGAGATGGTTTCAAGCCTGTCTTCCAGGAACTTCAGTAGTAGCCTAATAATAAGAAGCCTAAATGCAAGCCTCTCACTGCATCTCTGTCAGAGGATCTTCGAGGTTCAGAAACCCCAAATGCAGGGCCGCCTCCAACTCCTATCAGGCTGATTCAAGAGATTGGCTGTGATCTTCAGATACCTAATGAGCAGCTCACTGTGGATAAGCTTATGGCTAATCCCAAGAATGACAAGGCATCTGGTGATGATGATTAGTCTCTATGAGCTTTTGGGTTTGCCTTGCCCATAATATGGCAGTGTCTTTTGTTCTTTGCCAACTGGCTTTTTATTATCCATGTAATAATTTAGGGCTAGAACCTTCTTGTGTATTGGGTTTAAACTATCTGAAGTACTACTGTGTAGTGCTCTTTTGCTACTTTATAGTTATGGTTTATTATGAGTACTCATAGTTACAAGAAATGGAGTATGCTGTGTTGGAATGTGAGAGGGCTTAACTCCCCCGCTAAAAAGCGTGCTGTTAAACAGAAAATTGAGGAGAGCCAATGTGTGGTAGCATGTTTCCAAGAAACTAAATGTGGAAACTTTGACATCAGAGAAATCAGGGCTTTCTTTCCCATGTATTTTGATACTTTTGCTTTTGCACCATCTGTGGGTGCCTCTGGAGGGATTCTTCTGGTGTGGAACTCTTCTTTGTTGTATGGTTTGTTGGTGGAGGTGCAACCTTTTGCAATGATTGTTCGTTTCACACATTCTTGGTTTATAGAGAATCAAAGTTGATTTACCAATGAGTCGCAAAATGCTATGGTTCTTCCATATGATTTCTGAATTTATTCAGAAGTAATTCGTCGAGATCGTGCACCCTTTTCTTATTTATCCGAAAAATACTAAAAAATATTATAAAGTGCAGCCGGATAGATCCAATCTATTCTTGAAATAGACAACTTGCACACACTCCCTTTCCAAAAAAAAATCAAAACACCAACCACTACAGTTAGATTTATTAGATTTGTTGCTAAAATACTTCCAAGCAAAACAATGAACAATGGTCTTTGGTGTCTGTTTATGGACCTTGTCAGGGGGAGGCTAGAGGTAACTTTGTGTCCTAGTTATATAATCTTAATATCCTAGTTGATAACAATTGGTTGATCATTGGGGATTTTAATTTCATCAGATCCTCTGAAAATTGAAATTTGCTAGGAGGAGATATAAATGACATTTTTATCTTTAACGAAATCATTGGTCATCTGTCACACCCTGCATTTTGTAACATGCTGTTTGTAACTTTGAAGCATGAAAATTTGGACCAGCAAATTTTTTTAGCATCATTTGGCTTTTATTTGGAATTGAGTTTTCTTCATTTGCTTTTTCATGTGCTCATTAAAGTCAACTATGATCTCTTGTAGATTTCATCTCCACACCCAAAACTTCTGCCCAATGATCATGCCAAGTGTTATATAGCAGTATAGTATTTTCTTACAAAATTAATTTGGCCAAAAAGTATTTTATGAATTTAGTTTTTCAAAAACCCCTGAATTGAGATTTGCACTGCAAGTACTTGATTAAGGGTGTGAAAATTATTTCAAAAGGTTTATTTGAGACCTAGTAGTCATAGGACTCCCAAAAACCACAAAGGTATAATTTTAAAAGTTATTTTCCTATTTTATTTAAAAGCTTTTTCTTAAGGCCAGAAATGGTCTTTAATAGGGGAAAATTATTTAACTTTTTCAAAAATATTTGCCAAAATTCAGAGAGACTCATAGGACATATATTGTCCATATATGAGAGTTTCAACACTTGGTCATGTTCAAAATAATGGGCTAAACCCTTTAAAACCCTTTCTGGATATTTCAAGCTTTTGAAATATTTACAAAGGAATTTTTCTCCAAAAATTCCAGGGAAATTCTATCATGCCATATATGACATATTTGATGATCTTGCCAAGTCCCATGCCTTGGGAAGCAAGAATACCTCCTCAAACCCCTTCATAACCATTCTGTCCATATTTGAAGTTTGAGCAACTTTACATTGCCAAACCTGTCCAAATGCTCTCAAACTTGGTGCACATGCTAGAATGGCCTAATAAGGCACCTAGACCAAATGGCAAAAGATTTGGAATAGAGCAACTTGATCAGATCACCTCAAAACCCTTTTTGTTCAAATGCAAATTTGAACAACTTTACATTACCAACTTTTTGTCTGGAGCCTCAAACTTTGTGGGCATGATCAATACCCCAAATGATGATGCTACACCAAGTGGTGCATCAAGGGGAGATGATTAGCTTGACTCAATCAAGATGAAACTGTTTCTGTTGATTTCTAGGGTTCACCAAAGTTACATTGGCTAGTTTCTTCAAATGAGCCCAAATTTGGTGAAGCACCCTATTTTCTCATGTCTTTCAACCCTGTTAAGTGCCATGTCAAGTGGACCTCATTTACTTGATCAAACACAGATCAAACACCTTCTGCAAAAATTCTAAAACCTCTATTTTGACCACTTTCACTTTTCTCCATGGCCTCAACTTCTTACCACAGGCCCATCGAGTTACCAGCAACCTCCAGTAACTCCCCCAGCACCTCAGCTCCATGATTGGGGGGTGAAACCTCAGCTTTACCTTGCTGTACAGCCAACTTTCATCTTGTTACCAGCCCTCCCCCTCTCTCTCTGCAACCCCAGAGCATCCAAGGCCTCAGGGCAATTCTTTACTCCTTCCTCTACGCCCCAGACACTGTTGGACACGCTGGGACGGGCCAAACCGGCAAGAGCACGCTGATGCCGGTCATACGCACGCTCCAGAGCGCGTGAACAGTGCGCCTCGCACGCTGGCTCGGGCCAATCGCCGCTCCCCGACAGCCTCGGGCCTCCCCCTCGCGCCAGTCGAGGCGCCTCGACGTCCGCGACCTCCCCGGCGCTGTCCCCCCTCCTCCTGCGCCCTCCAGTAGCCGCCGTCGCACGCGCGTTGGCCGCCCGCGGCAGCCACTCCTCTGCCTCGCACGCGCGCGCCTCTCTGTCGCTCCCCCGCTCCTCCTCTTACCTCAGCTGGACGTGGAGCTCGTCCAGCAGCTCCACAGACCCATTCCCCAAGCCTCCCGTGCGCTGTAGCCTCGCCGATGAGCTCGCCGGCGCACTGGACCACGGGTCCCCGTCGGTCCCCTATAAATAGACCCCCCCCCCGAGCTCCTCCAACACCACCACCAGCCTCACACCTCTCCACTGATCCCTCCTGCACCCTCAGTTCGACCCCGGAGCGCCCCAGTGCTCGGGATCGACCGAAGCTCCGCCGCGTCGGGCCGCCGGCGATCTCGAGGTACAAGCCTCCCCTGCCTCTCCTTCCGCTCATTTCGGAACCGCCGCACCTCACTGACCCTTTCCCCTCTCTTTCCCCCTCCATTTGCAGTCGGAAACGACCCCGACCACCGTCCTCCGACGAGCCTCCGCCGTCGCACCTCGCCGCCGGTGAACCAGGGCTCCCCGCCGTGCCGCACTACCACCGCTGCAACCGCGACACGACACTGAGTCCGTCCCTGGCCTCCGTTGCCGTCGCCGTGGCCGGTATCGTCGCCGGTGAGCTCGCCTGTCATCCCCCCACCTCTCTCCCCTCCTTTGTGCCGCTGACCCACGGGCCCCGCCCGTCAGGTTTGAAACCTGACGTGCGCGCGCGCTGGCACCGTGCGGCTGGGCCAGTCTGTCTGGGCCGTGCACTGTGGCCTCTTCTGGCCCAGTGCACAGGCCCCTTTTTCTCTTTTTCTTTTCTGTTAATGTTTTAAACATTTATGCAGAAAAGAATATTGATCCAAACTAAATATTTCCAACTCCTAAAATCTTGCAATATTCCAACCTATTTAATGGTACCACTTTCATTCAAATCCATGAAACTTTTCTGTACTGTTCAAATTTAAATTCAAATTTGAGCAGTATAACTCCTGATTAAAAATCAATATATCCTATTCTGTAACTCCAAAACTCCAACTAAGACTTTTCCCCATCTTAGAAAACCCTCTAGTATTTTACAAAAATGAGTTGACATTTTTCTGAGCACTTTGGTTTTTCTGTTTTGTTTGTATTCTTATTTTTCCGTGGTTATTATGCGACGTATAGATCCCGTATTTGACGAGGTTGCTGTGGAAGAAGAAGGAGAAGGACTAGAAGACTTTGAAGACCAAGCCAATCCAGGCAAGCAGCCCTTTGACCATGATACACTTGTTCCTCGGAACCCGTTTGTTTCCGATACATGATGATAGGGTTACGATGGTAACCTAGATGAACCACCACATGATGCATGCTTTATTGTTGATCTTGCTATATGCTAGATGACATGCAATAGTTGGTCTTGATGCTTATATGATGCATGTGTGATATGAACCCCCGTAGTTGAAAACTTTGCATGAACCCATCGGGTGCCCCTAATGCCCGAGGGTGATAAAGTGTTAGGTCATCACTTGAGAAAGAAGTGATGTGCCGGTAATATCATGAGCATGGTGGAATGATGGATTAGATTTATGTGTGACTACCGTCCCAACCAAACATGTGCAACCACACTACCCCTTATGGGACGGGGCTTTATTGATTACTTAGGTCGATACTAGCATGGTGCCCGCATTACTAGTGACGCGAAGACTTGAGGTCTTTCCCGGGACGGGGTCGTGCTTGGATAGACGACCATGACTGTTTTTACAGGGCACCGGACACACCGTTGGTCCCTTCGGGTATGCGTGAACATTGAAATTAGGGCAAGTCCCGTGATCTATTGTTTGTACCCAAAGGCCGTGTGCCAACGAGTGGACTCTATGTTAGTGTCGTCTAAGGAAAGGTAATGACCGGGTGCTCACCCCGGGTACTTGAGGTACCGCGTGTCGTGGATGACACGGAAGTTCCCCGGATCTTGTGGGTAAAGTGCGCAACCTCTGCAGAGTGTAAAACTATTCGAATAGCCGTGTCCACGGTCATGGACAGTTGGGTGGTGCTACTTAAACTATGTCCAGAATTTTACTTCTTTGGTGATACATGGTGTGTGATGAGTCAAGATGGTGACTTGACTCGGTGAGATGAATTATATTCATGTTGATATCGGTAACCTGTCTTCGAGGTTACGCGAGGTTATTGATGCATAAACTTGATGATGCCATATTGTCCTAGCCTCCTGCTAGATTGTTCATTATTATTCAAATTGCATTGTTACTTGAACCACATCATGGGTTGCTTGCGAGTACATTCAAAGTACTCATTGGCTTGCCACTGGTTATTTAATTGGCCAGGCATGGAAGAGCAGGATTATGAGGAAGAGTTCTTTGGAGACGATCATGCGAACTAGGACGCTATCCCAGTCAGAATGCCTGTAGGGTTAAGGCAGATGGCATGGGTTCTACCCGTTTTATCGAAGACTTCCGCTACTTGAGTTATTTGCTATTCAGCCCGTGAGGCTCTATCTATGTAAGACTTGGTCGTAATGGCCTTAATTCGTGTAAGACTATTTGTATGGATGTAAGACTCTTGTTATTTCAGCTTCTGTGTGTTCAGTGAGCATTGATCTCTGGGATCACTGTACACGTGCATTCGGTGATCTCGACTCCCAAGTCGGGGTCCCCACATCATCTTGGTCTCCTTGAGCTGCCTCTTAAGGGAGATCTTTTACCTGATCTAACATGCATGACTCTCCTTTGTTCGAACAATTGAACTGGTTTTTCACTTCCACTAATTGGATTTCCATTTATCCTTTTACTGAGGCTCTTCCTTTAGCTAGGACTGCTTCAGATCATGTGCCATGTGTTGTGGTGATCAAAACAACTATCCCAAAGTGCAAAATCTTCAGATTTGAGAATTTTTGGGTCCAAATGGTGGGATTTCTTGAGTGTGTGCAGAAATCATGGAGAAAACCATCTCCTAAATCCCACTCTTCTGCAATTATTGCCGATAAGCTTAAAATCCTCAGGCAAGATCTAAAGAAGTGGCAAACTGGTTTATCCAAGATGAAGTTGCTCATTTCTAATTGCAATAAAGTCATTTTGTTACTGGACAACTTGGAGGAGATCAGACCTTTGTTTAGGCAGGAGTTCAACTTCAAAAAAATTGTCAAACTGTATTTGGAGAAGTTGCTGCACTTATAGTTTTTGTACTGGAAGAAGAGATGTACTATCAGATACATCATAGTGGGAGAGGAAAATACCAATTTTTATCATGCCATGGCTATAGAAAGATTCAGAAGAAATTCTATCTCTAGCTTGCAGCTACCTGATGGTACAGTTATTTCGGAGCACACTCAAATGGAAGGAATGATCTGAAGTGCTTTTAAAGGGAGGATGGGGGTTTCCAGAGGCATTGTCATGGGTTTTGATTTGTCTGTTCTGCTTAAACATGTGCCTGGCTTAGAGGTTTTGACCAAGCCTTTTACTATAGAGGAAATTGACTTGGTAGTTAAACATATGCCAATTGATAAGGCCCCTGGACCGGATGCTTTTAATGGTCTCTTTTTAAAAAATGTTGGCACAAAGCATGATTTCTATGCTTTGGCCCATGATTTTTATGATGGTAAAGCCAAATTGGAAAACATCAATGGGTCCTTCATTACTCTCATACCTAAGAAGTTCTGACCTGAAGTGGTTGGGGATTACATGACAATTTCTTTGACTGGTGTGGGGGTTAAATTTCTGTCCAAAATGGCTGCTAATAGGTTCCAAGAGTTGATCATGATGTGAATTCATAAAATTCAATATGGTTTTATTAAGTCTAGGACCATTCAAGATGGTATTGGATGGACTTTAGAGTATCTGCACCAATGCCATCAGTCTAAAAGGCCCATTCTAATTCTCAAACTGGATTTTGAGAAGGCTTTTGACTCCATTGATCAAGAAGCTATCTTTAAGATTATGAAGCACAATGGGTTCAATGCCAAATGGATCTGTTGGGTTAAAGATCTTTTGACCTCTGGGACTTCATCAGTTCTTCTGAATGGTGTGCCCGGCAGTCAATTTGTGTGCTAAAAAGGTTTTTTCTGAGAAGATTTGTGCAATATGCCGATGACACTCTGATAGTTGTCCCAGCTGATGAAAAGCAACTGTTAGCCATTAAGAGAATGTTGTTTGTTTTTTCTGAGTCAACTAGGCTTGATGTCAATTACCACAAATCTTCTATGGTTCCAATTAATGTTCCCTAGGAGGAAACTCAGAGATTAGCCTCCATTTTTGGTTGTCAAGTTGGAAAGATGCCCTTCACATACTTGGGCCTGCCTGTAGGAACTACCAGACCTACAATGTGTGATTTGCTGGCTCTGGTCACTTGCATGGAGAGGAGAATGACTGCTACTTCATCTTTTCTAGCCCAGGAAGGTAGACTGCAATACCTCAACTCTCCTTTATCCTCCTTGCCAATTTTCTTTCTTTGCAGTCTGTTTATCCCTCCTGGTATTCTGAAGCAACTTCAGAGGATTCAAAGGCAATGTTTGTGGAGGAAAATAGACAAGAACCTACTCCATCTTTGGCTTCTTGGGATTTTATTTGTAGGCCCAAGAATAAAGGTGGGCTTGTCATTCTTGATCTTGGTTTTCAAAATGTGGCTTTGCTCCTGAAACATGTTAACAAGTTCCTCAACAAAGCTAATATCCCATGGGTCCAACTCATTTGGAGTTCTTATTACCATGAGCTTGTACCTCAAGGAACTACTCCATGTGGGTCCTTTTGGTGGAAGGATATTATTAAGTTGTTGGACCAATTCAGAGAAATCTCTTGGGCTAAGGTCAATGAAGGTGATACTGCTCTTTTTTGGCAGGATAAATGGCAGGTTGGTAACTCTGTTTTGCCTTTGTAGCACAGATTCCCAAGGTTGTTCTCCTATGCCAAAGATACTCTATTTTTAGTGAAGGATGGTTTTAGTAATCCAAATCTGCTGTCTTGGTTTCATCTGCCTCTATCTGGGCAAGCCCATCATGAGCTTCAGAATCTGCAAAATCTGTTATAGAGTTATGAGAGGAATGCGGAGTTAAAAGATGTTTGGTCCTAGCATGGGTCTGACAAACTCTATACCCCTAAGCAGTTTTATATCTCCAGGTTCACAAATCATACTTTCAACCCTCTTATGATTTGGATTTGGAAAAGTTGCCGCACCATGAAAATTAAAGTCTTTTCCTGGATGCTCTTCATGGATCGCCTCAACACCAAGGATATGGTTGAAAGAAGCCATTGGCATATTGATGATGGAGTTTGTTGTGTGCTCTGCCCCACACGCATCAGGGAAGATAGGGATCATCTCTTCTTTAATTGCAACTTCAACCAGAGGGTCTGGAACTTCCTTCAGATTGAATGGGAGGTTGGTAATGACATGGGTCAGGTTGCCCTCACTGCTAAGAGAAATTTTGCACATTGTTTCTTCGCTAAGGTGGTCTTCACAGCTTGCTGGAACATTTGGCTTACCAGGAATGGGAAAGTATTTAGAAAGGAAAGGCCTAGTTTTAACAGATGGAGATGGGCTTTTGTTCATGATATGATCTTACTTTCCCATAGGATTAAGGTGAGGCATAAGGAGGATTTGGTTAGATGGGTCTCCTTTCTTCCTCCATAATTGTACTTTCCTTCTTTTTAGTTGTACATAGTTAGTGCTTTCTTTCTTTGGTTACCATGTGTAGCCCTTGTAACTTATATGATCTTTTTAATAAAAGGCTGTGGGGGTTTTCCCTACAGTGTACAGTAAAAAAAAGTTGTACTGCTTACCAACTAGTACTAGTATACACGTTTGCTATATGGTTGACTATGTATGACATGGCAACACGTTGTTGGCTATACTATTAACCATGCTCAAAGTACTAATGCCACATCCTCTAACAAGTCTTTCAACATGCGTCAAATTATAAATATGGCGGCTAACTGCCCTTCGAGAAATGTGCTCCACCGTGTACACGCGCGTGTGTGTGACGGGTGGCAGTGCGTGCACGTGTGCACCTCTTCTCTTCACCAGTCAACGTGTACGTGCAGTGCAAATTAATTTGGAAGTATATTAAGTGCATGCGGATATTAAGTAGGATATTATTTGCGTATTATTATGTGATTAGCACTATATTTGGCTGCACGCTAAACGTGTTGAGCTCTCGACATTGAAGCTGTCTAGATCATTGGATTGACATTATTTGATGGCCGAGATTAATTGGATCGGCCTATTTGGGTCTTTTTTATATTGGTATAGATATAGATATATATACATGTCGTCCATGGCTCCACCTAGTGGGTGTGTTAGAGAGAGAGGGAGATGGTGTGTCCCACATGCCTCTATACATATGTTTCTCTCAAAGAGAGTCCTAAATACATAGTATATGTATGTGGAGTGGTCGATATAGGAGAAAAGCAGGGAAGGGATCGTTTACGCATGTATCGATAGACACGGACAAAGGGAATAACTTTACGAATGTACGAGCACTAGGAAATAGTGGGGGTGCATGTTGGAAGATGATGCGAGAGGCCAACCAGGCGAAGACAAGGCAGGAGTACAAGAGCAAGATCGATAATTAAAGAGAGGGGACGATAACGTGCGTGGGCGCGCTTGTCTGGTTGATAGACAAAGCGGAAGGCATGGATGATGAGATGGGGAGGGGCAATTAATGTGTGTCTAGCAGGCGGTCCTATGTAGAGTGGTCGTGGTTTGGTCGATGTGTGCGTGGGTGAAGAGGGGGAGACTTAACACTACAAAAAAACCACTTCTGTGATAATATGTGTTTGTCACAGTAGGTCACGTTTTCTGTCATGCATGTACATCCATGACGATTTGATGACAGAATCAAGATAGTCATACCTGTCCTGTCGTAGAAGTGTTCCATGACAATACCAAAATTATCATCACGGAAGTGTCCACTTCCATGACAATAAATAGTGCGTCATGGAAGTGCTTTCGCCAAGGGTAACCGACATGTGGCATCCACCATAAAGGCACACCATTAACCCTATCGGGTCCGGTTTTGGATCCGATAACCCGTTAACAGCCAGGACCAATGGGGTTTTTCCACGTGTAAAATTCTCATTGGCTGAAGGGACCACGTGTCACCTCCTTGTGTGGATATATGTCAACCGAGCAATGGACAACAGGCGCCTATGATACGTCGACATGTGGCGCGACCCGAAATTGGCCTATTCAATTCTAAAAAGGCCGGCCCAGCCAAATTTATTGGGCTGGCCCATTAATGGCCTGCTTGCAAAAGGCCCATTCGTAGTTAAGGCCCGTAGGAATAGTGTCAAATCAGCCCGTCCATGGCCCATTTTAGATTTTGCATCATTGCGGCCCATGGTGTGTTCTGGCCCGTTAACAATCCACTAAGTACTTGGGCCGAATTATAGTCGAGTGTGTTTTCGGTCAGTGAAAGGTCCTGCTACATTCGGGCCCTTTTATTGCCCGATGAAACTTTCGGCCCATATAAGACTAGGATGAAATTGGGCCATATTCGTCCAGGTCTGACATTCGGCCTATCAGTGGCCCATTGCAGATTTGTCCCACTTCCAGCCTATTATGCTTTTCGGCTTGTTAACGTCCGATGCAACCCATGGGCCATATGAGGCCCAACGTCACATTAGGCCTACTAAAGGCCCATATACTTGCTCATACAAATGAAGCCCGACTGCTCTTCCGGCCTGTTAAAGGCCCGTCTTGTAGGTCAGCGCATTTGCGGCCCGTCTGACTTTCGCCCCGTGAACGATCCGAATTGCAGATGGGCCAGTACGAGTTGAGATGCATGGGCCTAATCTGGTCCAATCATCTTTCGGCCTCTTAAAAGTCATGCGCATAATCTAGCCCAATTACAACCCAATCTGACTTTCGGCCTACTGAAGGCCCTTCTTATTTATGAGCCATATTAGGCCTACGAGATATTTACACATGTTAAGGGCCTATTGTTAGCCCAAATTATGTTAGGCCTATTGACAGCCCACTGCGGGCACAAACCTATCAAAAATAAGAAAGCTTATACTGATTTAGGCCTGGATATTTTAAGTTGGCTACATGCCGATTACGACCCATAACTGTTTTTTGCGGAATTTGAATTTTGGCCGAAAGAAGATCGATGATGCCAAATACATTACCAAGATAAACTTACACTATACAAAAATAGCGTCATAATTTCTATGGTCTTTGACAGCACGGTAAATGTTGTATCACAACAAAATAAATTACAGACATACAACAAAAGGCCTGTTGGCATAAAAGTTTACAGTCCTTGCACCATCAGATGTATAGAAGCATAGATCATTTGACGTGAGAGATAATGTTTCAGGCTGTAGAATTTGATGGAGCAGCATGACCTTCCCCATTTTTCCGCCATTGCTCTTGAACAACGAAACAAATGTCTGATAGTCTGGTTTCAAAACCATTCATATCTTGACGACATATGTCAACCACTATTCTTGTTTCAGAAACGACATCCACTAGGGATTGGACTTGTGTCTGGAGCACAGATATATCACTTTTTCTAGCCAGAAGATTTTGTTCATTAGGCGATTTGGACGAGGTTACCGTGACAACCAACCCAGAATTACGCAAGAAGGTGCTTTTTGCACTGTTAGCGGAGAGATACTAACACACTGCAGAAAGAGGTGACATTGTGTCTGTGGTAGCGTCGTCACCTTTAGGTGGTTGTGGCTGTTCAATCATTTGTTCCATAGCTTGCTGAAAATTTGAATTTGTAGATTAGTGTACCAGATAAGTTACTAATGAGACAAAAACAAACAAACTAGGTTTCACGTTTATACATAACTTATTTTGGTGAGCTGCTGTAATATATTAGCATGTATTGTAGTGATGAAATCACTTTCGAAACCTATGTCCATGTAGCATGCCGACTGTATTGTCTATTTCCTCACATTCATTGTATCTAAGGATAAAGGGGACATGTTAAAATTAGTATGAACATAGTATGACATCATTCATATCACGGGCAAACAAATATCAAACAAACATGCTATTGTACCATTGTGTGGGCACATGAACATCACAACTAGATTACTAATCAAGACCAAATGAATATCCTTCCACTCTTTTAAACCGTGTAAGGTGAAATGATACATTAAGACAACTGTGTATAAAAGTGAACAGAGTAACTGACATTGGCTGCAAACCAAGTAGCTAAATGAACATGTCACAGTAACAAGCAGTTCAAAGGCATGAGGAGCAAGGACTTACAACAGTGGCTTGAACTAGTGGGCCCATGCCCTTCGTCTTGCTGGTGTTTCAATCCTTGAATATTTGCACTGCATAGTTCAGGTTCTTTTTGGTCCGCACGGGCTTTCCTCAGTATTTGGAACAAGTCAATATAGATACGATAATATGACACACCACAAATAAGGAAAAAGCAGCTATTTACAAGAGCCTTGCAGTGTGCAATATAGCTACGAGATCCTGTTGTCTGTTGGAATTTCACTTCAGAACGGTTAGTCTTGTTCTTCAAATAGTTAGCCTTGAAGAAGATAGACTTGTAAGGCACATACGTAAATATGAGTTCAATATGTGATCTCATCACATACATATACCCTACCTGGTACTTTGGACCAGACCAATGTTTAACGAGGGCTGTCCAGTCTTCATCCGTAATATATTGCACTGGAGATTTTTGGGCGATTTCATTGTTAGCCTTGCCTTCAAAGTGAGTTTTTCTAATGTGATACCGATACCGTCGCAGAGCAGACTTAAGAACATGAGTGCATGCTTGTTTAGTTGCATCATCTTTCAGATCCAACTTGAACCTCATCTATTGAAAAAAGAATGGGAGTCTCATTAGGAGGAAGCTAGAAAGTATGAGACAGAGCAAGACAATATTAAAAATTGCGATGAATAACATTACTTATGGATAAATGGCCAAGGTTACATTGGGTATCGTCTTTTGAATTCCTGTACTGGATCCATGTTGGGAGGATACGTGCATGACACCTAACGGCAACGGCTGCCTCTGATACTAACTTGGCTGACTCTGTAGCATCACAGGGCCCTTTTTAAACCTTCCTCAAAATGGATCCATTCTTCCTCCTTTAGATTTTGTTAATCTGCCAAGCATTACCCCTGATGTATGTTTCCTCTTGTGCCGTGGTGCTAGTTCAACAACGAAGATGGAAAGTGTTAGTGCACATCAATCTGTGAGAGTACATATAAAGGAGCATGCAACTGCAACTTGACTCGGCCAGGTACCATCTTGGTGTTGATGCTCATGAGGTTCATATGATCTTGTCAAGTCCTGTACTATCAGCAGTGCTTCTGAAGTAGTGTTAGGTATGAAGGCATCTTGGGAACATGCCACTTGCGGAGCAAACAAACTAGTAACTCGTTGAGATGTCGGTATAGTTGAAGGAAGTGCTATAGCTGGTGGAGCAGGGGATACTATGTTTGTAGATTTAGCCGGTGGACTTGGACATTCTACTACACTATAAGTACCAGCAGAATCTTGAGGGAAGATCCTTTTCCGTTGCACCCCGCGAGTAACACCATTCCCTACTATATTCTTTTCCTTGCTCTTTTTCGACTTTGCCATGTCAAGACGTACCCACAACACAAAAAAATAAATTTCTCTCTCCAGAACTCATTAATGCATGATATAGACTAGCAATACTTTGATGTAAGACAACTGTATGAGGAGGATGAAATATGTAAGAAAAACAGGACAACCCGACATATTCACACCTACGATGTGTAAACTAAGCAGAAGGATTTTCAAGAATTAGAAGCAATGTAAGCTAGACACCATATGAAAGATGCAACCAATATCACTCTGACAAGTTAAAAGTGTCTTGTCATAAGTGGCATTTACAAAAATTAGAAGCAGTACAACCTAGAAATCAATGCAACATGCAACCAATATCACACTGCCAAGTTAAAAACATCCAATCATAAGAGATTGATGCGACATACACAACAACATAACTTTGATGTAAGAACATGGTACGATAGATAGATGCAGTGTATTCTAGAAACAGAAAGGCATGTCATATGCACATGTATAACGTATAAACTCAGCAGGTGCAATTTAATCAAATTAGAGGAAATACAAGCTAGACACCATATGCAACATGAAACCAATTGTTAGAATGTCACTTAGAGCAAGCACCTGAGATGGTGGAGTAGGGGAGATGAACTCATCATATGGACTTGGGACTTCAACTGCATTAGCAGTAGAAGGGGCAAATCTAGAGAGCCTTCGTTTGCGTCGCTCTGGAGGACCACCATCATCCCCTAACTTACTCTTTTCCGTCCTCTTTTTTGATATTGCCTTCTG
Source organism: Secale cereale (assembly GCA_902687465.1). Classification (NCBI taxonomy): domain Eukaryota; kingdom Viridiplantae; phylum Streptophyta; class Magnoliopsida; order Poales; family Poaceae; genus Secale; species Secale cereale. The sequence continues at coordinate 555,194,341 of LR738712.1, forward strand.
AAGTCAAAACCACAAGAAAGGAAATAAAATTAGTTCTGCGTAACTCATTGATGCATGATAAATACAAACACTTCTTTGATGCAAGGCAAGTGCATGATAGGAGGTTGGAATATATATGAAAAGGACATCATTGCATGTTCAGACCTATGATAGGAGGATGAAATATGTATGAAAAATAGTAACATAAGGCATTTGAACAAAAATAGAAGAAATGAAGGCTAGGCACCATATGAACATGCAACCAATATTACTCTACCAGGTAAAGAGTTTCTCTTCATAAGTGCCATTTCAACAAATTAAAGCCAGTAGAAGCTAGAAGACAATGCAAGATGCAACCTATACCATAGAAAGGCATGTCATATGGACATGTATAGCGTATAAACTCAGCAGGTGCAATTTAATCAAATCAGAAGAAGTACAAGCTAGACACCATATGCAACATGAAACCAATTATCAGACTGTCACTTAGAGCAAGCACCTGAGATGGTGGAGTAGGGGGATGAACTCATCATATAGACTTGGGACTTCAACTGTAGTAGCAGGGGAAAATCTAGAGAGTCTTCGTTGGCGTCGCTCTAGAGGACCACCAACATCCCCTAACTTGCTCTTTTCCTTCCCCTTTTTTGATATTGCCTTGTGAAGTCAAAACCACAAGAAAGGAAACAAAATTAGCTCTGCATAACTCGTTGATGCATGATACAGACGAACACTTCTTTGATGCAAGGCAAGCGCATGATAGGAGGATGGAATATATATGAAAAGGGCAGCATTGCATGTTAACACCTATGATAGGAGGATGGAATATGTATGAAAAATTGTAACAAAATGCATTTGAACAAAATTAGAAGAAATGAAGGCTAGGCACCATATGAACATGCAATCAATAACACTCTACCATGTAAATAGTATCTCGTCGTAAGTGCCATTCCAATCAATTAGAAGCAGTAGAAGCTACAAGACAATGCAAGAGGCAAACCTATACAACACTCCCAAGTTAAATGTGTCTTATGGGTAAGTAATTGTTGCAAGATACACAACAATACTTTGATGTAAGAACATGGTGTGATAGACAGATTTATTATGTTCTAGAAACAGGAACATGTGTCATATTGACAGGTATAAGTTGTAAGCTACGCAGATGCAATTCAACAAAATTAACAGCTATACAAACTAGACATCATACATAACACAACCACATATAACAGTGCCAAGTTAGAGCAAGCACCTCTGATGATGGAGTAGGGGAGAAGTGCTCATCATCTACACTGCTATGTTGACTGTCCAGCCTTGTGTTGTCTTGTGAATCTTGCTGGGAGGATGGCAGAGTAGAATCTATAGAGACCCTCTATTTGAGTTTCTGAAAGAGCAATCATGTCCTTACAGCATGTTTTGATGTTGATGACAATATACATGTAGGGGACTAACAATGACTGCTAAGTATATCTCAGGTGTTATTCCCTAGTTCATCTAATTGTGTGGATCAAGAGCATACAAAGTGATCTTACCCAAAGATGAAGCATATAAGTGATTTCATGTTTGTCTTCTTGAGTATAGGATCCCGCACTATTAAGAGGGGATCGATGTGGCAGTTAAAGGCTTGCTCATGCCACAAACCTTCGTTCCATACTGGAAATACTCAAAGTCATAGGTTCTGTCCTTTGGCTGCCGGATGTCCGGGCTTCAGGCCGGATGTCCGGGCTTCGAGCCGGATGTCCGGGCCGCACGCCGGATATCCGGGCATAGCTATCCAGAGAGCACTTATGTGCTGTACTACACAACGGATGTCCGGGGTTTTTCCCCGGATGTCCGGCTCTTCCTGATACGCCGGATGTCCGGGCCATATCCCGGATGTCCGGCCTCCACCGCCCGAACAACGCAGAGGTTCTGTCATCTGCTGTGATCACGCCGGATGTCCGGCCTTCTGCCGGATATCCGGGCCTTCCAGACATGCCAGATGTCCGGGCTTGAACCCCCGGATGTCCGGGCCCTCAGTTTCCTCGCCTGTCTGGTTCTGTTCTTCGTACTCTACCGGGCCGGATGTCCGGCCCCCTGCCCGGATGTCCGGGCCCCTGCCCGGATGTCCGGGCTGCTCACTCATTTACACTACAACGGGCAGATTCTTGCTTTAACTATATATAGCCCCTCTTCCCCTCTGGAGAGGGTTGACCATTCACTTTGAACAAACCCTAGAACACATTTTCCCATCTCTCACACCTCCACACCAAATCTTAGATCCCCAAGGGATTTGAGAGCATTTGTGAGAGGTTGTCCAATCAAGTGATAGATCCACTCCTTCCCCTTCTCAACACCAAAGGAAATTGTGATTTGAGCAAGTCTTGAGCTTTTCCCCATCGTTCTTGTTACTCTTGGAGGTTGGAGACTCCTAGGCGGTAGGAGTCTTTCGGTGAGGAATCAAACTCTGTGATTACCCCCGGAAAAGTTTGTAAGGGTTACCACTAGTGGTTGGGAATCGCCTTCGTGGTGATATCTCAAAGAGAGAATAGGGTGAGCCTTCGTGGCGTTGGTGTGCCTTCGTGGTAGCACCCACCTCTCTAAACGGTGACGTAGCTTCCCTCCAAGGAAGTGAACATCGGCATACATCCTCGTCTCTCGAAGTTTCGGTTATTCCTAACCTAAACTTCCTACTTGTGGTTACTTGTTATTTAAGTTATTACTTGTATCTCATTGTGTTACTTTACCTACCTAACCGTGTAGCTTGCTTAACTTGTTAAGCATCTTACTTGCAATTGTTAGGCTCACTTTCATATTTAGTACCATTGCCTAAAAATTGCTAAGTAACAATTAAAATTTGGAATTGTACCTATTCACCCCCCCCCCTCTAGGTCCATCTCGATCCTTTAAATTGGTATCAGAGCCTCGTGCTCTATTCTTGTGGCTTAACCGCCCTAGAGCGAGATGAACCCCGATGGGACTCCCCTTGTTGTAGATCCAAAAGATCAGGTCTCGACTTCTTCGGGAGTCAAGACCTTCACCTCTGAGGATCTAGAACGGGCCCTTGCTAAGCAAAAGGAGGAGCATGATGCTTCTCTTGAGGCCTTGGTCAAAATAAGGTTAGCCGCACTAACCACAGATTCCACGATACCCCCTAGTCCGGGTGGTGTGGGTTCGAGGCAAACTGCGCCTATTCATTCTCTTGATCAACAACCTCCTAATAGTGATCACTCTAATGTTCCATGGCTATATGCAAAACCTAAAGATGAAAAACCAAAGTATAAGCATGGGGGTGAACCTCCCGTGCTTGATAAAAAGGCTGACTTTTCTATGTGGAGAGTTGCTATGCAGGATCATCTTAGGTTCGCAAACGATGAGATGATGGCCATCTTGGAGGATGGGTACAACCCTGTTGATCCAAAGAACCTCACTCCAAGAGAAATATATTACAAGCATCTCAACGACACTGCAATCATGTTGTTAAGGAAAGGGATGAGTGAAAAGCAAAGGAGACCTTTCATACACATCACCAGTGCCAAGGATTTGTGGTATTGCATTGTGAGATCAAAAACCGGAACCTCCTCCCTCCGGCTTGCACAATATGAGATTGCCAAAGGTCAATTGCAAAACTTCTGTATGGAGAAAGGTGAAACCCCCAACCAGCTCAACGAGCGTCTGATGACGCTTACCTCTGACATAGAGTCTTGTGACTGTGACAAGACACAAGATGGATTCAACTTGACAAAGCGGTTTCTTGTGGACAAGTTGCTACATGCTCTTGCCCCGTATCACCATCAAATGGTGTGGGACATAAAGCAACACCATGGATTCAAAGAAATGACTCCAGATGACATCATATCCACCTTTCAACTATTTGAAGAATCCAAGGCAAATGCTACAAGACATCTTGCCATGCATGGAAATTCATCTTCCGGGACCAACTTAGCCTTGAAGGCTAAACAAGTGTGTGAAGAAGAAGAAAGTGAGGATGAAGATGATGAAAGTGATGAAAGTGACTCTGAAGAGGGACCCTCATATGAAGACATTGCTCTCTTTGTGAAGAAGTTCAGCGCAGGAAAATTCAAAGGGAGATTCCAAAAGAAGAAGGTCCGAAGTTGCTACAACTGTGACGAGACGGATCACTTCTCCAATGAGTGCCCATATGAGAAGAGAGAAGATAAGCCCAGATTCCCCAAAAACTTTGTAAAGAAGAAATTGACAAACCCTGTGAACTCCAAGCTTAAGAAGAAAGATGGAAGGGCTATGATTGCCCAAGAAGAATCCGATCCCGATGATGTTGGAGGTGTTGCCGGTGTTGCTCAAGATTCTCAAAGCACCTTGAGACTAGTCAACAAAAGTGGTGAGGTTGTCACCTACAACTACATGAAAGACTACAAGGGCAACGCACACAAGTGTTTGATGGCCAACGCCATTGTTGAGGACCATGAGCAACAAACCTCTTCAGACAAAGTGAAGGTAACCTCTCGTTCGGAACCTCCTCTTTTCTCTCCACCTACTCTTAATGATGCGGAGGATAATCATGAGGATAATGATGAGAATGATCCTATGTATGCTAAACTAGAAAAATTCATGTGTTCCCTCAAAGGAAAGAAACTCACTATGTTTCGTATGCTTATGGAGATGGTGGGTAAGCACACCGTCACCATTAAGGAACTCGAAACCCTCGTCACCGAGGAAAAGGAAAAATACGAAATCCTTGAGCGGAAAGTCCTATATGAGGAAGCAAAAAATGATGAACTGTGCATAAAAATTGGTAAAAACCTTGATGAATATGTCAAGAAACTTGGTTCCTTGGAAAAGGATGAAAGCTCCTTCAAGGAGTTGACGAATGATAAGAGCAAACTTGTGAGGTCTCATGCTACTCTCTCTAAGTAGTGTGAGCTTCTATCTGTGTCTCTTAAGACTAAGGAAGAAGAGCTCACCCTTCTTACAAAGAGCTTTGAGACGCTCAAAGCTACTTATCTTGAAACTCTAGCCAAGGCTTACTCCTCTCCTGTTATAAATGTTGATGCCTGTACTACTAACGCAAGTTATGATCTAGCATCTATTTGTGAGGAAAATCGATTTCTAAAAGCACAGCTCAAGAAAGGACTCATGACTTGTGCTCAAGGACAACAGAACCTTAATGAAGTATTAAGTCGTCACAATGAAGTTTTCGCAAAGGAAGGGCTTGGGTACGACCCGAGCACAAGCAAGACAAAAACCTCCACTCAAAAGTGCACCACTCCTCTCAAGGAGACGTTTGTACGCGAAGGGCAGAAGAAGAAAGGAGAGAGTCAAGTCAACAAGATTATGAGTGGAAAGGCCACTAGGGACCAACCCACTCCCATCAAACCTAAGGGTTTCATGCCTCCATCCTATGTACTTCGTAAAACAAAGGATGGAGAGGTTTATGCAAAATTTGTTGGCCATCATAATGCATTTCGTTTCTATGCTATTTGGGTTCCTAAGACTCTTGTGACTAATGTGAGAGGTCCCATTGCAAAATGGGTGCCTCTAACCAAGTAATGAATTGTGTGTAGGTTGCCTTCTCCGGTGGAGTCAAATGGGTGATCGATAGTGGATGCACCAACCATATGACCGGAGACGGAAAATTGCTCTACGATTATATGGAAGCCATCAAACCATTTATGAGCATCGTGTTCGGTGGAGGAACAAAAGGACAGGTACTTGGATTGGGTAAGGTGGCTATTACAAATGACATGTCACTGGCAAATGTCATGCTTGTCCAATCTCTAAAATATCATTTACTTTCCGTTCGTCAATTGGCTTCTGTTGGTTATGATACACTGTTTGGACTAACGGATGTGAAAGTCTTTAAGAGAGATACTCTTGAAGTGGCCTTTGTTGGAAAGTTGGATGGCAACCTTTACACGGTTGTTTTCTCGAAAGAGAGTACTTTCCATGCAACTTGTCTAATGGCCAAAGCCGACAAGGGATGGCTATGGCATCGCCGGCTAGCCCATGTCGGCATGAGAAATCTTCAAGACCTCTTAAAGGGGAATCACATCCTTGGACTAACCAATATTTCTTTTGAGAAAGATCGTGTGTGTAGTGCATGCATAGCCGGGAAGCAACACCAATCAAAACACCCACCCAAGAATATTGTATCTACATCAAGGCCTTTGGAGCTCCTTCATGTGGATCTCTTTGGGCCTCCTTCATGGGATAGTCTTGGTGGGAAAAAGTATGGTCTTGTCATTGTTGATGATTACTCAGGATACACATGGGTGTTCTTCCTCAAATCCAAAGACGAGACAAAGTTCACCTTCATTGATTTTGCCAAACAAGCTCAACGCAAATTTGACAAAGAAATCTTGGCAATAAGAAGTGGCAATGGCTCCGAGTTCAAAAATTACACCTTGGAAGAGTTTCTCAGTGACGAGGGGATTAAGCATCAATACTCCGCCCCCTACACTCCTCAACAAAATGGTGTGGCTGAAAGAAAGAACCGTACCCTTGTGGAGATGGCAAGGTCAATGTTGGATGAGTACAAGTCACCACATAGCTTTTGGGCTGAGGCCGTCAACACTGCATGTCATGCCTCAAACCGTCTTTTCCTCCGCAAAATCTTGGAAAAGACCCCATATGAGCTCCTAACCGGAAACAAACCAAATGTCAAGTACTTCCGTGTGTTCGGATGTAAGTGCTTCTTACTCAACAAGAAAGAACGATTAGGAAAATTTCAATCCAAAACTATTGAGGGTATATTTGTTGGTTATGGATCAAACTCCCACGCCTATAGGGTCTACAACAAATCCAATGGATGTGTTGTAGAAACTTGTGACATGGTGTTTGATGAATTTAATGGCTCTCATGGAGAGCAAGTTGATCTAAGTGATGCAGGTGATGAAGATTCCTCTCAAGATATCTTGAACATGGGTGTTGGTGCTCTTCTTCCAATGGAACAAGAACCTCATGATGATATGGAAAACGACGCACGACTTCCTATATATCCAACCATTACAACACCCACACCACCACAAGATCAACATCCTCGACCAATGCCCAGAACTCAAGCACCTGATGATGATCAAGTCCTTCACCATGATCATCCTCAACCAGACCAAGTACAAGAAAGTGCAATCAGGGATGATGAACCTCAACAAAGGCAACATGAAGAAGAAGATGATGAACCTCAACAAATGCAACATGAAGAGGAAGATCTTCCACCTCACATCCATGATCCATATGTTGAGGACGTGGATGATGGACATGAAGTTGAACCTCGTGAAACTCTCACCTCCATCATGCCTCGTGTGGCCGGACGTGTTGATGTTGACAAAATTCTCACTGGCATATCCGAAGGTAGGGTCACTCGTAAACAATTGACAAACTTTTGTGCTCACTTCTCGTTTGTGTCTAGTATTGAGCCAGTCAAGGTACAAGACGCATTAATGGACAACGATTGGCTCGTGGCAATGCAAGAAGAGTTGAACAGTTTTGAACGCAACCATGTATGGTCTCTGGTGGAGAGACCAACCACAGAACACAATGTCATTGGAACAAAATGGATTTTCAAGAACAAGCAAGATGAGAATGGTGTCATCATCCGCAACAAGGCAAGGTTAGTGGCACAAGGGTACTCACAAGTCGAAGGTTTGGACTTTGGTGAGACCTTTGCTCCGTTGCCCGTCTCGAATCTATTCGCATCTTACTTGCTTATGCTGCTTTCAATGGATTTACATTACATCAAATGGATGTGAAGAGTGCTTTCCTTAACGGTCCTCTACAAGAAGAAGTATATGTATCACAACCACCTGGGTTCGTTGATCCCGATCACAAAAACTATGTGTACAAACTTCATAAGGCCTTGTATGGCCTTAAACAAGCACCTCGTGCTTGGTATGATCATCTTAAGAAGTTTCTACTCGATGATGGTTTTGTGAGAGGGGTGATCGATCCCACTCTTTTTACTAAGAGACACAAGGGTGATTTGATATTATGCCAAATCTATGTAGACGACATAATTTTTGGTTCTCCTAACATTCATTTATGCAAGAAGTTTGCGGCTTCAATGACCAAGAATTTTGAAATGTCGCTCAATGCGGATTTGAAATTCTTCCTCGGATTTCAAATTCAACAATTTCAAGAAGGAATCTTCTTGTCTCAAGCAAAATACCTCAAGGACATCCTAGCAAAGTTTGGCATGTCTGATGCTAGTCCATGTAAGACACCCATGCCAACCACAATTGCTCTCACTGAAGACACCAACGGTATTCCTTTTGACCCATCTATTTATCGCTCTATGATTGGTTCATTACTTTATCTTTGTGCATCTAGACCAGACATCATGTTTAGCGTATGCATGTGTGCTAGATTTCAAGCTTCCCCTAGGGAAAGCCATCATAAAGCGGTTAAGCATATTCTCAGATACCTTGTTCACACCCCAAAGTTGGGTCTATGGTACCCCAAGGATGCTAAGTTTGATCTCATTGGGTACACGGATGCTGATTGGGCTGGTGACAAAGTGGACCGCAAGTCTACCTCCGGTGCATGCCAATTTCTTGGACGCTCATTGGTCAGTTGGTCCTCCAAGAAACAAAATTGTATCGCCCTTTCCAGCTGTGAAGCAGAATACATTGCAGCTGCCAGTTGTGGAACTCAATTACTATGGATGAGGCAGACTTTGAAGGATTACGGTATCACCTATCGACATGTGCCTCTTCTATGTGATAATGAAAGTGCCATAAACATTGCTGAGAATCCCAAAGATCATCTTCGAACCAAGCACATTGACATTAGGTATCATTTCTGAGAGATCATGTGGAAAAGGGTGACATTGATGTTGCTCACATTGGTACAGAAATGCAACTTGCTGACATCTTCACGAAGCCATTGGATGAAGCTAGGTTTTGTCGACTTAGGCGTGAACTTGGTATCTTGGAGCTTGACAATATTATGTGAAATCTAGTACCCATTCATGCATGAACTAAATGTCTTATCTTTGATGTAGGCATATAGTTAGGGGGAGACATTCAATTCATGAGTATTCTCACCCTACATAATGCATAAATAGAACAAACACTCTCAAAGTTGTCATGGTTCTCGAACTATGGTACTTTAATATGATGGAGTCGTGACTATGTGCCCAAAGTCTCCATCTTTGCGGTATTATATTCCATATGCTCAAACATGGTGACCTCGGTCACCGCTTGAATGGGGGGGTTCCTACATCTTTGTATGACCTAAGATTTCTCACGTATTCTTTTCCCCCTTAATACTCTAATAACTCCTTGGCGGAGTCTATGATCAAAAATTATACCCATTTTTCCCCTTGTCCATGTCTTTCTTTTCTCTGTCCAGTTGCCGGACATCCGGGCCAAGGGCGCCGGACATCCGGGCTCTATGCATTTGCTCTCTGGCATCCTTACGCCGGATATCCGGGCGTGCCTCGGATGTCCGGGCTACGGGCGCTCATTCTTCTGGTGCCTCTGACCCCCGCGCGCCGGATATCCGGGCCGTGCCCCGGACGTCCGGGCCGCCGCCGCAGCCACATATAACTAGGTCGGGCATCGGTTGGGGGGGTCAGTTCCTCATCCTATCCCCATCGCTCCTCTTGGCCGCCGTCGCCGGACCAGTACCCCGGTGCTGCCCCGGCCCTCTCCTCCAACCTCCGGCCCTGATCTACTGCTCACGAACTCTCCCTCTCCCGATCTTCGATTCTACCCAATCCATTTCGGTGGGTGTGGTGTGAATCTCTTGGGAGGGACCGGTGGTTCGTGAGATATACGCTGGCAGATCTTATGGCTCGGACCAAGAACTGCGGTCCGCATCGTCCCGAGCCTTCCTCCCGGGGTATGAATGCTAATTCTTCTCCTTTCTATTTGTATGGTGACAAATCAACTCTTCGGGTTTCGTTCTCTCATACAAATCCATGCTCATACGCACGTGTTGGCTTCTCCTTCTCATTGGATCCTCTTCATTATCCATTCCAGTTGTTCGCTGGCAAGGCTCAACCGACTCCGATGAGCATGCTCGACCTAAGAAGAAGAAGACCTCCGGCAAGAAGAATAAGCGGGCACCATCCCCTAGTCCTTCAGTCTCTGATCCAGATGATGCGGACTATGTTGGGGAGGAAGAAGAAGAAGATGACAGTGCTCCACGACACTCTGTTGGACAGTCCAAGCCTGGTACTAGGAGGGTGCCAGTGCCTCAAGTTCGTGCCTCTGCAATGCCCATTGTTCATGGTCGTCGCATCTCCATGGAGCTTCCTGACAGTGGAAATCGCCCCTCTCATGACTTCACGACTATGGCCGCTGGCCAATATCTTATATTCCGTCGGGATATCAATCAATATGAGATGGTGGCTGATGCCGAGGATCCACGGTTCAGGACTCGTATGCAGCAGGATCTCTACTCCAGTTTCGTTCATGGCCGTGGACTGGCTCGTCACTCATATCTGGATCTCCACTTCCTACGTGCCAACCCTGCCATGTTCCCTAACGATCCGGTCAAAATCATTGATGACATGACTCTTGGTCCCGCAATGACCTTCAAGTGTGATTGGAATGCAGCAGCCATTCTACAGTTCTATGCCACTTGTTTCTTTGGTCCAGACAACACTCTCACTTGGAGGACCGATGACACTACACTGTCCATCACCTATGACAGGTTCGTTCAGATTTTGGGTCTCTCCGGTGTTGGCCATTGCATTCACAGCTTGGATCCCGAGCACAAACCCAAAGGAATTAACGCCTGCTTGCCACTTGTCAAACCTACCACTCTGCTCACTGAAGAAGAACTTGAATATCCAGTCAATGAGGTATCCATCTTCCGTGCTCCTTACTACATCCTCTATCAGTGTGTGCTTCGCACTCTTTACCCCAAGAAGGGTGATCGCTCGAGGGCTCGCAACTATTGCATTGACTTGATGGTTCGTATGCATGACCATCCCACTGAGCCGCTGGACACCGCAAATTTCATTTGGCATGAGATCCGTCTTAGCAGTTTCATTCAGACACGCCAGTTCCCTCATGCTCCATTCATTCAGGCGTTGATTGATCACACTGCCCCCTTTGGGGTGGTTAAGACTGATGTACACTCCATTTGGAAGCCTCCTCCTCACATGCGCGTGGCGGCCACTGCTCCTACTCAGCCTAGGAGATCTTCTGATGGGAGACCAGCTGCTCCTCCTCAGCCCAGTGGATCATCTGTGCCATCTTCCTCGTCTGCCCCTCGTAGTCGTCTTGCCTCGTTCTTCGGCAAGGCTCAGTCTGCTCTCATGAAAGCAATCACCTTCAGCTGTCAACAGAATCATGATGTTCAGAAGCGCCTCATCATCTCCAAGAATCAGCTCAAGCAGCGCCTTCGTCACCGTGGAAGCCCCGTGAGTGATGATGATCCTCTTCCCGTGGCTCCATCCACCTCCACCTTCTGTTTCCCATCTCGTGACGAGTACCCTGAATTCATTGTTGATGATGATGACATCCGCCAGGAGTAACTAGGAGCCCCTTTTTCCTTGTTGCTGTCAAAGGGGGAGAAGTAGTATCTTAGTTGGGTCATGTTATGAGAGATGCTGGCTAGTTGTGTTTGCCTGGCTAGCTGTGTTTGCCACTATTATTGTTAAAAAGATTTGCTACCTATGACATTTGATCATGATCATGTGGAACTATGTTATTATCCTGTGGCATTATCTTGTGACTATGAAATGTTTTGTCTATGTATTGTGTATCCTAGCATATTCATCTCATGCTCACAATGAGGGGGAGCTAAAAGCAACTAGGAACATTTACATTCTTTGAACTTTTTGCTCTCATATTATATCTGTTGATACTACATGTATGGTTGTCATCAACAAACAAAATGGGGGAGATTGAAAGAGCAATCATGTCCTTACAGCATGTTTTGATGTTGATGACAATATACATGTAGGGGACTAACAATGACTGCTAAGTATATCTCAGGTGTTATTCCCTAGTTGATCTAATTGTGTGGATCAAGAGCATACAAAGTGATCTTACCCAAAGATGAAGCATATAAAGTGATTTCATGTTTGTCTTCTTGAGTATAGGATCCCGCACTATTAAGAGGGGATCGATGTGGCAGTTAAAGGCTTGCTCATGCCACAAACCTTCGTTCCATACTGGAAATACTCAAAGTCATAGGTTCTGTCCTTTGGCTGCCGGATGTCCGGGCTTCAGGCCGGATGTCCGGGCTTCAAGCTGGATGTCCGGGCCGCACGCCGGATATCCGGGCATAGCTATCCAGAGAGCACTTATGTGCTGTACTACACAACGGATGTCCGGGGTTTTTCCCCGGATGTCCGGCTCTTCCTGATACGCCGGATGTCCGGGCCATATCCCGGATGTCCGGCCTCCACCGCCCGAAGAACGCAGAGGTTCTGTCATCTGCTGTGATCACGCCGGATGTCCGGCCTTCTGCCGGATATCCGGGCCTTCCAGACATGCCGGATGTCCGGGCTTGAACCCCCGGATGTCCGGGCCCTCTGTTTCCTCGCCTGTCTGGTTCTGTTCTTCTTACTCTACCGGGCCGGATGTCCGGCCCCCTGCCCGGATGTCCGGGCCCCTGCCCGGATGTCCGGGCTGCTCACTCATTTACACTACAACGGGCAGATTCTTGCTTTAACTATATATAGCCCCTCTTCCCCTCTGGAGAGGGTTGACCATTCACTTTGAACAAACCCTAGAACACATTTTCCCATCTCTCACACCTCCACACCAAATCTTAGATCCCCAAGGGATTTGAGAGCATTTGTGAGAGGTTGTCCAATCAAGTGATAGATCCACTCCTTCCCCTTCTCAACACCAAAGGAAATTGTGATTTGAGCAAGTCTTGAGCTTTTCCCCATCGTTCTTGTTACTCTTGGAGGTTGGAGACTCCTAGGCGGTAGGAGTCTTTCGGTGAGGAATCAAACTCTGTGATTACCCCCGGAAAAGTTTGTAAGGGTTTGGAGGCCACCTAAAGGCTTACCACTAGTGGTTGGGAATCGCCTTCGTGGTGATATCTCAAAGAGAGAATAGGGTGAGCCTTCGTGGCGTTGGTGTGCCTTCGTGGTAGCACCCACCTTTCTAAACGGTGACGTAGCTTCCCTCCAAGGAAGTGAACATCGGCATACATCCTTGTCTCTCGAAGTTTCGGTTATTCCTAACCTAAACTTCCTACTTGTGGTTACTTGTTATTTAAGTTATTACTTGTATCTCATTGTGTTACTTTACCTACCTAACCGTGTAGCTTGCTTAACTTGTTAAGCATCTTACTTGCAATTGTTAGGCTCACTTGCATATTTAGTACCATTGCCTAAAAATTGCTAAGTAACAATTAAAATTTGGAATTGTACCTATTCACCCCCCCTCTAGGTCCATCTCGATCCTTTAAGTTTCTCCAAAGGACCACCATCATCCACTGCCTTACTAATTTCCTTCAGCTGTTTTGATTTTGCATTGCGAGGTCAAACCGATATAAAAAAGGAAAAATAATCGCTCTTCAGAACTCATTCAAGCATGATACTGACAAACACTACGTGGATGAAAGGCAAAGAAATGATACGAGGATGGAATATGTACGAAAAACAGGACGGCATGACATATTCAGACCTATGATGTGGTAACTAAGCAGAAGGTATTTCAAGAAATTAGAAGCACTGCAAGCTAGACACCATATGGAAGGTGCAACCAATACCACTCTGACAAGTTAGAACTGTCTCGTCATAGGTGGCGTTCAACAAATTAGAAACATTACGTGCTAGAAATCATATTCAAGACGCAACCAATATCACATTGCCAACTTAAAGGTGTCTCATCATAAGTAACTGATGCAGGATACACAAGAACAATAGTTTCATGTAAGAACATGGTGTGATAGACAGATATATGTACCAAAAACAGGAAGGCGTGTCATATTCACACATATAATGTGTAAGCTAAGTAGATGTAGTTTACACTAATTAGAAGCAATAAAAGCTGGACACCATATGCAACATGCAACCAGATATCAAACTGCCAAGTTAGAGAAAGCACCTGGGATGGTGAAGTAGGGGAGCGACAACTTAGAACTTGTGATGCACCAGCAGAACGAGGAGAATCTGTACAGATGCTCCATTTACATTCCTGTAGAGGACCACAATCATTGCCTTCCTTACTCTTTTCCTTCCTCTTTTTTGATTTTGCCTTGCCAAGTCAAACCCATAAGAAAAAGGAACAAAATTTACTCTTCAGAACTCATTGATGAATGATAATGACAAACACTACTTTGATGTAAGGCAACCGCATGATAAGAGGATGGAATATGTATGAAAAACAGGACAACATGACATATTGACATGTATGATGTGGAAAGTGTAAACTAAGCGGAAGGTGTTTGAAGTAATTAGAAGCAATGCACGCTAGACACCATATGAAAGATGAAACCAATATCACTCTGCCAAATTAAAAGTGTGGCCTCATAAGGGTATTGCAACAAATTAGAAGCAATACATGTCAACACCGCAACAGGCTAGAAATCATATGCAATATGCTACGAATAAAGGTGTCTCATCGTAAGTGATTGATGCATGATAATGAAGAGCGGTAGTTTCATGTAAGAACATGGTTAATGGATAGATTTAAGTATGTAGAAAAAGCAGTAAGGCATGTCATATTCACATGTATAATGTGTAAACTAAGCAGATGCAATTTACCCTAATTAGAAGCAATACAAGCTAGACACCATATGCAGTATGGAACCACATATCACACTGCAAAGTGAGAGCAAGCACCTGTGATGGTGGTGTAGGGGAAATGTGGTCTTCAACTAGAGAGCTACATTGAATATCTTCATTTAGACTTGTTGTTTCTTCAGAATCATGTGGGGAGGATGAAAGTGCACTCTTTATAAGAGTAGCGCGTCCCATACTAACCCACGGGCATGAATGTCTCATCATAAGTGATAGATGCAGGAGACACAAGAACAGTAGTTTGATGTAAGAACATGGTGTGATAGGCAGATGTAGTATGTAACATAAACAGGAAGGTGTGTCATATTCACATGTATAATGTGTAAGCTAAGGAGATGCAATTTAACAAATTGGAAGCAATAAAAGCTAGGCACCATATGCGACATGCAACCAGATATCACACTGCCATGTTAGAGAAAGCACCTGGGGTTGTGGAGTAGGGGAGATGAGATTTAGAACTTGAGCTACAGTAGGAGTAGCAGGAGAATCTGCAGAGATCATCTGTTTCGGTTGCTCTAGAGGACCACCATCATCCCGTGCATTCTTCGTTTTAGATTTTTCCTTGTCAAGTCAAACTCACAAGAAAAAGTAATGAAATTTGCTCTTCCAAATTCGTTGATACATGATACTAATGAACAGAACTTTTATGTAAGGCAACTGCATTGTAGGAGGATGGAATATGTACGAAAAACGCTAAGCAGAAGGCATTTCAACAAATTAGAAGCAATGCAAGCTAGACACCATATTAAAGATCCAACCAAAATCACCATACCAAGTACAAAGTGTCTCATCTTAACTGGCATTTGAACTAATTAGAGGCAGTACATGCTTGAAACGATATGCAAGATGCAACAAATATCACACTGTCAATTTGAAGGTGATTGATGTAGGATACACAAGAAAAGTAGTTTGATGTAAGAACATGGTTAATAGAAAGACTTAGTATGTACCAAAAATAGGAAGGCATGTCATATTCACAGGTATAATGTGTTAACTAAGCAGATGCAGTTTACACTAATTAGAAGCAATACAAGGTAGACACCATATGCAACATGCAACCACATATCACACTACCAAGTAAGAGCAAGCACCTGCGATGGTGGTGTAGGGGAAATGCGGTCAACAACTACAGAGCTACGTTGACTATCTTCATATAGCCTTGCTGTTTCTTGAGAATCATGTGGGGAGGATGACACTGCACTCTTTAAAGGAGTAGCACGTCTCACAGTAACCCACTGGCCTGACTGTCTCGTCATAAGTGATTGATGAGGGATACACAAGAGCATTAGTTTGATGTAAGAACATGGTTACTAGACAGATGTACTATGTATCAAAACAGGAAGGCATGTCATTATCAAAGGTATACTCTGTAAAGTAAGCAGAACCAAATTGGAAGCAATACAACATCGCGAAGTTAAAGCAAGCACCTAGGATGTTGGTTCATGGCGAATGAGATCATCATCTTCAGAGCTACGTTTGCTGTCTACATCTGCTGACACTACACCTTTTAGAACGCCAAAACGCTTATTGCTTATCCTCAAATTAGATTGGAGTGACTTCTGTCTTTTATTTTGTGTATTTATCAACAGAGCGTCAGAGTCTAAAATATCAATGCATAAAATAATAATAGTGTGAGTATGGGTGAAGTGTGTGCACAAGTAGTACATTGTAAAAGTAGCAGATAGCAAGTGTGTGAGAAATAAATGACGGGAGACATATTATAGCTCTATAACGTGTATGGCACATGAAATTATATTATAGGATTTTGAAATATGAGCACAGGGCAGGTACTCCTCCAGCACACCACAATATGTGGTCCTATGTAAATAACAGTCAACTGAAAACAAATAGGTCAGTCCATTTTTTCTACACTGTCCTATGTACAAAGAACGAGCATATGACCTTCATCTACCTCCAGCCAGTCAATGTTGACGATCTTCCTCGAAACACCAGCGACCACCAGCCCTGTCCCCTGCCTCCGCCCTCCCCTCGACCTCACCGCACCGCCGTGATTGGCACTGCCCCCGGCCAT
The DNA here is from genome assembly GCA_902687465.1 of Secale cereale. Taxonomy (NCBI): domain Eukaryota; kingdom Viridiplantae; phylum Streptophyta; class Magnoliopsida; order Poales; family Poaceae; genus Secale; species Secale cereale. The sequence continues at coordinate 555,211,020 of LR738712.1, forward strand.
CCCTTCAAGCCCCGCCGACCTCCAGATCGGGCGCAAGCAGCTCCTGCGCCCCGCACCCCTATGATAGACACCGATGCACCAGTTCCCCGACGAACATGCGGACTAGGTGCTCTGCGCGCCTAAGAAGGTGCTACTTCTTTTAATTGCAAATCAACTGACCCTGAATTGAAATCCAAGCGAGCGACTGACCTATGGCAAAGGTGAAATAGTAAATGGGAGGAAACCTTGCACATTTAGTATCACGAAGAAGGTGCAGTAAGAAGCGCTCAACTAGTTTCTTTCGTGGGATGAATATTATGTGTGAGCAGAGACGTAAGATTTGCACGAATAAGGGAAGAGGATTACCTCTTTCTGCTCGCAGTGCTATGTCCTCCTTCTGTTTTTTCCAACGATCTTCTTGTGGTTTGCTGGAAACGAGAAGTTGTGGAGGACGGTGGAGCCTTGGACAAACCCATGGCCAAGCTATTGAGTGTGGTGTGGCGGCTATCTGTCAGCGACGGGGAACCAGGTCCGAGGCGGCGAACGACAGCATAGCGAGAATGGCTCTGGTGCGGTGGACGGTTGCAACAGTGGAGCGGCAGCGGTGAGGCGCGGGACGGTGTGGTCGAAGTGGTTCTGGTACGACGCACGTCGGTGTCGGCGTCGTGGAGGTAGCTCTGCCTCGTCTTCAGCTGCTAAGTCCTTGAGGGCGTTGCGGTTGCGGTTGCGTTGGACGACTACGTTGGGGTACCGGCTCCGGCATGATGGAGGAGGGCGGCGATGGATTGGGTGCAATGGGGTGGAGGACGGAGGAGGCTCGGGTTTCACGGCTGGTGGAGAGGGCATTTTGGCGCCCATGGAGTATGAACGGGGAAACAGAGGGAGGGGGGAACTAAGGGGGAACAATGTTTCGATTTGGGGTGCGCTTGTTTGAAATTTGGGGAAAGTTAGAAACTTTGCCCCCCATCTAACATTGCAGACATTTTGCGGGTCGGGGTAGGACAACAATCTCAGGTGTCCCAAATAGTGGGCGGGATAGATTTCGACCGAGCGCACATAGGTGTTTACGTGCCCATGGTGTATGAATGCTTCTCGGAGGTGGTTGAGACTGGCGTCTTGGTGAAGTTCCAAACCTACCCCGGTTTAGACCTTTGGACATCGGGCCAATTGGCTACACGGGTCAGAGTCAGGACAGTAATTTCCTACCACCAAACATTAGTCTCGTGCGGTTTTGAGCGAGCAGAGGCTTATTTGGCGCTTCGTTCAATATTTGGGAGCAGAAGCATTAACGTTTACAGTTCTCTTGAATTGAACTTTCAGGATTTGTCAAACTTGAAAAATCTTAACTCTTGAAATTTTTAAAACTACGATTATTTTGGAATGGAGGGTGTATGTGGCACCCCGGCTCAGAGAAACCGGAATGCCCCGTTTTCCAGCCCAAAGATCGAGGAGAAGTCTCTGGAAAACGGTACTGCTTGACATAGAACGAATCAACTCTTATTACACGAATAAAATTACAAAGGTCTGATGTTACAAAGAAGCACATCAGCACGGCGACACTATGCCAGCGATCCTACACTTGCTCTATACTAGGAGCGGAACAACTTGTAGCAGCGGAACAACGACGACGATGGTGAACTCCACTCCGCAGGGACTCTGACTGGGACACGATCTAGCTCGCACGCACGGCAACCTCGACAAGCAATCAAGCAATCATGGCATCACCTGCAATCTGGCATGACACGCCAGTTCAGTACACTGAATGTACTTGCAAGCTCACAACAACCAAAAGCATCAAGGCAAAACAATAACATAGCATCAGGTTAATTAAATAAGAACTATCATGATGAAGCAGCTAATAAGCATAGTATGAAACTAATACAATACTGATAACTCACCATCTCGGATCTCCATAAACATATCTCTCTTGGCTATCTGGCCAAGAAGTATGCCATCTAGATCACCTCGTGATCAAAACCAAACATGATCTTTCCGGCGATCACTACCATGACCAACACTTGGTCTCCAACAACATCATCAACATCTAGCACTGCTCAAAATATCAATATATATATCACTTATAATTCATTTTGTTATTCTGTCATTTCGTCATTTGAGTGTTGATCGAACGGTGTGACCTAGTGCGAACCCATGCCCATGACCGATGACGCGGCTATCTATCTTCGATAGATTAAACAAATACACTCTGCAGAGGTAGTGCACTGTACCCACACCACGGAACCCATGGCCTCGCACTCCCATTCGGGTGGACCAACGGCGTTCCGACAAAACCGATCTACTGCCATGGCACTCTCTCGTCCACTCCGACTTACTCCCAACTGGGTTAGTCCTAGGTGGCCCCGTGTCTACCAAAGACACCAACGGCCACCGTCGTGGCCAAAACAAACAACCATCCCAAACGGGGACAAAAGCGCTTATCATCCAACTACGGGAACACAAGGTTATGTCCAACTACCTGCTCAGGGTAGCGCGTGCCCATAACCTTCCCTAGTTGGAGGCACCGGCGAGAGGCATGACAATAGCATCGCATTAGGGCATTCCCATAAAAGTCCAATGTGGTTGCACTGGGGAAAAGCCCAGTTCGGTGGCACCTGACCAACTTAATGACGGAATTTATCTCCAAAAATATAACTGTGAGACAGATACTCGATATCAACTATCAAACTAATAATCCAAGTCATATCAATATACAACAAATCATCCAAGGCTTAATATCATCATAACAAAATATTACAAGGATAGCATAATGTCTCTATCATGAAGAATCCAAGAACGATAACATTACTACGCAAATATCAAGAACTAACTATCTAGCTATGATTCACATGCAAGCATCATCTCCATCATCATTTTCCAAAACATAACATCAACTAGCATCATGAGGAAAGTAACACTAGCCACTAATAAATCCAAAGGCAACAGGATATCCAAAGTAATACTCCAAAATAATACCAGATACTATCATGAAAATAGCCACTAAGAATCCAAAGGCAACATGTCATCCACATAATCATCAAAATATAAGTCCTAGAACTCCAAGTAATATCATGGCAATAACAAGATCAAAATACAACCCTGAGAAATGCCATGAACAAGATCATACATAGCTACGGCAATCTTTTAAATAAGTTCAAATAAAGAACCATGTCACTGCATTGCAATCATGCAAATGGAGGGTGTGGCTTGCCTTGGGTGGAAGAAATCAACAGAAAGAAGTGCGATAAGCTCGCGGAAAGAATTGCCGGAAACGTTCTCTCTCAGAGGGGGCTGATGAAGCGCAAGGGAAAATGGTCATTTTCAGAATGTTGAAACATAATGAAAATGATGCCAACAGAATGGGCTCGACGAGACGAATAGATGGGCTTTGGAATCACCTCATTTGGATTTAGAATCAAAAAGATATGAATGTTTTTCTGCCAGGGACCTATCTATAACAGAAACTTTATAGACTGGGCCAAAACAGAAAAACTAAAAGCGCATCCATGATTTATGCTTTCGGGACAGGGAAGGCGTATTTTTGTCCGAAGCCGCAATGGTTTACGCTTTCACTGAAACGAAAGCGTATTCACTAGGAATACGCTTCCACTTATTTGACGTGGCAACGGCGGGACCAGGCTTGGGGTCGCTGACGTGCGACTCCCATGAGGCTGGCGCCCGTCACTTATCCAGCTAGGCGGGCGGGGCCAACGCTGGCCCGCCGACAGGTGGGGCCAAGGGCCCACTGGCCTGCTGGAGCGGGACCGTCGTCTCCTACCTCGCGCCCGCCCGACGAGGCAGAGGGGAGAGCGCGGCTCCGACGCCCGTCCGGTCGGCTCCGACCACCGTTCGGAGCGCCCGGACCACCCACCGATAGAGGGGGCCAAGGCGAACCCGTTCCCATAGGGCACGAACATCGAGGAGGACTGGAGCGACGAGGGCCTGGACTCCGGCGGAGATGGCGTCGGCCGGAGATGGAGGCGAGCGCAGGGGCGTCCTCGAGTTGAGCTGAGGATATGGGGAGGTTCGAGGTGCAACATGGAGTGCTATGGTGGAGGAAGAACGACGAGGGAGGGCTTGGTTGCCGCCAATTTAGGAGGGCCGAGGCGATGGCCAAGGCGACAAAGAGGGGCGAGGAGAGCCCTTCGAGTTCGTTGGAGAAGCTGGGGAGGGGTGGTGGAGCGAGTGGAGGAGGATGGTGAAGAGAGACGCGCTCGGGGTGGCCTTAAATAGGCAGGGGAGGGGTGTGCCGCGGTGGCGTCGCCGCGGACGCGTGTCCGGCGCCGCGAACGCGTGCCCACGCTCGTGAGCTTGGAGGCAGGCGGCGAGGGAGGCACAGTGGAGGTTCTCACGGGGAGGATAGCCGACTCCGGGGAGCAGAGGAAGAGGCCGAGGGGAGCTCGGGGCCAAACAAAGCACTGTGCTCTCGTGGCTTTCGGCGACGAGCATCGGTGAGCGTCGGTGGAGATGCTGCCTAGGGGAAAGAGGGGTCCAGGAGGTCGGCGACGATGAGGCGGAGCCAAGGGACATGCTCACGCACGCGAAGGCGATGAGAGGCGGGGGTGCCGAAGCACAGGCGATGCCTGGGCGCGGCCGCAGTGCACAGGGCGCGTGCACAGGCATGCCATTATCGTGGTCACCATGTGCAATGGAATGTAGTGGGTAAGAGGGGCTGTAAAATGTTGTCTACTGGTAAGTTCATCCATGGTAAGTATCCCCTACGGTGGTAGTTTGATGAAAGAGGCTCTGGTTAAAAAGTAATTACCCTCTGAAGTTTACTACAGTAAACTTGGGTAAGAACTGCTGATCAACAGGAAAGGTTTTGGAGCCAAAGAGTTTGTCTGTGAGGTTGAGGTAAAGAAGGACTTTCATCCTGGTAAGTTTGAGAAGATTAGGATAAGAATTTAATGTAGTTGCTTAACAACCACATAATCTGGTCAGAAACTAGAAGAAGATGTTGCACTCAAATGGTGACTCCATTTGGGATGAAATTTGGCAGGGCTTAGGGATTTGGGCATATAGAGATGCTGTATAAATTTCATAACAATCAGACAAGCCAAATTGGTACTTACTTCACAAGCATCCTCTTTGTCCAGAAACTTAGGAAAAATCCTGAGGAACAATGGCTACATAAAATTTGCCCAAAATTGGTAGAGGTAGGTTATATGGGTGGGAGAAGGTCCTGGAATATTTTCAGCCATAATGGAGTAAGATAAAATATACTTACTTCACAAACTAAAAATTTAGACAGAAACAAATATTTGAAGGTGTGCTCACATGGTTGATTTGATGGAGCTGAATTTTGGACGAGTGGAATAATATGACCACAATATGAAGCATGCAAAATTTCAACTCATTTGGATGTCCCTAGCTAGTACTTCCTTCACAGTGGCTTCTGTTTGACAGAAACTTTGCAAACTCACTGAGGAAGATTGGCTAGGCAAATAAAGTTAAATTTTGGCATGTGGCAATGATTTGGACATAAAAAGATGTCCAAGTAGTTTGGGGTCAATTGGGTAAAGATAAATAACACTTGCTTCACAAAGTGCCATTTAAGGCAGAATAGTAAAATGAATATTGGAGGATTGTTTTTGAACATGGCAATGAAAAGTTTTCCCATATTTGATGAAGATGTGACCCAAAAAAATTATTAGAATTTATTTGGTAATTTTAGGAGTGACAGAAGTATAGGTTGCTTCACAACCTAGGGTAGAGAGGGTTATTCCTTTAATAGAAAAAGGAATATTCCCTAGAAAAAGAAATTAGAGTTTGTTCAGGCAGTGGAGTGACATGATCTTGGCAAGGTTTTGAGAATGATGAGTCACTTGGGAGAGGAAAAAGAGGAGGATTTCCCAGATGACAAGGCCACAGAACTACTCCAAAAAGAAAAACAGAGCAAAAACCAATAAATCAAAAAGAAAAAGAAAAGGGCCAAAAGCTAGACAGTTATAGGCACTACTAGGAAAAGGGCTATAGATGATATGGACACTAATGGCGCACCAGACATGTGGTGCGCCATAACTATATACTAATGGCGCGCCATGTGTCGGTGCGCCATTAGTGTCCAAATACTAATGGCGCACCACATCCATGGTGCGCCATTAGTAACATTTTTTTATCTTTTTTTTTTGTCAAAACTAGTAATGGCGCACCAGTGGATAGTGCGCCATTACTAGTTAAACTAGTAATGGCGCACCACATCCACGGTGCGCCACTAGTAGTTTTTCAATTTTTTTCAGTTTTTTCAGTTTTTTTTATTTTTTTTTCAAAACTACTAATGGCGCACCAGTGGATAGTGCATCATTACTAGTTCAACTACTAATGGCGCACCACATCCACGATGCGTCTCCAAAACTATTTTTTTCAAATTTTGTTTTTATTTTCTTTATTTTTTTTAAAAGTAGTAATGGCGCACCGTGGGAGTGCTGCGCCATTACTAGTTGAACTAGTAATGGCGCACCACTCCCACGGTTCGCCATTACTAACTTGCCCCAAAATTTCACCAACTGCACCCCCCCTGGACCGCCTTTTCCAGTTTAAAAATAAATAAAAGAAAATGATGGAAATGTCAAGAAAATAAAAGAAAATAAGTTTCCCATGTGATATGTGGTCTACTTGTTGGGAAAATTTACAAATATGAATTTCGACTTTATTTGTAAAATATCTCTCGAATTTGTAAAATGGGCATAATTTTTGCATACGAACTCGGATTAAAAAGTTTTTTATATGAAAAATCATCTACTTGAAAAGTTAAACATTTTCCAAATCCCCAAAAACCTAATAGAAAAAAGTTATGGGGCTTTTAAGATCTAGAGGGAAAAAAATGGAAAAAAAATTCAAACTTACTAGTGGCGCACCGTTTGCTAGGTGCGCCACTAGTAACAGAAAAAAAATTGGTTCCGAAAAAAATAAAATTTATTCAATTTTTTTCAAATATGATACGTAATATGACCGGAAGTTTGAAATATTTTTTCAAAATTTCATCATACTCATGAACATGAACAAAGTCCTAGACATCAAGAAGGTTTAATAGGATTGATATGATATATATATATATATCAACAAGTGCCTGTGAAGTGAGCTGGTGCTGGGGTTGGATAGAACTGCGAAGTTAAGCGTGCTCGGGATGGAGTAGTGTGAGGATGGGTGTCCTTCTGGGAAGTTTGACCGTAGAGTGCGATTTGACTTGAGATTAAGCCATAGTGACCAGAGATTAAGGAAAAAACGAAAAAAAATTAAAAATATTTGAAAAAAAATTGAATTTTTTTAAAAATAAATTTTGAAAAAAAATTGTTACTAATGGCGCACTTCTATGTGGTGCGCCATTAGTATACCAGATACTAATGGCGCACCCTGGGCAATACTAATGGCGCACCTGTGGTGCGCCATTAGTATACCACATACTAATGGCGCACCACTGGTGCACCATTAGTAAGAAATTCTAATGGTGTGGTGCTAGTGGCGCACCACTAGTGCGCCATTAGTAGGAAAAAGTGGTGCGCCACTAGCATGCCTTTTTCTAGTAGTGAGGGTACATTTGAATATACATTGTACATGAGTATATATTGAAAAATATGCAGCTTAGCTCAATTCATGCATGGTTCAAGATATAATCTCCTTGGTTGCAAAAAAATAGTTAGACATGCATATGAATTTATAGCATGTTCAAATGCACGACAAATGTATAAAGTGCCTGACACTAACAACACGGAGTGCACTAATTAATATTTATATATCAATTGCAAAAGCCATGCATTGTTTGGATTTCAAGCCACTCTTCCTCTATGGGTCGATAATATGATATAAACCCATACACATGCTCGAATTCAATAGAGTATGGGTGTCTGATAGACCAATGTTCGTTCATACGCAAATTGCAAAATTCATGATCTCATCCAAAAAAGCAATATATATTTTAATTTAATGTGTATTCTTTTACATGTAGATGCACTACGCCTCTGCCCGTCCTCACACACGCGCTATATATCTCTCTATCTGACGCATAAGGGCACACACTTTATATACATCGACATTTCTCTCTCACACATGCTCACACTCTCTCCCGGGGTGTCTTACGCACACACTCTCTATATATCTCCGTCTATATCTCTCTTACTACTACGTACCACTCCTTTCACTAATCTCAGTCGGAAAACACTATTTCTCTCACATGCATATATACACACGTACGGTCTCTTGCTGGCCCTCTATATGAAAATACATGTCCATATGTGTCTCCCACACACACACATTATCTTTAGGCCTCTCTCGCACACATTGCCCCCCTCTCTCTTACTAGTTTGCGGATATGATTCCATCAGATTATTCGGTAAGATATCCCTAACTGTCAGGCTAGACGGTAATAAGAGGCAAAGTTTTACCCAAGTATGGGCCCTTGCAGTTGAGGAAAAATTCTACTCCTGATATTGTATATTTGTGATAGGGATGTGTACAAAGTACACGTGAATACCACACATTGTGTGTGTGTATACTATCGGCAAACTAGCCCCCGGGCGTATATAACATACTCGAGGCCTAGCTAGGGTTACAAATCATATATAGTCGGCTTATCGTCAGTTGGGATAGAGTCCTCCACGACTCTGGTAGCTTTGTCTTGTACGTAGAGTCCTCCATGGGATTAGTATATAACGCGTCTCGGTCCAACCTATGTGGCCCAAGATGGAAACCGACCCATGAGTCCTCACGTCGACCACCACAAACTAGAAATGATGTGCCCCCCACACCCCACACACAATCGGCCACTAAGAAAATAAGCATATACAATAGAACAAAGTTATACTTGAAAGTTAATTGCATGGTGCATCCAGTAATATTTGTTATGCATTGTGAATGTTTATATCTTCTCCTAAAAAATTAGTCACGGGTGGTGACACCTGATTTTGGCAAGATACGGAAAACAATAAGATGGTCTTGAATAGAAGGTTTTTTAGCATGAAAAGATCCACGTCGCCGAGTGGAACAACTTTGATGTTTCGGTTATCATCATTCGACCTTATTTTAGAGACCGAAACTATACTCCGAGTGGCATAATTCAACGTGCCGAGAGGTTTTTTGCCCAATCACGCCTTCAAGACGACCTCGGATGAAGGAGCACTCTAAAGGAATTGTCTTCGTCTCGTCGAGGCAATCAATTTTGATATATAAATCATCTCAATCTGAGTTCGTATGCAAAAGTTACAGTCAATACAGACCAGCCCTACTAAAGACCAAAATATTACGCTCGACACCAGACACATGTTGATGAGTGTCTGATACAATGTGTGAGCAATTCGGCCTTCTCGATGGCCTTGAATCAAAAAACCTTCAACACAAAAAAGTTTCGCCTCGTCGAGCCGATCGATTTTCATATATAATTCGTCTCAATCTGAGGTCGTATGAAACCTCGAGAGACAAATCAAGATTAGGCTGTGTTTTCAGTCGGGAAATCTGAGTGAAAAGCTTACCATACGGATGAAAACTTACCGATCGAGTAAAGGATTGTCTTCCGAGTGAAAATATAATCAACCGAGTGAAAAGATTACCTTCGGAATGAAAGCTTGCCGATCGAGTGAGAGATTGTCTTCCGAGTGAAAATGTGATCATCCGAGTGAAAGATTGTATTCCGAGTGAAAATGTCGTCATCCGAGTGAAAGATTGTATTCCGAGTGAAAATATAGTCATCCGAGTGAAAGATCGTCTTCCGAGTGAAAGATCCTAATATCCGAGTGAAAACTCCAGTCGGACGATCCGAGTGGAAGACTATAATCTGAGTGGATGAGCTCGAATCCGAGTCAAACTGAACATGTGCCCAAAAATTTATCAAGATGATCTCGGATGGAGAAGTGTTCAATACGGAAGTTGTGCGTATTGACAAAACGGCGAACTTTGGTTTTGGATTCATCATCATCAGAGATAGTATATGTCATGCGAATTCACTGTGAGACTCGGATAATCCAGTCTGCTGCAAGACCGAGTCCGACTGAAAGGTAAATATGGCCTCGAAAAGTATTCAAGATGGCTTTATTTGAAAAAGTGATCAACATGAGTATTGTTCGTCTCGTCGAGGCGCACAAATTTGACATTTGGGCCGTCTTTATCGGAGATAATATGCAAGCTCGGCGGGCAGTGCAAGGAGGAAGACAGAAGTTGGGCCAGATTCAGACTGAATCCGAGTTGGAATAGAAGTAGGACTCTAGGACGTGAATTGATGTAATTTTTTGTAAGGAAAGCCTAGATGAATCCTTTGCTTGTATGGGAAGTCCAGCCGCCTCTTATATATGTTGGGGGTGATGGCCGATTAGACAACACACAATCGAACAAACCAATATACTACGTTTTCCAGTCTACGTTTTATCCCTCCATCGTTTTTCTCTCTCTTTCTTCGTTGTTATTTGTGTTTCAGAGCTGCGAATCTCGAGGCTCTAGGGGCGAGCGAATCGACCTAGGGCAGCTCATAGCCGCCGCACTCCCTGACGGGGTCCCTCCCGGAGGTGTGGGGTTTTCAGGTCCACGAAAGCGCCCGCCGACTGTCCTGCGTATAGCAATGTCGGTCGGGTCTGCTTCAACGTGGGCTGCGTTGCATCACCCCGGTGTCGAGGGTACACGTGACGTGTTCGTGTGTCAACACACTTTTTGGTGACTCTGCTGGGGACTGAAGGTCAATCATCATCATCCACCATGTCCGATCTTCCCAAGCCATCTGAGGTAGATGCCGATAACATCATTAAGCCCAGTCTCGATGAGATATCGACCAATCATCACCAAATCTATGAGGAGTACAAGAAGGCGCGCGAAGAGAAAGAGTTACATGAGTTCCTTGCAAAGTTCAAGAAGGATCGCCAAGGCAACATCACTCCGATTGAAGAAATCAAGTTCCCTCCTCTTCAAACCGAGCATGTTAAACTCTCTGTAAGTACTACCTTTTCTCCTGAGCAGTGGGCTGAGATTGAGAGTCGAATTGCTGATGGTAACAATCTAGTATATCAAACTTTCATAGAAAATACTAATGCTCAGAAGAATATATCTCAATCTTCTAGTGGTAATGGTGGTATAGCTGCTAATGTGCAAAACCCTAATCTGACTTTGCCTATTTCATCGGCGCCTCCCATGACGATGACTAATTATCCTACACCAACAAATCAGATTGTGGCTGCATCAATTAGTCCTATCATGAGCATGCCAGGTTCGGTGGCAACGCCGAACCAAACCCTACCTATAGCTACAACCACTCGACCACTACCAAATTATGGGTCGACATACATGCCACAATTCCTACCTACCGCTACTAACCCTACTCCTACTATGGATAATGGTCTAGCTAATCTTAGAGAGGAGATGGCTAAGATGCTTCGAGAAAATTTTGGAGTTGAATTACCTCGGAATCGGATTTACCAAAAGCCGTACCCCGAGTACTTCGATGCCATCCAGTGCCCTCCAGGATATAAAATTCTAGATTTTATTAAATTCAATGGAGAGGGCACAAAAACCACATGGGAACATGTTAGTCAGTATTTAGCACAATTGGGTGAGGCAGGCTCAATGAATGAATTGAAAGTGCGTTTGTTTCCTTTATCATTAACTGGTACCGCATTTTCATGGTTTTCTTCTTTACCACATGGTTCCATTCGGGTTTGGTTGCAGCTAGAGCAGAAATTTCATGATCACTTTTATAGCGACGATAATGAACTCAAGTTGTCACATCTGACATCGGTTAAACAAAAGCATGATGAATCGGTCTCCGATTATGTCAAGAGATTCAGAGAAACAAAAAACCGTTGTTATAGTTTGGTGATAACCGAGAGAGACTTGGCAGACCTAGTGCTGAGTGGTTTAAGGACTCCCATTAGAGAAAAGCTAGAAGGCTATGAGTTCTTAAATATTAACCAAGTCTTACAAAGGGCTTTGGCTCAGGAAAGCCAAAGCAAAGATCTCAAAGAAGTGCATAGGTATAAAGCTGATCGTCCAAAGATGAATATGGTTGAATATGATAGTGGTCACTCGGACGATGAGGGTGATATTTATGCTACTAAATTTGTTTGGCCTTCTAAGGCCAAACCATTCACTTGCAATGATCTCAAACCGATTCATAAGAATCGTGATGAAGAGATGAAGTTTACTTTTAACATTGCCAAGTGCGATAAAATATTTGATGCTTTGCCGCAAGCCAAAATTATTAGAATATCTCACACTTTACCGCCGTTTGAAGAGCTGAAACGGCGCGCTTATTGCAAGTATCATAATTCTTTTTCTCATGCTACTAACGATTGCAATGTTTTTCGACGACAGATACAATGGGCCATTAATGATTGACGATTGAACTTTTCTGAGATGCAAGTTGATAAACAGCCCTATCCAATGAATACCATGGATTTAGAGGGAAGAAGCTACTCATTCGGCCGGAGGTAGCCGAATCTGCCAATAAAGCTAATATCATTTTTGGCGAGCCTAGGAAAGACAAGGAGGGCAGCAAGATCTTGGGGACGCAGATTGTGCTTGACAAGCAACCCGATGGCAAGGAAGTAATCAAGATCACCATCAACAATCCTACACTCGGGGGCCAACCACAAGTGCAAGAAAATGCTCGTATTAAATTTGTTAAGCCCAAGAGTCCAGAAGTTGGCAAGTGGAAGAGGAACGAGGCTAAAGTGCAGCGTAAGCGGATCAAGCCAACTTTTGATATGTTGCTGTCCAAGTATGCTAGTCAGTCGGACGGTTCTAGCTCTAACCGGCCAACAGACCTGAAGCGACCAAGGTCACCACCAGCTGATATGTTTAGTTAGTATATGAAGCAGGCTGGACCACGGGCACCGTTTCAAGAAGAATAAAGGCAACCTTTTTGGGTTCGGCTCGACTACTCATACAATGGCCGACTGAACATCGATGGTTATCAGTCGACTGGTCAAAATATGTGGCCGAATGGAAACTATCCTAGTGTGAGAATGCACCCGGTTGGAAGCTATCCAAGTGAAAAAATGTGGCTAGCTAGATTCCATCCGAGTGAATTCCATCAGAGTGGATTCCATCCGAATAAAAAGGTTCACCCGAGTGGAAATTTCATGTATCAGGGAAGTCAAAAAGAATGGCGTGTTAAGACACCAAGTGTTGCAGCAGTCGAGTCGGGAAAAGGCAAAGAGAAAATGGATGTCGACTCACTTATCTTGGGCACCAAAACATTCCCCATACAACAGCCGACTGTGCATAACCACTCGACTGAGCCGATACTTTCTATCGCGCCAAAGCACTCGGCTAATGATCATGAAGCAAGCACCAGCCAAGTAAAGGCGAGAGATCCTAAATACACTCAGCCAAAGTGGTGTCCTCCAGGGCTAACAAAGACACAAAAGAGGAAACTACAGAGGTTAAGGAGTCAAGAGATGGCAGAACAGGAGGCCGAGAAGCAAAGGGATAAGTTGTTTAATGACACTCGACCCATGGTTCCAGCAAAACAAGTCTGGAGGCCTAAACAATACAAGATAAAATAGCTTCTACATCTATCACAGCAGTACCTATATCACCAAAGAAGGACGACGCAACAGTTATCACATCGTCTGCGACACTTCTTACTTCTCCTTCACTCGGACAGATTTCAGAATCGGTGGATGCACTTGAGGAAGAGGATGATATGTTAGATTATGAGTCGACACCGGTTCATGAAGGTATGGATATAAATATGGTTTATTACTTGCCTGCTGAGTTTCGTGATGTAGATGAGGAAGGGAAGGTGGCTCAGCTGGATTTTGGCCCTAAAAATGCAATATTTGAGAAGCCAAAAGACCTAGTAACGCATTTGAAACCATTGTATCTCAGAGGTCATATCAACGGATCACCGCTCACTCCAATGCTTGTTGATGGTGGTGCTGTGGTGAATCTGATGCCCTATTCGGTCTTCAAGAAATTGGGTTTGCCTGATGAAGAGTTGATAAAGACGAATATGGTGCTCAATGGATTTGAAGGCAAAGAGAAAACTGAAGCCAAAGGTGTGATGTATGTGGAACTTACAGTCGGAAGCAAAACTTTGGCTACTGCATTCTTTGTCGCAGAGGTGCAAGGTAACTATAACGTCATACTAGGCCGTGATTGGGTTCATGCAAACCAGTGCATGCCATCCACTATGCACTAGTTTTTGATCCAGTGGGTTGATGATGAAGTGGAAGTGATTCATGCAGATAACTCGGCATGTGTTGCTTTGGCTGATGCATCAGTGGATTGGCAACATCCCAATGCTACTTGCTTGACGGGACGTGACTTGTCAGAGTTTGATTTTCTCAGCGTGACCAAGAATGGTTTCGTCCCCGTTTCTTTAAAGCCGACTGAATGCAGTCGGCTCCAAGGTATGAAATGTTTAAATGGATTCTAGTTCCGAGTGGTTACAAAAATGTCTTGTAAAATATCGGTCCAGCGAGAACGATATGTATGAATATATAGAGGAATTAGATGACATGGATAAACTTGGACAAGGTTTTACATCGGCTGATCCATTAGAAGACATAGATATTGAAGATGGTTCAGTCACTCGACCGACATTTGTAAACAAAAATTTGAAAGCCGGTTGTAAAGCTAAGTTAATCGAGCTATTGAAAGAATATATTTACTGCTTTGCATGGGAATATCATGAGATGCCAGGTTTAAGCCGGGAGCTAGTGGAGCATCGGTTACCTATAAAGGCTGGTTTTAGACCATATAAACAATCGGCCAGAAAGTTTAATCCAAAAACATATGACCGGATCAAGGAAGAGATCGGTCGACTGCTTAAAGCTAATTTGGATTTCTAACATTGTCCCAGTGGAGAAAAAGGATCCGGCAAATTAAGGGTATGCATCGATTTCAAAGATTTGAATAGGGCTACACCCAAAGACGAGTATCCCATGCTAATAGCCGATATGCTTATTAATGATGCTTCTGGACATAAAGTCATTAGCTTCCTTGATGGTAATGCGGGGTATAACGAAATTTTTATGGCCGAAGAGGACATGTCCAAAACGGCTTTTCGATGCCCTGATTTCCTTGGTTTATTCGAATGGACAGTGATGACATTTGGATTAAAAAAATGCTGGCGCCACATACAAAGGGCTATAAATTTGATTTTTCATGATTTACTCGGTGTCATACTTGAAGTATATATTGACGATATTGTTGTCAAATCAGATGCTTTTGAATCTCATTTGGCCGATTTGTGTTTAGCTTTTGAAAGAATGAAAAAGTATGGACTGAAGATGAATCCTTTGAAGTCTGCATTTGGCGTGTCAGCTGGTTAGTTTTTGGGTTTCATTATTCATGAAGATGGCATAAAAATTGATACGAAAAAGATAGAAGCTATACAGAAAGTGGAAGCGCCAATATGCAAGAGAGATATGCAAAAGTTCCTTGGCAAGGTCAATTATTTGAGAAGGTTCATAGCTAATTAGTCAGGGAAAGTTGATGCATTTACACCTATCCTTCGGTTAAAGAATGATGTTAATTTAACTTGGGGGGAAAAACAGCAAGAAGCCTTTGATATGATCAAGAATTATTTGTGCACTCCTCCGGTGATGAAAGCACCCAAGCATAAGGATTCCTTTAAGCATTACATTGCAGCAGAAGAAGGTCTTATTGGTGTTGTTTTGACTCAAGAAACCGAAGGAAAAGAGCATGCTATTACATATTTGAGCAGACGCTTATTGGACGCCGAGACAAGGTATACATTTATTGAAAAACTATGTCTATGCTTATATTATGCTTGCACAAAATTGAGACATTATTTGGTGCCAAGTGCTTGCATAGTAGCTTGTCAAACCGATGTCATTAAATACATGTTGCATAGGCCAATTCTTAGTGGTAGAATTGGCAAGTGGGCTTATGCTTTGATTGAGTATGATTTGGCTTATGAATCTCTAAAATCCATGAAAGGCCAAATCGTTGCTAATTTTATTTTTGAGCATCGGATTAATGACAAACATGATGTTGATATAAACCTTGTTTTGCTAGTACCTTGGAGATTATATTTTGATGGTTCAGTTTGTAGCAATGGCCAAGGTGTTGGTATTATTTATATATCTCCTCATGGTGCTGTTTTTGAAGCCTCGTGCCGCTTAGAATACTTTTGCACAAATAATCAGGCCGAATATGAAGCTTTGTTATTCGGCCTAGAGATGTTAATTGCTATAGGTGTTACACATATTGAGGCTTTCGGTGATTCATTACTAGTGGTGCAGCAAATATCCAAAGTCTTTCAGTGTTTGGATGAATCACTTAATGTTTATCTTGATAAATGTCTAGATATGATTTCTACTTCGGATTGTTTTGGCATTGCTCATATATCTTGGCATGACAATTGGAAAGCAAATAAGTTGGCACAACAAGCATCTGGATATCATGTTGATCATGGCATGTTTCATATCTCTCAAAGACCGATGTCTTGTCTTGCCAGTATGGGAGAGGCCGAACTTGAACCCACTGGTTCGGCCATTAACAAAAAGTCTAGTACAGGTGACAATCCCGACTGGAGGAAGTCCATTATTGATTACTTGTGCAATCCGAGTGAAAGGGTGGACAGGGTTGTTCGGCGTATGGCTTTCAAGTATGCAATGGGAGATGATGGTCTTTATCGCCGAACAGTCGATGATGTTCTTCTAAAGTGCTTGGATGAAGTCAAGGCAAGAGTTGTTATGGGAGAGGTACATGAAGGCATTTGTGGCACTCATCAGTCGGCTCCCAAGATGAAGTGGTTATTGCGACGTGCTGGGTTTTATTGGCCGACTATGATTAATGATTCCTTCAGATATTATAAAGGGTGTGAAGCTTGTCAAAAATTTGGCGATACTCAATTAGCTCTCGCTGCTATGTTACATCCTGTTATCAAGCCGTGGCCTTTCAGAGAATGGGGTTCAGATTTTATTGGGCAAATTCATCCATCTTCCTCAAAGGGGCATCGGTTTGTATTGGTGGCAACCGATTATTTCACTAAATGGTCTGAAGCAGTACCTCTCAAGAACATGACACATACGGAGGTAATTCAATTCATAACTAAGCACATTATTCATAGATTCGGTATTCCTCAAACGTTAACTACAGATCAAGGTTCATCTTTCATGTCACACCAAGTCAGAGAGTTTGCCGAATCTTATAACATAAAGTTGCTCAATTCCTCTCCGTATTATGCCCAAGCTAATGGACAAGCTGAGTCTAGCAATAAAATTTTAATCAAACTCATCAAGAAGAAGATTGAGGATAATCCAAGGAGATGGCATGAGTTGTTGTTTGAAGCTTTGTGGGCACATAGAATCTCAAGGCATGGTGCTACGAAGGTGACTCCATATGAGCTAGTGTATGGTCAAGAAGCTGTTTTACCAGTGGAAGTAAATTTGAATGCCTTGAGAATAACCAAACAGAATGATTTATCGGCAATAGTTTTTAATAACTTGATGATGGACAATATTGATGAGGTTGCCGATAAACGTTTGGCTGCTTTAAAAGCCATAGAGAGAGACAAGTTGAGGGTGGCAAGAGCTTACAATAAGAAAGTTAAGTTGAACAATTTTCAAGTTGGTGATCTCGTGTGGAAAGTGATTATGCCGATTGGTTCAAGAGATAGAAAATTCGGGAAGAGGTCTCCAAGTTGGGAAGGTCCTTTTAGGATTACTAGAATAGTTGCTGGAAACTCATATTTGGTGGAGTCCGTACAAGGGACATTGTTACCTCGAGCTCTCAATGGCAAGTACTTGAAGAAATACCACCCGAGTGTCTGGCAAGAAGCCTAAGTAGGCAATGGCCGATATACGACTATCGCCCTTAGCACAAACATGGCCGATACATAATTATCGCCCTAAGAAATACGAATGGCCGATGGAGTGTTGATATCGTCCTTAGAACAAAAAACGGTGCATATTATTTTTCGGCATGCAAACTTTGCCAAAAAACAGGGGGGCATGTGTTGACACCTGATTTTGGCAAGATACGAAAAGCAATAAGATGGTCTCGAGTGGAATGTTTTTTTACCATGAAAAGATTCACCTCGCCGAGTGGAACAATCTTAATGTTTCGGTTATCATCATTCGACTTTATTTTAGGGACCGAAACTATACTCCGAGTGGCATAATTCAATGTGCCGAGTGGTTTTTTGCCCAATCATGCCTTCAAGACGACCTCGGCTGAAGGAGCACTCTAAAGGAATTTTCTTCGTCTCGTCGAGGCAATCAATTTTGATATATACATCATCTCAATCCGAGTTCGTATGCAAAAGTTAAAGTCAATACAGTCCAGCCCTACTAAAGACGAAAATATTACGCTCGACACCAGACACATGTTGATGAGTGTCTGATACAATTCGTGAGCAATTCAGCCTTCTATACTGCCTTGAATCGAAAAACCTTCAACACGAAAAAGTTTCGCCTCGTCGAGCCGACCGATTTTCATATATAATTCGTCTCAATCCGAGGTAGTATGCAACCTCGAGAGGCAAATTAAGATCAGGCTGTGTTTTCAGTTGGGAAATCCGAGTGAAAAGCTTACCATCCGAATGAAAACTTACCGATCGAGTAAAGGATTGTCTTCCGAGTGAAAATATAATCAACCGAGTGAAAAGATTACCTTCGGAATGAAGGCATGCCGATCAAGTGAGAGATTGTCTTCCGAGTGAAAATGTGATCATCCGAGTGAAAGATTGTATTCCGAGTGAAAATGTGGTCATCCGAGTGAAACATTGTATTCCGAGTGAAAATATAGTCATCCGAGTGAAAGATCGTATCCGAGTGAAAGATCCTAATATTCGAGTGAAAAGTCCAGTCGGACGATCCGAGTGGAAGACTATAATTCGAGTGGATGAGCTCGAATCCGACTGAAACTGAACATGTGCCCAAAAATTTATCATGATGATCTCGGATGGAGAAGTGTTCAATATGGAAGTTGTGCGTATTGACAAAACAGTGAACTTAGGTTTTGGAGTCATCATCATCAGAGATAGTATATGGCATGCGAATTTACTATGAGACTCGGATAATCCAGTCTGCTGCAAGAGCGAGTCCGACTGAAAGGTAAAGATGACTTCGAAAAGTATTCAAGATGGCCTTATTTGAAAAAGTGATCAACCTGAGAATTGTACGTCTCGTCGAGGCGCACAAGTTTGATATTTGGACTGTCTTGATCAGAGATAATTTGCAAGCTCGGCGGCCCGCGCTAGGAGGAAGACAGAAGTTGGGCCAGATTCAGACTGAATCCGAGTTGGAATAGAACTAGGACTCTAGGACGTGAATTGATGTAATTTTTTTGTAAGGAATGCCTAGATGAATCCTTTGCTTGTACGGGAAGTCCAGCCGCCTCTTATATATGTTGGGGGTGATGGCCGATTAGACAACACAGAATCGAACAAATCAATATACTACTTTTCCAATCTATGTTTTATCCCTCCACCGTTTTTCTCTCTCGTTCTTCGCTGTTCTTCGTGTTTGAGAGCTGCGAATATCGAGGCTCTAGGGGCGAGCGAATCGACCTAGGGCAGCCCATAGCCGCCGCACTCCCTGACGGGGTCCCTTCCGGAGGTGTGGGGATTTCAGGTCCGCAAAAGCGTCCGCGACTGTCCTGCGTATCACGCTGTCGGTCGGGTCTCCTTCGACGTGAGCTGCGGTGCATCACCCCCGGCGTTGAGGGTACACATGACGTGTTCGTGTGTCAACAACGGGAAAGAGAAACGAAGGGCATGTCTCTCTTTGTCACCATTGCACCCCCTCTCTCTACACCACTTTCACGTACGCACAAAATCTATCTCCCAGCCCTCTAAAAGTATGCCCTGACACATTCACGCGTGACCGTCACTATATTTCAAGTGAAAGAACTATACAGTCATTGGACTTCAGAATATGCACATTATGGTCACCGTATATATTCTTGTGGTGACCATACAATTCCTAGCTCACCATACGTCTCTATATTTTGTTGATGACACCGACGGTCATTGTATTTGATGCATGCTCCGTATTTTGTTGACGACACTTATGGTAATTGTATTCGAAGAGAAAGCACGATATGGTCACTGAACTTCATAATAAGCTCATTACGGTCACCATATACATTTTGTGGTGCTAACCAACCTGTGGTTGGATGGTTAGGAGGACAGTGGTATCCCCAGCCGACGAGGGTGAAAATCCTGGTGCTCGCATATATCCTGGACTAATTTCAGTATTTCCAGCGATATGCGTTCAGTGGGAGGAGACGTTCCCCTCTACTACTACGAGGTGCCTATATATGGTCACTTCGTAGAATCTCAAGATGATATGCTGGATCAATCTCTCGAAGGTGCTCATCGGGGCAGGGTGTGCGTGTGTGCGCTTATAGCGTTGAGTGTTTGCTCATATATATATGAGCGCTTGCATATGTAATGTATTAAAAGAATACATGTCGTGATTATATGGTCAGTGGCTCACCGTACAACTCCGTAATTTGTTGATGCCACGATCAATTGACCAGTCAAACGTTCCACGTGGCGCAACTAGTGATGCACCATCAGTGCACGTAACCGTGCGGCCCACCTATCAGCGCCTATATGAAAGAAAGAAATGGTAGCATGCGTCTGTGATGTGTTAATAAAATACCTTTTGTGATTATCATACGGTCACTGGCTCACCATACGGCTCTGTAGTTTGTTGATGACATAATCAATTGACTAGTCAAACGGTCCACGTTCATTAGCGTACATTATCGTGGGACCCACATGTCAGCGTGTATATGAAAGATAAAAATGGTAATAAATTAGTGGTCGGCGGTGATTCGAAGTCCTGAGACCTCTGGTAGGCAGCCCTAACCACAGCGGACAAGGTCGCCTTGTGATGATATGCCGAGCCGACTGTTTTAATTGCACGCACGCACGAGCCACTATGGTGAATACAAACACATCACATGCGCACAAACACGCCCGCTACGCCCGCATGCATGAATGCAATACTCAAATGTACACATGCACGCACGCAAAACTCGCACGAACACACGCACGCATGCAGGCGTGCAACACTGACACATACACATGCACGCACGAAAATACCCACGCATGCTTGTAACACTGAAACGTACACATGCACGCACGCCTGCATGCACCCAACACACGATGCAAGACACATGCTCAACCTATACGTGCATGCAACCTTTGTTAAGGATATGGATTGTTACGAGTATTAATCAATCTTATCTGTGATAAGCAGAACAATGATGTTTGCAGCGGTCTTTATGAATCAATCTTATCATGCAGAGCCGGCTCCTGTGCCGTGCGTTGCCTGCGTCGGGTCACTGACATGCAGGCCAGGTACCCAAAAGGCCCACACGTCAGTGGAAGAGCGGAGCGGTGTCGTATGTTAGAGTCAAGGGCGCCGCTTGCTGCACGCCCGGGTGAACTTGCCTCCTTGCCGCATTCAAACGCCTCCATGAAACCCATGTGGAAGCCGAGAAACCCACTCTGGCCACACGTTCATTCATGACCGGGCCGACATTAAACGCAACACCGACCGAGCTCCTCCTGTTCGCCATCTATTTAAACGAGGCCATGTGTTGTTTTCATGGATATTTTCATGGATATTTTGCTGTGTGAAAACAAATTTAAATATGAACGAATAATCGGTGTCCGCGGTCTTCTGTCGGGACAGGGTTTGATGGCCTCATAGTACTCGTAATGTAGAGTAGTACTAGGAGTAGTACAGTGGTAGCAGTACTACAACAATTTCCTTGGAGTCTGTGCTACAGCAAGCTACCCTAGGCTATGTTACTGCTCCCTCCTTTCCAACCAAGGTAGACTATGAGTGGTGGAATTAATTTCATAGTTTGCACAAGTACTTAATTAGTACGCTCGTTTTTCTCAAAAAGTTTAGTTTACCGATGCATTAATTACAACGAATGCATGCATGACCACTAAAATTCCATGAACTTCTACATGCATATTGGTGAGTTTTCTCTTGATACTGCTTGCATCGGATGATTTAATGCACTTCAAAATCCAAACATGTGATGGCAGTAAGTACTATTCCCTCCGTCTAGGTGTACAAGTCACCTTACGAAAATCAAATAGTCCCAAAACACATAGGCATGGTGCATTAACTCTCATGTTGTTTTTTGTTTTTTGACATGAAGAAAGAAATGAACCAATAACAGATGTGGGGCGTGTATGATTTTAATGACATGAGACTACCTAACATGACATGAAGTGGTCAGTTCATTGCATGGAATGGTATTAATTAGCAAATAAACATTAACTTTTCTCGTTTTCCTCCCCACCTTCATCGCGGTGCACAACCTAAGATGACTTATTCACCTAGTACTACAATTGAGACTTACTATCAAACGGAAAAGTGAATTTTTTAGATGAGCCCTATACCGGAAAGGAGGGAGTAGTAAGTAGTAGTACTACCTCCATGGTGGGTACGTATTCCGTAAAATAAGTTTTTCCCAAAACTAAGTCGCTCATCCTTTATTTGCTTGTTTTCCTTCCTACATCATTGCCTCGAACATACGATGCCAAACTCCCCTACCCTACCGCACGGGAAAAGACCCGCGCTCGCCATTTTTAGTCCGGGTTTGTATCGATGGCTTTCGTGAATATTGTACTTCCTCTCGCCGACATGTGAGATATATAGCAACCGGGTAGACGTATCATGCACCAAATAACAGTGCAAAATAGCAGGGGGATGCACCCCAGTCGTAGCACCCCAGTAGTAGTAGTAATGAGCAATGGGACGTCAAATCACAAAGCCGCACCTTTCCCTCAGACGGACGAAGCAACCATTATTTCACACTTTGATGAATCTGCTTCTCCATCATCACCTTCAAGAAAACCACGTATTGCTTCTGCCATTGTTCTGCATAAAGAGGGACCCGCATCGCCCTGGTACATCATGACACGTGGCACCGTATGATAGGCCATGCTCCCCCGCCCACCGCTCGGTAAAATCACCTCATTTTTACTACTAACTAGGAAGAGGCCCATTCATTGCACGGAACATCAAGATGCATTTATATGAGTTGTTTATATTGTGGGAGACAAAGATGAATGGGAGAAGGGCTTATCTGCAAATGTGGGGAGGGGTGCGGATATATTTTTGCAAAATTGTTATAGTTTGCTTTCTATCCGCCAGATATAGATCGGACGGTCTATATTGCACGATGGCAGGTGCACCATCCTCACCAACTTGGTTTTCTATAAGAGTAGAGAAGTAGAGATCTGGATCAGTGGCGGAGCTGGGGGTCTTTCTAGGAATTCCCTGGAATACCCAAGAATTTCGGCCCAAAAAAATTAGTACATGTATTCTACTGTAATATGAAGACTTGGCCCACGAACTAAGTGTAGCCCAACCGCCCACGGCAGCCACACATGGTGGTACCAGGCACGAAACTCTCCGGCTGGGTAGGCGCGCGAGTAGCTAGCGCCAGCCCAAACCTAGGCACCTAGCGCTAGGTGAAGGCGGCGGCGGCGAGCGATTCCAACTCCGGCAGCCGGCCCTCTCCTGCCTCTCCCTCTGTCCCTACCCTTCGTCCCTCCCCTCTAGCCAGCCATCTCCCTCTGCCCTCGACCTCCGCGGCTTCGCCAGTCCGCATCCGACGTGCCCAGCGTGGCGGCAACGCCCTCCGACCACCGGCATCGCCCCCCCGGCTCCCTGGCGTGGCAGGAGCACCTGAGCAGTGAGCACCTTCCCTTGGGAAGTCCAGCCTCCGTCCAGTAAGCATCCATCCCCATCCAGTATTGCATCTATTCATCTCGTGTGTCTTAACAAATCTGAAGATTATTCAGTAATTGCTTATAAATTGAAATTAGACTACTTGCTATGTGATTGAGTGATTCATTTGCTACTTATGATCATAAATGTTTACTACTTATTATATGATTCCTTTGGTGCTTACTATATAAACTGGAATTGTTTGTCCAATGTACATCAGTCCATGCCACATTGCTAGGATTTCTATTTTGTTTATCTGATTGTGATGTAGATGATGAAGAAAGATGTTAGCATATTTGAAATGTGGGACAAATCTTCAAGGGCAAGGAAAATAAGCTCTACATCCACACCAATTCCTCTTTCCGTTTAGGTTGAGAGCAATCTGCAGCTAGTAGTACCTGAGAGGGAGAGAGGATCCCCGACCTGAATTGTAGAAGATGATGAATCAATGCCCCCAATTCGAAGCAGATTTGGCAACTCTAGACCGTGATCCCGGCAAGCGAGTTCCCATATCTTCTTATTATATCAATGACTAGGATAGAGTTAGAAGGAGATACATCAACTTGGGTACCTGTCAACCCAGGAATCATAAGTTTCATATAGAGATTTTAATGGACATCTCCGTAGCTTTTGCCCTACTTGGTTTAAGGCGCACAAGTGGCTTGTCAGAAATATTGCCAAAATGATATTTTGCTACTATTATTGATATATGGTCATTGAGTCATTGATATTTCCTTCTTACTGTACATTTATTGTTCTATTATATTGCTTTGGCCAATTTTTTACAAGAATACCCACCACAAAATTCCTGGCTCCGCCACTGATCTAGATACTATCTTTTTAGATCAATATTAGAGCAAGTATAATAAGGTACAATCAATAGGCTATAAGAATTAAATAATTATATTTGTGGTGAGTTGTATAAGAGAGAAGAGGAGAGAGAAGGGAAGCGGGCTACAGATTAATAGTCGGCTGTAACACAGACTCGAAGAAACATTATGAGAGTGTATGGTGGGCCATGCATTAATAAAGTAGTACTACTTAAGAACTTGTTACTATACATGTTGGCTATAAGGTTGACTATACATGTGACATGGCAACCCCATATAGCCGGTTGTTGCCTATACTATTCACCATGCTCTTAGTCGGGATACACCAAGGAGGAAAACCAAGTGGTGGGCTGCTCCTATCGCGTTGGCGTAGCAACTCAGTAGGGTCAGTTCGCACACGAAAGGGCGACACACTTACAGGACCCCTTTGGCCGATATGTGGCTCATCCACCGTCTTGTTCCACGTGTGATGCACCAAATTAAAGTTCAGAGCAGAGGTTGGACTTGGGGGCACCCTGGTCGTAGCGCCGCAGTAGTAGTAAATGAGCGATGAGGGGTCAAATCACAAAGCCCCACCTTTCCCGCATTAAGCTGGACGGACGAAGCAACCATCATTTCACTCTAGGGCACAAGAGCAATGATGCATGTGGCAGCTACCTAGGGCGCCCTAGGGTAGGAGCCTCCACTACAAATCCGCTACTCCCTCGGCCTCTTGAAGAAAACCGATCATGCGTGCAGCGGGTAGGGTTTGTAGGAGTACTACGGCGTGCGGGGCCACGCCATTATAAACGGGAGAGGGATTGAGTTCGAGTCGACACCATAATACGGGTGGGCCGTTCGGTTTTATGGAACAAGGGAAAATTTTGGGTTCGGGGAGCAATGGAGATATCTCTACTCTTTTACGAGCAACATGTACTAATCCGTATCTCAACTCCTATTAATTAGTAGGGATTGGAAAAGAGATGTCATTTGGTTCACATCATAGGAACTTTTTTGTTGAATCTAGAGATGACATGTATCTCAATTCCTATGAGGAGGGATTGGAAAAGAGATGCCATTTGGTTCACATCATAAGAACTATTCCATTGAATCTAGGCCAATGTTTATTTTCCTTTGAAATCTTGAGTATATGAATCTATTCCTATGAACCAATTGGCTCTAAAGGAAAAATTCCTGTAAAATCATATCGTATAGACTTCCTATTATATTCCTCCACACCAAAGGTTGGTTGAAATTGTTGGAGGTGATACGACGGTCTTTCTCTCTACACTCCTCCCCCATCTCTATAGTTATCCCTCGAAGATGAATGAAATGATACATACTGGGTATTCTATATTTGCATGTTGGTATCTGAAAACTCGGTAAAAGTTTGCGAGGTTCGAATTTTCAATAAAGCTATGTGCACTACATTTTGGAACGAAGGGAGGAGCATACGACAGTTACTAACACTACGTGGAAGATTTGTGTGTCGGAGTGTCTGTTCTGTTAAATGCCATGGCAAAACTAATACTGTTGGATGCCCATCTAACGGTTCTTATGGTGTTCGTCAGGAAACGGCTAGTGGCGAACGTTTGTCGGATATGATTTACGGACACATGCATTGCATTGATACGCGCTCCTCTCTCTCATGCACACACGCACCCTCACGAGTCACAACTCTCCCGAGTCCTGTCGCACCCACCGTCTATCTGTAGGTAGACGTCACACACATATGTGCTCTTCACAGCCTACCCTGAGAACTTCTAAAAAATAAAAGACGTTGTGCACCTTTTATTTTAACTCACACGTCAGACAATTATACTTTTACTCTTGTGGTGGACGTTCTTTGGGCGTAGTATATTGTACTCTCACGAAGAGAAGCGGTGCACACACGCACTAGTTCTCTCACACCCACTCGCGGGTACACGTAGGAGCGCATTTTTTAAGCTAGGAGCACATTTGTTTACAAAGAGGCATCCTCACTTGGACTAGTCTAGTTTTCAACTTGATGGAGGGTCGGGGACCGCACGTGAATGATAGTACATTACATAGTGCATCCTGGACGCCGTGATTTGATAGTGCGACCTGGAAGCGGTGGCACGTTATTGATCGAGTTTTATTTTTACTTGAACTTTAAATGAAAATAGTGGTTCAAGCATATTCAATTTAATAACGGTTGCTACAACAAAATCACTCCACTATACATATAAGCAGGAGCCTCGATGCTTGCTTTACTAGGGTTCCTCTCTTTCACTGTCTCATGCTCTCCAGATCTAAGCACGACATAGGTGGCCACACTCTCCCTCTCTCTGCCCATCGCTGGTCACAAATCCAGCCGGACCACCTCGGCCGGGGCATGGGTGTAGGTGCATCATTCACGCGGTCGTCAGCGGCGAGGGAGGAGACCAACAGCTGCCCGCGGGTCCTGATCGGCAGCCGTGCCGTTCTCTCCGAGACAGCGCCGTCTCGGGAGGGCCTTCGACCCCTTCTTCCTCCCTGCGGTATTGTGGTCAAGATGCGGTATTGTGACCTCTCTTCTCTCTCTCGGGCTATGACTCAGGTTATGGTTAGCTGTTGTATGTACATGTAGTTCAAATATGAATTATGGTCATTAAATAGCTAGAAAATCACTTAAATGTCTTAAAAGGTCAAATGACCCCTGAAATTTTCCAAAATTTGACATGACAGTTGTCTTAGTACTACAAATTTTCTCGTACATTTAAAACACCATCCGTTGCCACTTTACTCCAAATTCATCTTTCGCAGCTAATAAAAAAATATAAACAACATCACAGATAGTTATTTGTAGGAACCATTTGCGATGAAAATTTCTGGATCTATTTAAGTCTTCCTCCTTAAGTTCGCCAGCTCGTCTGCTCCAGTGTCAGCAACCCCTGAATCCACGAATCTGATCCCCATTCCCGCAACCCCTTCTTGCGAAGATGTCACTGTGGAAACGCTTCGTGAAGGCTCATACGATGGCCGCGTCCTCCCCGAGCACCACCGCCTACATAGAGAGCGCGGCCTCCTACGCTGAGAGTGCCTCCACATCCTTATTGAGCACGGCCGCATCTGCCCAGAGGGTGTCTACGGCAGGCGAGACGGCTGCAGCTGTTGCTGCAACGGTGGCTGCAAACGCCGAGAGCGCTCGAGCTGCTATCCGTGCAGCCGATATCGCCCTAGCCTGGGTCGAGGCCATCCACGCCAAGATTGAGGACGCACGCGCCAAGATTGAGGACGCACGCGCCAAGATATTCCAAGGCACCCCGGAATCCAGCATGCAACCCACATCCGAAAAGGCGGCGGTGGCCATGGAGCACCTGCTTCCTCATCAGATCGTCGAGCGGGAGCTGGAGATGCAGGAGGCGGCAGAGATCGAGGAGCATTTGGAGGAGTTGCGCGTGGCCGTGGTTGAGGTAGAGAAGAGTCTCTCCGTCAAGGAATCGGTGGTGGAGTACCAGCGCAAGCTCTGGCTCAGCCACTACTATGAGTACTATAACCTCGAGGGCGGCTCCGAGGACGAGGTTGAGGACACGGTCGACTTTAGCAAGGGGGACGCGGAGTCCACCAATGGCGGCATGTTGCGAGGACAAGTCATCAATGTCTCAGCTCACACCGGCGATGCAAAGGACGGTGCGTCGACAACTTTGTTAAAGTTATGCATACTTAGGCTTTGTTTTTAATGCTGGTCTTTTCTTAGAGCAATGTTTAGCTCAATTGGCTCTGTTTAATTACTAAAATTACTCGATTCTTTTTTTTCGAACATAAAATTGCTCGATTAGGTAAGTGTGGTATGTGTGTTGTACGCTCTTCTCTCTCTCCCGACGCCGTCTTTGCCACATCCCGACGACCCTTGCTCTACTGCCCCAACTCCCCATATGGCTACGTGTAGATCTTTTTCTACTTCCTCATCTATTCCAAAGCCGCCTCAACTTTTATACTATTATTAGAGTTAAAGCTAGTTCACATAGTCTAATCTAAGAGTTGGTTCAAACTGGGAAGAAAGTGGGAAAGCTGTAGCATGAATCTAGGACTTGGATCTAAGAGCAAATGGGGGAAAGTAGTAGATACCCAACCGGTCGCTTGGTTGAAAAAGCAAAGAAAGCGGGGTGGATGGCGAAGGGTGGGGGGAAGTGGAATTGTTTCTTGGTCAAAAAAGGAAATAAAGTGAGGGGTGTTGGGGGGGACAACACAAATGAGAACGAGCAGGTCTAGATTTCCTGTGCTCACATAGGAAAATGTCGCCGAGGTGATAAAAAATGTTTGCCACTCTCGGCAACCACATCTGCCTCACCACTTAATGGCACTTTTTCATACTGTCAATGTAGTGCTAATAGTATAACACAATAGATGCTGCTATTAATCATATGCCACTGTAAATAATTGTCACTGCTTAAATAACCGTATTTCATATTTGCACAAATAGGGATGTATGTCTCCATATTGTTTCTATTTGTGCAATCAAAAGTACACACGTCAGTTTTAGTAGAACTGCACAAAATGAGATGGCTATTCCTCACTTCCTTCCTCTAACCTCTCGTCTTCGAGGTATTCCTGCAATGGTAGTAAGTAGGTAGAATGACCAACGCAATCTAAAAGAAGCTGATTCATACGTTTACTTCCTGATTGCAGTGCAGGGATGAGCAAAAATAACTGCATCCTAGTCGGGAATGCAGTTTCTCCCAGATCAAGGATGGACAGAGGACTAGCTGGCACGGCAGCGCAGAGGTTTTTGGGATAGGTGCGCGGACAAGAGGCATTATGGTCTCTTATTTATGCAAATAGTGTTGCTTAAATTTAGTGGAACTACACAAGAAGTTCAGATGGTCACTACACTACATGGTTCAGTTCAGCATTCCAGCAGAGAACACAATTATAATTGGTTATTCTGGAATGAGAGAACCTAACCGTGGAAGGTGGCAACAAGAAAAACCAGAGTGAACTCCAGGAAATAAAAGCCTACCTAGGGTGGCCCTTGGCTCAGGAAGCCTTGCTTGATTTTTCCTAATTTATAAACCTTCTCACAACTTTTCTTTTGCTGTGAACTAGTAAATGTTTTTTATGTTCTATGAATCATTGAGATGTATAAGATTGCTTAACTTATGATTTTCAAGTATTTTATGAAGTCGAGTTTAATGTGAATGTTTCACATGAACGCTGGACTAGCGTGTGAACATTTTGAATTTACAATGTGGCCTCAGTTAATTACATGAACCACTACAAAAACATATCGTAGTTGCTTATATGTCAGATATCACAGTTCTCAAACTAGTACTCTATTTCATCAAACACACCCTGCTCGTATGTCTTACCATGCCATACTACATGAAAAAACTAGTGAGGACGCATCTGTTTTGGCAACAATTAGGATGGTTCTCTCTTGATTCACGTGCACACAAAAGTAGCAGTAGTTCCCATAGACGGATTCAAATAGAGTACTAGCCTAGAGGGCTCGATAATAGGAAAGGTTCATATAATTAGACACAATCCAAACTACTTTTTAACACTAGCCGGGGAAACTATTTCATGCCTCGATCTAATTTGGGATGGACACAAGACGGACCTTGCCATGAACATCATCGAGGATGTCCGGCAGCATCTCAATCCTGTGAACTTCCTAAAGATAACCTTGTGTCCTTGCCACTCGTAAACTTGGTTGTGGAGGCATGCCACATCATCTTCCTTCTTAAGCTTGACAAGAACAGTATGCCTCACAAACGAAGGAGTAGCTTTGAACTTCTTGTGCTTCAGTACACCCTGGACAACATGCCTGACAACAGTGAGGCTGGAATACATCTCAACTTTGGTATAAGTGCAAATGGTTCCAGGATCCAATAGCGTAAGAACTTTGTTTTCCTAGTGCGTATATCCAGGTCATCTGCCTCATAGAGAGTGACATGTACAACCACACAATCCTTGTCTGCATCAGGGCTCTAATTGTAACAGAAACAAATTCTGAATTACTTTCCAGTATAAGAAACACAAGTTATTTAAACCACTATGTAGAGTCAAAAGTATGCATGAAAAGGAAGGTAGGATGGCATCGAAGCTAATAAAATTTGCATTATTTATCACCACATACTTCGATGAGAAAACACAATCGAGATCGGCAAAGAAGAAAACCACCTTGGTTAGCTCAGCGCGGGGGG
>LR738712.1:555241663-555270021 GCA_902687465.1 Secale cereale
AGGTGGAAAACTGCTCCTGCAGGGCCACGGGGGCTGTAACATCAAACGGGGTGTTCACAATCTCAGTATTGGCCGTGAGCGTATCTGGGGTCAGCACGGGGGCGGTGTCCATCTTCTTGGAGCTCTCTATCTCGTGGCCCAAGAATAAACAACCATTCCACCCTAGTAAATAATGAAATCAATTCGGAAGCCCATATATTTACTTAATGAGAGGTGCTACCCAGCACACCGCCCCCCAAAAAAACCTGGGTGCTCTTCTTCCTCCTCACTCCCACGCACCTCACGTCAGCTTGCTCCACTCGTACCCCCAAATTCCTCACCTCACTCCTACAGAAAACCCCAGTTCCCCTTCTTCCTCACTACTACAGAAATCCCCAGCTCCCCTTCTTCTTCTTCACTCGCACTACCACTAGGCTCGTCATTCGTTACTCTGCTAAAATCCATGAGCATGACGTGACGCCCTTGAGGAAAATGGAGTCGGCTAACCACAGCGCCAAGAAGATGAGGCTCCCGCCAGCGGCGATGCCTGTTGTAGATGTCGCACCCGGCAGTGCAGATAGAAGCGGCGAGCTCGCCCTCACCGGATCCCAGGAACCGGTAGAATCTCGGGCGAACCGCATCAGCGATCTCCCGGACGCCATCGTTGGGGAGATCATCTCGCTTCTCCCCACCGAGGATTGCTGCCGCACGCTAATACGTCTCCAACGTATCTATAATTTTTTATTGTTCCATGCTATTATTTATGAAGTCTTGGATGTTTAATGGGCTTTATCATTCCCTTTTATATCATTTTTGGGACTAACCTACTAAACCAAAGGCCCAGTCCAGATTGTTGTGTTTTTGCCTATTTTAGGGTTTTGCAGAAAAAGAATATCAAACGGAGTCCAAACGGAATGAAACCTTCGCGAGAGATATTTTTGGAGAAAATCACACCAGAGGAACTTGAGAACCACGTCAGGGGAGCCTCATGTGGCCCTCGAGGGTGGGGGCGCGCCCCCCTTCCCAGGACGCGCCCCCTGCCTCGAGGCCCACTCGAGCGTCCTCCGGTGCCCTCCTTCTTCCTATATAATTCCACGTACCCCACAAACTCCGTGAACAGAGAAAAAACCCTAATTCCACCGCCGTAGCTTCTGTTCCCGTGGAGATCCCATCTTGGAGCCTGTTCCGGAGCTCCACCGGAGGGGGATCCATCACGGAGGCCTTCATCATCATGATCATCGCCCTCACCCTGAGTTGTGAGTAGTTTACCACAGACCTTCGGGTCCATAGCTAGTATCTAGATGGCTTCTTCTCTCTCTGGATCTCAATACAAAGTTCTCCTCGGTCTTCGCGGAGATCTATTCAATGTAATCTCTTTTTGCGGTGTGTTTGTCGAGATCCGATGAATTGTGAGTTTATGATCAAGGTTATCTATGAAAGATATTTGGTTCTTCTCTGAACTTTTTATGTGTGCTCATAATATCCTTGCAAGTCTCTTCGAATTATTGGTTTGGTTTGGCCTACTAGATCTATAGTTCTTGCAATGGGAGAAGTGCTTGGCTTTGGGTTCAATCTTGCGGCGTCCTTTCCCAGTGACAGTAGGGGTAGCAAGGCACGTATTGTATTGTTGCCATCGAGGATAAAAAGATGGGGTTTATATCATATTGCTTGAGTTTATCCCTCTACATCATGTCATCTTGCTTAAGGCGTTACTCTGTTCGTATGAACTCAATACACTAGATGCATGCTGGATAGCGGTCGATGTGTGGAGTAATTGTAGTAGATGTAGGCAGGAGTCGGTCTACTTGTCTCGGACGTGATGCCTAGATAGTCTCATAATTATTCGCTTGTCTATCAATTGCTCGACAGTAGTTTGTTTACCCGCCGTAGAATATCGCTATCATGAGAGAAGCCACTAGAGAAAACTATGGCCCCGGGTCTATTCTCAAACATATCAATCTACATCTACTTTACTTTTACCGCTTTTATTTGCTATTTTATTAAACTAAAAATACCAAAAATATAAACTATCATCTCTATCAGATCTCACTTTCGTAAGTGACCGTAAAGGGATTGATAACCCCTTATCGCGTTGGCTGCAAAGTTCTTATTTGTTTGTGCAGGTGCGAGGGACTGGCGCGTGGTCTCCTACTGGATTGATACCTTGGTTCTCAAAAACTGAGGGAAATACTTACACTACTGTGCTGCATCTCCCTTTCCTCTTCGAGGGAATACAACGCAAGCTCAAGAGGTAGCAAGAAGAATTTATAGCGCCATTGCTGGGGAGGCTTACGCAAAATTTATATACCAAGTACCTATCACAAACCCTTATCCTTTGCATTACATTTTTTGCCTCTCGTTTTCCTTTCCCCCACTTCACCCTTGCCGTTTTATTTGCCCTTCTGCTGCCGTGTGTTTATCGTTCGCTTGCCTCTCGTTTGCCTGTGTTGCTATGTGCCC
Organism: Secale cereale; assembly: GCA_902687465.1. Taxonomy (NCBI): domain Eukaryota; kingdom Viridiplantae; phylum Streptophyta; class Magnoliopsida; order Poales; family Poaceae; genus Secale; species Secale cereale. The sequence continues at coordinate 555,244,103 of LR738712.1, forward strand.
TCAATTAGCTTGCATCTTCGCTTGCTAAAGAATGGATCCTCATACACTTGCTAATCTCTTTAAGAGATCTAGTTATGTTGAACCTATTGCTAGTGAGCTGCGTGCACTAGATTATCTTTATGAGGTTTTGCTTGAAATTCATGAATCTGAAAATTGTGAGGAATTGTTAAAAGAAAAAGAGATTCATGATAGCTTGTTTAATAAAAAGCATGATTGGAGTGATGTTATTATAAATTCTATTAATGTAAAATGTGTTAATGACATGCAAAACCCTAAGCTTGGGGATGCTTATTTTGCTATGCCCACTACTTGTTGCAATGATCATGATTGGGGTGATGATTCTAACGATCTTGAAAATTTATTTAAACCCCATCATGAATATGAGATTGATAATAATGTTTGCCGTAATATTGAAAGTGGATTGAAAGAGTGTCAACTTTTGATCCCACTACTTTAGATATTGATCATTCTTATGAATTTCTTGATAAAAGTGGGTTTGGAAAGGTCATGACTTTAGTTAATGTTGATCCCACTATTTTGGAAGAGTGTCAACTTCGCATGCATGTGGATCATGTTGAGAATATGTTATGTGATAGCTATATTGTTGAATTTTCTTATGGTCCCACATGCAATTATTATGAAAGAGGAAAATATGGTTGTAGAAATCTTCATGTTACTAAATTACCTCTCTTCATGTTGATACTGATCTTGTTTCTATCCTCTTCCTTGCATATGTTAGATCATGCTTGTCTTGCTAATTTGTTTTCCTATAAAATGCCCATGCATAGTAAGTATGTTAGATTTAGATGTGATTTTCACATGCTTTATGATGCCCTCTTTGTACTTAAATTCTTGTCTTTCATGTGAGCATCATTAAAATCGTGCCTACCTAGGGGCGTAAAATGATAGCGCTTGTTGGGAGGCAACCCAATTTTATATTTTTTGTTTTTTTGCTGTTAGGGAATAAATATTGCATCTAGCCTATGAGTATATGTGTTTTCATGTTTTGTTTAGTGTTCGTGCCAAGTAGAACCCTTTGGGAAGACTTGTGTGAAGTTTATATGATCTTGCTGTGAAAAAAGAATCGTTAGCGCTCGCTAAAGTAGTCGTGGGATTTTACTGGAGCGTGCTTCTTAGTTAATTCTTTTTGAAGATGATTGGTAGACAAATTGCACAAATTTACCAATTTAGTTTTAATTTTTTGGAGTTCCAGAAGTAGGCGAACCGTGCAGATTACTACAGACTGTTCTGTCTTTGACAGATTTTGTTTTTCGTGTGTTGTTTGCTTATTCCGATGCATCTATGAGTAGTATTGGAGGATATAAACCATAGAGAATTTGGAATACAGTAGGTTTAACACCAATATAAACAAAGAATGAATTCATGGCTGCACCTTTGAGTAGAGATTTGTTTTCTTATACTAACGGAGCTCACGAGAATTTTTGTCTAAGTTTTGTGTTGTGAAGTTTTCAAGTTTTGAGTATTGCTTTGATGGACTATGGAACAAGGAGTAGCAAAGGCCTAAGCTTGGTGATGCCCATGGCACACCAAGTAAATTCAATATAATCAAAAGCCTAAGCTTGGGGATGCCCCAGGAAGGCATCCCCTCTTTCGTCTTCATCCATCGGTAACTATAGTTGGAGCTATATTTTTATTCGCAACATGTTATGTGTTTTGCTTGGAGCGTCTTGTATAATTTGAGTCTTTTCTTGTTAGTTTTCCACAATAATCCTTGCTGGACACACCTATTTGATAGAGTTAAATATGGCCTAGAAATTGTTAGAACACTCTATGTCGGGGGAAACTGTCCACCACGAACACCTATGGGACCGGAGCCCCTTCTACGTTGCGGTAAGGGAGCGGAGGGAGCACGGAGAGCAGATCGAGGAGCACATGCGGGCAGTTTTACCCAGGTTCGGGCCGCGCGGACGCGTAAAACCCTACTCCTGCCTTAGGTTGTATTGAGTTCTTGAGCTCGGGAGCTTGAAGAGCTACAGTACTAGCTACACCGAACGAGAGAGTTGTCTAAGTTTCGAACCTTTTCTACGTTGTGCATGGGCCTCCTTTTATAGCTCAAGGGGTCACCGACAGGTGTCAACGTAGAGGAGGGTAAAAGTGTAAATTTGGTGGTAGTTGTAACAGTGCGTGAATAGTGCATGAACAGTGGATGAACAGTGGTCTTCACCTAACCTTGACAGTGGGGGACAAGGGCATTAAATGCCCGTCGCCGTCGACCCCAAAAGCGTTCGTCCATGCTTCTCCGTTCGCCACGGCGATAGTCTCGTCACCGTGGCTTGCCACCGTGTCCCCCAGGCTGCACAGCCATCCGCCACGCGTCCCTGGAAGGGCCCCAGGGCGACGCGTGGGCCGATGAGCTGGAGCGCGGGCACACAGCGCAGGCTTCCCCGGCAAGCACCTTGCCGGGGTCTTGATCTTGCCGGGCCCGGAAGCTTGTCGCTCCCCGGGTCCTGCCGGGGCGCAAGGTGCGCCGAGGCATCTTTTGAGATATGCATTCCTTGGCTTTCCTGGCGAGCTCCTCTTGCAAGGGTCTTGTGTTTAAGTGATAATCTTGAGCCTGGTGCGGCCTTCCCGGCAAGCTCCTCTTGCCGGGGTCTTGACCTTCTGTCTTGTATACTTTGTTCTTGAATGGCTTCATAAGGACCAGAAAAGGTTTCCGGCGAGCATGCGGTAAACCCTGCCGCGGGAAGCTGCTACTGCCCGTGCACAAGTTGGGGTACTAAGGTACCCCTATCTTAGTACACCGACAGGAGCCCCCGGGCCTGGGCCACACACGGTGCCGAACGCTATTGGGCCAGGCCCAAGACAGTGCACGGGCACGCACGGCCCACGGCAAGCCATATCCCCTTCCGTATCCGCCGCATCCCTCCCTAACGGCACGCGTCGATTGCGGCGTCGTGGGAGAGATCGTGGCCTGTTTCTTTAATGGGAAATGCGAAACGTCCCCCACTCCCCCCTTAAAAGCAGAGGAAGCAGGGGCAGTTCCCCTCCATCGTCTTCATTGCGCCTTGATTCTCCAGAAAACTTCCGCTGCTTCTTGCCTCCGCCCCTCCTCCGCCGTCTTCCGCATCCGCGGCGCCGTCGAGCTCCTCGCCTCTTCCCTCGCCGCCTCCGCCATGGCTCCCAAGAGTGACAAGGCGAAGAGCGACAAGGCCAAGAACGACAAGGCTAAGAAGGAGAAGTCCGAGCAGGCGGCGAAGCTGGCCGCCCTGCGGAAGAGGAGCGTGGTCTTCGCGCCGAGGCTTGGCGCGATGGAGCTGCGGAACAAGTATTATTTGTTCTGGGCGAGGGAGACCAAAGCTCATCCCCGCACCAGAGTCTTCCCCGCCGTTGCCAAAGATATGTTCCCTGGCGGGTACTTCTTCTTCGCTGCATTTTTCCACTGTGGATTGTGCCCTCCGTTCTCGGAGTTCTTTTGTGATATCATGAACACATATGGCCTCCACCTCCTAGATTTCACCCCCAACGCCATCCTTACGATGGCCGTTTTCGTACATCTGTGCGAAAACTATTCTGGGATTCATCCAAACGTAGCCCTTTTTCGCCACTTCTTCATGCCTAGAGTAGAAGCTGGCGCTCCCCTTTCCGGCGGCATCTCCTGGATCTTCAGGTTGAACAAGAAGGACTCGTACCTGAGGGGAGAACTCCGCGGCAAGTGGGAGGAATGGAGAGCCGATTGGTGTTGGGTGATGGAGGATAAGCCGGAGCCCTTCACCGCGCCGCGCACAACTGCCATAGTGCGCGGCAGGGATTGGAGCGAATTGGCCCCGGAGGACAACAAGCTTAGTATCGCCCTCATCAGGATTATTCGTCTCCGGGTCGCCAATCTGTCCATCGGAGAGGTTGGAGCAGATTTCCTCCGCCGCCGCATCGCCCCCTTACAAGAAAGGAAGAGGGCCGCCTGGGAATTCGGCAATGCGGCGGATATCATGAGGCTGCGCCCTGGATTAAACTATAACTTCACTGCTCTGGAGTTGAAGGGGATGGTCCGGGAGCTCTTCAAGCATGACCCGGCCCATCCGGAGTGGTTTAGACCTTCCCGAGGAGTGGTGCCGCTGTGCAACAGCACTGCCCGAGATTCTTTGCGCGCGATGATGCCTGCGTGCGACTCCCACGGCGTCGTCCCTACTTGGATAGAGCCTCCGCCGGATACTGTGTTGTCCTTCTTCGACAACTTGGTCGAGACGCCCAAGAACACCGAGGAGAATAAAGGCCTTACCCGGGCCACCACCGAGCGGGATATAGCCTACATCGCCACCAGGATGGAGGAGGCCGCCGCAGCTGCGGCGGCGGGTAACTTTGGGTACACTGTGGAAGAGGCGCAGGCCGCAGACGCAGTGAGTCAAGCAGAAGAGGCGGAAATCCTCAAGTTGCTGAAGCTTGCGCCCGAGGAGTTTGCCGGGGAGCCTTCCGTGCAGTTTGCCGGGACGAGCGAGGTCGCCGGAGGGAGCGAGTTTGCCGGAGGGAGCGAGGCCGCTGGGCATGGTGCTGGGTCCAGCGGGCCTGCCGGGGAGGAGGAGGACGTCGGGGCTGACGAAGACTCTGGTGGATCTCTGGGTCTTGATGACGACGCCTCCTCGTCCTCAGAGAACTCCCCGCCTCCGGCAAGTCCTAAGCAGCAACCGAGGAAGCGCCTCCGCAAGGCGGCTGAGGCGGCGAGGCCACAGGCGCCCCGACAGCAGCCGGCGCGCCGTGCGACGCGCGCCACCAAGACGAGCGAAGTCGTCAAGGAGGCGCCCCGCGCTCATGCGCCAAGCGGAGGAGGATCTTCCCGGAGTGGAACGGGTGTTCCTTCTGCTCCTCGGGCCTCGGCGACGACGGGGACTGGGTCTTCGCAGTCCACAGCCCCGGAGACCGCCAAGCGCCCGAGGGAGCCTTCTCCTCCAGCTCCTCGCACGGGAGCAAACCAGGCGGAGTTTGATTTCCCCGCCCTCAGCTCCGACGAAGAGGAAGAGGAGTAAGTACTTGCAATTCTTTGGCTTCTTTGATTTTGTCTTAATTTTCCTTGTTGGTTTTGATCTTGCTGTTTCTTTGCTCTCAGGACCCTGACCCAGCGGATGGCGAAGAGGGCCAAGATCCCTGTGGTCGAAGTTGAAGACGACTCGCCCGACGCGGCGACCGGAGACGTGCCAGCGGCAAGCTTGCCGGATCAACCTGCTGCTTCGAGGAGCAGCCCCAGCGCAGCCCCCAGCGTAAGTCTGGTATTTATTTTTTTTCTTGACGGGCGCGCGTGAGGTTGTTGCTTGTACTGATATTTTGTTGTCTTGCTTGTCTTGTGCAGAAGTGGAGCCGCAGCCGCAGGAGCAACCGGAGGTCACCCCCGACGAGCCACTTGCTCCACCCTCCCCTCCAAGGACGAACTCCCCGGCGAGGGAGAACGCTCTGCCAAGGACGGGCACTCCGCCAAGGGGGAGTACTCCGCCAAGGGTGAGCAGCCCGACAAGGGTGAGCACCCCGCCAAGGGAGGGCGCGGGCGGCCCTCCGCCAGCTGGGGCCACCACTCCGCCGCCAAGGGAGAATTCCCCGGCGAGGGAGCCTGTCGTTGAAGAAGTCCGCGAAGGTAAATCTTGTAGCTTCTTTTTCTTGAACTTGTCTTTTTGGATATTTGCTTGACTCTTTCTTTTCTTTTTCTTCTGTTAGATCCCCCTGCACCGGACCGGATGGAGACGGAGGTCACCGGTGAGGAGGGCGTGCATGGCGACGGCGGCAACGCCACTGCTCCTGAGGGAGGGGCTGGAGCCGACGAGCCTGCCGCTGAAGAGACTGCCCCGACCGCAGACTCCGCGGCTGGGGAAGAGGCCGGCGACCGCACTGCTGGCCCGGAGGCTGCAGGAGCGTCAGACGCTGCACCGGCCGCCGACCCTTCCGCCTCCGCGGAGCGATCTGGCGTCTACTTGGAGGCCGCCAACGGGGTCTTTATTCAAGTCCCGTGGGCGTCCTCGTCTCGAGCACCCGTGGAGGGAGAGACCTTTGACGGAGAGGTCCTCGCCTCCGCGGGGTTAAAGGTTGTTGAAGCGCCCGGCGGTAGCGACGAGCCCGAAGAGGAGAAGCTCCTTCACCGGCTTCTGGCCCTATACCAGGCCAGGCAGGCGAAGCTGGAGTCTCGGGAAGCTCTCACCTCCAAGGCTGGAGCTGACTTGGAGAAGCGCGCCGCGAAGCTCCGCGCCGCCAACCAGGCGGCCCTCCGCAACTTGGCGGAGGAGCGCGAAGGGCTTGCTGAGGAGCAGCAAGCATTCCTCCTTGAGAAAGCTGAGGCCGAGGAGCAGCAGCGGCTGGCCGCCGAGGAGCTGTCCCGGCGAGAAGGAGCACTCAACCAGCGGAAGGTCGACCTCGACGCCCACGAGGACGACCTCACCGCCCGGGAGCAAGCCATTGGCAGGGCTCTGAAGGAGGCGAGGAGCGCTGCAGCCGCCGCAGAGACCGCCAAGAAAGATCTAGAAGCCAAGGTGGAGCAGCTGGAGTTGTACCTGAAGGCAAGCGAGGACAGGGTCACCGCGCTCAATGTGGAGCGGGAGAAAGATGCCCACACCAACTCTGACTTGTAGGTACGTCTCTCCAAGAAAGGCGACGAGCTCACTGCCGCCAAGGATTCCATTGCTGACTTAGAGTTGAAGGTCTCCACTCTGACCGATTCGCTCGACGCCGCCCGGGACCGCGAGACGAAGCTGAAGGATGAACTCCGCAAGGAACGGGGCCTGGTGGAGAGCGCCGCCGTCTCAGCGAACCAGTTCAGCTGGGCAGTGGAGCAGTGGACTGAGGAGCTGGTCACCTCCGCCGCCAACATCGACGCGGAGATGATGGCGCTGAGGGCTGAGCATCTTGTGTATTCTCCGGACGAGAACCTCCCCCACAGCGCCAAGTTGAGTCTCTTCTTCCGGGGAATTGCTCCGGCGCTTGCGCGGCTGCGAGAGAAGATCTCCGCGCAGCTGGCCGACGAGGCGCGTCGACACTGCATGGGCACCCTGGAGCGCGTCTTGTCGAAGATCGTCTATCGCAACCCCGGCATCAACCTCGTCAACGTCCTCCGCACCTTGCCGCCCGATGCTGATCATGAAGCGTTGAAGGCGCAGGTTGCCCACATCGTCGCCAAGGTGGCCAAAATCACGAGGCGCGAAGGCGATCGCGTAGACTAGATTCCTTTGCTTCTGCATCCTTTGCTGCTGCCAATTAAACCATAGGTAGTAGTTGATTAGAACAGCGGCAAGCTATCTTTGTAATATACAATCTTATTTCGAGCTATCATTGCAATGTTATCTCCCTTGCTTTTGATCCTTCACTTTGTATGCTTTTTACCCTACGCTTTTTAGGGAACTTGCCGGCAAGGGGCCCTTGCCGCGAGCGCTGAGTGCTGGACTCTTAGCAGCCTGCTGGCAAAGACCTTGTCGGCAAGCAACCTTGCCGCAGCTAGTCGCAGCACACTTAGACTACTGAACGAACTCGAAAACGAAGTAAGGGCGCGACACTTGTCGCAGCTCACTTAGGCCGTTGAGCGTGCTCGAAACAGAGTAAGGGCGCGGCTAGTCACGGGTAGGTTCCTCCGCGCACAGGTTTTCCATACAAAGTGTGGTTGTTCAAGGAAGACAACTAAAAATTTTAAAAATTTGAATGCTCAAACTTTGATAACTTAGCTTTCATAGATTGTTTGCTTCCGGCAAGTCTTCTCTTTCTTGAACTGCACTTGGTTCACCCTCCATCTCCTTCCCCCCCGACAAACTTGTGTGCGAGGAATATTCCTTCTGCTTAAGAGGGAAAGAAAAAGAGGAGGAAAAGCAAGTATAGAGCTTCACGGCTCGTTAGTGCTTACCGGAGATGTGCGTCGCACAAGGTGCCAAACGATGCATGCAAATAACAAACAAGAGCATGGAAATGGCAAATAGTGCGAAACACAAAAGCTTTACTGATGCACGGGATCTGCGCCCGGCTTTGTACAAAGGTTTACATGCGACAGCGGCAAGACTCGTACAAAAGGTGGTTGCCGGAGCGGATCACGGCAACCGCGCCTTATGGGTGAAACTTGCGAAGATGCTCTATGTTCCAGGAATTGCTCACCGGTAAGCCTTCTTCGGTCTCAAGGCGGACAGCTCCGGGCCTCGTGACTTGTCTCACCCGATAAGGGCCTTCCCACTTCGGCGTCAACTTGTTGGAATTCTTGGCGGACTGAACACGCCGAAGAACAAGGTCGCCTTCCTCGAGACTCCTGGCCTTGACCTTGCGGCTATGATAGCGACGCAAGGCTTGCTGATATCGAGCAGCTCATACAGCAGCCTGGAGACGTTCCTCCTCAAGGAGCAATGCATCATCTTGTCGCAGTTGCTCTTGCTCGAGCTCATCATAAGCGAGCACTCGAGGAGATCCGTATACGAGTTCCGTGGGGAGAACTGCCTCTGCTCCATAGACAAGAGCAAAGGGTGTCTGTCCGGTGGCTCGATTTGGGGTCGTCCTGATTGACCAAAGAGCCGCCGGTAACTCCTCTATCCAGTTTCTTCCGCACTTGCGCAGCCTGTCGAAGGTTCTTGTTTTGAGTCCGCGCAGCACTTCAACATTGGCCCTCTCCGCTTGACCATTGCTCCTCGGGTGAGCAACAGAAGCGAAGCAGACCTTGGCGCCAAGGGCTTGGACGTACGGCATGAAGGTGCGGCTTGTAAACTGTGTGCCGTTGTCGGTGATGATCCTGTTAGGGATTCCGAAACGGCAAACAATCGCTCTGAAGAACCTGACTGCTGACTGTGTTGTCACCTTTCTCACCGGTTCCACTTCTGGCCACTTTGTGAACTTGTCGATTGCTACGTACAAGTACTCAAAGCCCCCGACTGCGCGGGGAAAGGGGCCGAGGATATCGAGCCCCCAGACCGAGAAGGGCCAGGACAAAGGAATCGTCTGGAGAGCTTGAGCTGGCTGGTGAATTTGCTTGGCGTGGAACTGGTACGCTTCACACTCGGTTACTTGTGCAGTTGCATCTTGGAGGGCTTCTTGCCAGAAGAACCCTTGCCGGAACGCCTTCCCGGCAAGTGCCCTTGCGCCAATGTGGTGACCACATATGCCTCCATGTATCTCTGCCAACAGCTTCTGTCCATCTTCTCTGGAAATGCACTTCAACCTGACACCGTTGAGTCTTCTTCTGTACAGTTCATTGTCAACGAACTGGTACATACTTGACTGCCTCGTTATCTTCTCTATCTCTTCTGGCTCGTCGGGAAGTTCTCCAGTTTGCAGAAAACGGACGATTTGCTGTGCCCATGCCGGAGCTCGAGGCTCAACGGCAAGGACTAAAGGCATGAGGGCTGCTGCGGGAACCCCAGCTTCTACGGCAAGAACCTTCGGCTCTGCCGGAGCTGATGGTCCCCCGGCAAGCCTGCCGGGGCAAGACTTGTCGGGAACGCCTGCTTCAACTGTACAGACCCTTGGATCTGCAGGAGCAAACTGTTCCTCAGCATCTTGGCTGTTGATCTTGGGTTCCTCATCTGCCTCCCTCTCCGCTACTAACACAGCACTAACCACTTGATTGGTTGCCGCTAGGTACAGCAGCAACTTCTCTTGTGGTCTAGGTGCGACAAGTATTGGAGTAGAGGACAGGTATCCTTTCAAGTCTTGCAGCGCTGCCTCCGCTTCCGGAGTCCATTTCATAGGACCTGCCTTTTTCAAGATTTTGAAGAAAGGCAGGGCGCGTTTTGCAGACTTTGAAATGAACCTGCTGAGGGCAGCCACACAACCGGCAAGTCTTCTTACGTCCTTTACGCGCTTCGGGGCTTTAATCTGCTCGATGGCTTTTATCTTGTCGGGATTGGCTTCAATCCCCCTCTGCGACACAAAGAACCCAAGAAGCTTGCCGGAGGGGACTCCGAAGACACACTTCTCGGGGTTCAACTTGAGCTGGATCTTGCGCAGGTTCTCAAAGGTTTCTTCCAAGTCTTGGATCAGGGTAGCCTTGCTCTTACTCTTGACCACAATGTCATCCATGTATGCTTCTACATTTCTGTGGATCTGTGGCTCAAAAGCAGTGTGCACCACCCTTGCAAATGTGGAGCCTGCATTCTTCAATCCAAAGGGCATGCGTATGAAGCAATATGTGCCGCATGGAGTAATGAATGCAGTCTTCTCTTCATCTTCCTTGGCCATGAAAATCTGGTGGTAACCTGAGTATGCATCAAGGAAGGAAAGCAGCTCACATCCGGCGGTGGAGTCAACAATCTAGTCAATACGCGGCAAGGGAAATGGATCCTTGGGACATGCTTTATTCACATCAGTGAAGTCTATACAAAGCCTCCATTTTCCATTGGCCCTGCGTACGACAACTGGATTGGCCAACCACGTAGGATGGATCACGCCTCTAACCAGGCCTGCTGCTTCTAGCTTCTTTATCTCTTCGGCAATGAATTCTTGGCGCTCCACGGCTTGCTTTCTGACCTTCTGCTTGACGGGCCGCGCATGAGGACAAACAGCAAGCTTGTGCTCAATTACCTTCCTGGGAACGCCGGGGATGTCAGATGGTTGCCATGCAAACACATCGACATTCGCCCGCAGGAAGGCAACGAGCGCGCTTTCCTATTTGTTGTCGAGCGTAGCACTGATGGTGAAGGTACCACCAGTGCCGTCCTCCTTGGCGGACACCTTCCTGGTTGCCGGTGGAGCTGCCATTCCTTTCTTGCACTTGCCGGTGGAGCTCGATGGTGCGTCCTCGACGGCAGCGCAGCACTCCGAAGAGGTGCGTTTGCCGGAGTGGGCCCCAGAGCTCTTGCCGGACTTGGTCTTGGTCTTCCCCCCGGGAGCTTCAGCGGCAAGTGTGTTGCTCTCTGCTACGGCTGCTGCATCCCGGTAGATCTTGTCGGCGCAGATAAGCGCGTCCTTCTTGTCGCTAGGGACAGAGATGACGCTTATCGGCCCCAGCATCTTGAGTACGTTGTAGGCATAGTGGGAAGCTGCCATGAACTTGGCGAGGGCAGGACGTCCAAGTATCCCATTGTATGGCAATGGGATATCGGCAACATCAAACGTGATCCTCTCCGTCCTGAAGTTAAGCTCCCCGCCAAAGGTCACTAGCAGAGTAATCTTTCCCTTCGGCTTGCTCCTTCCCGGGTTGATCCCCTGGAACGACCCGGTTTCTTCGAGCTCGCCGTCTTGGATTTGTAGTTTCTTGATCACAGCTGAGGAGATCAAGTTCAGGCCAGCCCCGCCGTCAACCAACATCTTGGTGACCTTGAGGTTGCGGATAGTTGGTGAGACCAACATCGGCAAGCACCCGACCGCTGTGGTGCGGTCAGGGTGGTCCTCAAGGTCAAAGATGATGGGCGTGCCGGACCACTTCAGCAGCCTGCGTGACTTGACGGGTGGCTCAGCTGCGTTCACTTCCCGCACCCACTGCTTGAGTTGGCGGTGGGAAGTGTGCAAAGAGGCACCTCTGTCGACACACAGATCCTCTGTGGCCTTCTGGAACTCCTGCTCGCTGTTGTTTCCTTCTTCCATGTTGTCATCGTCGTCTTCTTCCTCATCCTTGTCGCTGCCCCGGGGAGGTCTATCACCTTGCCGCTGCTTGGCCTTGCCGCGACGTCCTCCCCGGCCATTGAACGGCCGCTTCTTGCTGGGTTCTCCTCCGCCTCCTTTGGCCTTCTCCTTGTCGCGACGCTCGTATTCAGCCTTCTGCTGCTCTACGAGGTACTCGACTCTTTTACAGTTCTGAAGATCGTGGCCCTTGGTGCGGTGGATCTTGCAGTACTGCTTGTCGGAGCCTTCCTGCTTGTCGGCTGCCGCTACAGGGGCGGGCTCCTTGCCGGAACCGCCAGCCTGTGTCTTCTTGGCGGGAGCCTCCTTGCCGGATTGCTCGACAGCCAGCACCTCCTTGTTCTTCTTCCTTCTATTGTTCCGCCGCCGGCTCTTCTTTGCCGGGGCGGCGTCGTCGCTGTCGCTTCCTCCTGCGCCAGAGTCCTCTTCGAGGAGTTTCCTCCCCTCCTCAGCGTGCGCGCACTTGTCAGCCAGAGCGTAGAGCTCGCTGACATCCCGGATCTTGGTCATGGCCATCTCTTCCCTCATGCGGCGGTTACGCACGTTCTGATGGAACGCGCTGATAACCGCGGCAGGGTGGACATCGGGAATGTTGTGCTGCACGCGGCTGAATCATTGTATGTACTTGCGCAGGGATTCTCCCTCCTTCTGGGCGAGGATGTGGAGATCGCTCTCTTGGCCGTGGGGTTTGTGGCCGCCCGTGAAGGCGCCAACAAACTGGTGGCACAGATCCGCCCATGAAGAAATGGAGTTCTCCGGCAAGTGCATAAGCCAAGAGCGGACGTTTGGCTTAAGCACTAGCGGGAAGTAGTTGGCGAGGATCTTCTCGTCGCGTCCCCCGGCAGCCTGCACCGCGATGGTGTAGATGCTGAGGAACTCCGAGGGGTGTGTCTTGCCGTCGTACTTCTCGGGTACGTCGGGCTTAAAGTTCTTCATGATGGGCCACTGGACTTGCCGCAGCTCTCGGGTGAACGCGGGGCAACCTGCCGCGTACGGCAAGTCGCCTGGTTCACCGGGCGCGTGCATATCGACAGCGGTCCCAGCTCGATGATCGGATTGCCTTCTGGCTTCTCGTCGACGCTCGATGCGAGTCCGAGCGTCCTCTTGCCGCCGGTCGTCTAGGACTTGGCGCTGATCGCGGCGAGCCCGCGGATCCGACGACGCCGTGGAGTCGTCGTCGACGTTGATCCGGCGGGGTGGCGATTTCTGCTTCCGTGGCGGGGAGTGCACGGTAGTCGCACCCCCGGCGGTCTTGTTGCCATCGGCCTTCGCTTGATCGACTTGCCGCGGCCGCGAAGTTGCCGGCTGCTGTGGCGCGTCGTTGTTGGCGAAGGCGATGAGGCTCTGGATCGTCGCCCTCCAGTCTTCGGCCTTGTCCGCCGCTGGAGGGAATTCGAGGAGTAGCTGTGCTCTTGCTAGAGCTTCTGCGGGAGAAGAGGGGAACGGCGGCGAGCGGTGCGAGGAGCGGGACACGCTCGGACTTCTAACAGCGTTAGAAGGAGCACGTTCCCGCCCCGGCGACCGCGCCTTGCTCGTACCAGCTTGCTGGCCATGAGCATCCCGCGATCCTCCGGCTTGGCTACGTCCTAGCAAGCGTATGGTACCTCCTGTACCACGCCGCTGTGGGTCTTGCACCTCCCGAGAGAGACGTGGCGCGTCCACGGACACCGAGGCCTTGGAATTCGCCCGGTCGTCCGTCTTGTCTTTGGACTTGGTGGCGCCGTGAGTTTCCTCGCCGGCGACCACCCTTCCGCCGGCGTCTCCTCCACCAACCGTTGGCTCTGGTGGAGGTGGAATCGACGCAGACGGGCCTCCAACCTCCGAAGCCTTCTTCTTCGGAGGCATGTCGTTGTAGCTGATGAAGTTGATGAAGCTGGAGAGGTTGATGAAGAATGCGCCCGCGTGAGCGCCGGATCAGGTTCGCACAACCTCGACGCCCCCTACCTGGCGCGCCAAAGATGTCGGGGAAACTGTCCACCACGAACACCTATGGGACCGGAGCCCCTTCTACGTTGCGGTAAGGGAGCGGAGGGAGCACGGAGAGCAGATTGAGGAGCACACGCGGGCAGTTTTACCCAGGTTCGGGCCGCGCGGACGCGTAAAACCCTACTCCTGCCTTAGGTTGTATTGAGTTCTTGAGCTCGGGAGCTTCAAGAGCTACAGTACTAGCTACACCGAACGAGAGAGTTGTCTAGGTTTCGAACCTTTTCTACGTTGTGCATGGGCCTCCTTTTATAGCTCAAGGGGTCACCGACAGGTGTCAACGTAGAGGAGGGTAAAAGTGTAAATTTGGTGGTAGTTGTAACAGTGCGTGAATAGTGCATGAACAGTGGATGAACGGTGGTCTTCACCTAACATTGACAGTGGGGGACAAGGGCATTAAATGCCCGTCGCCGTGGACCCCAAAAGCGTCCGTCCATGCTTCTCCGTTCGCCACGGCGATAGCCTCGTCACCGTGGCTTGCCACCGTGTCCCCCAGGCTGCACAGCCATCCGCCACGCGTCCCTGGAAGGGCCCCAGGGCGACGCGTGGGCCGATGAGCTGGAGCGCGGGCACACAACGCAGGCTTCCCCGGCAAGCACCTTGCCGGGGTCTTGATCTTGCCGGGCCCGGAAGCTTGTCGCTCCCCGGGTCCTGCCGGGGCGCAAGGTGCGCCGAGGCATCTTTTGAGATATGCATTCCTTGGCTTTCCTGGCAAGCTCCTCTTGCCAGGGTCTTGTGTTTAAGTGATAATCTTGAGCCTGGTGCGGCCTTCCCGGCAAGCTCCTCTTGCCGGGGTGTTGACCTTCTTTCTTGTATACTTTGTTCTTGAATGGCTTCATAAGGACCAGAAAAGGTTTCCGGTGAGCACGCGGTAAACCCTGCCGCGGGAAGCTGCTACTGCCCGTGCACAAGTTGGGGTACTAAGGTACCCCTATCTTTGCAACGCCCCGGACACACCCGCCGGTCGTCGTTACTCCTGGCGGGATCTAGACTGGCCTCACATATCAATACTAGTCTTTTCTGCGCACTTTGTCCTCACTCGTGCGCACCCGGGAGCAACTTCCTGGTCGGTCACCCATCCTGAAACTACTCCAAGCTGAGCACACTTAACTTTGGAGTTCTGTCCGAATGGGCTCCCGGAAAAGAAGGAATTCCTTATTGATATGAGTAGTCTATCATCCCTAATAAGCCAGGCTATCACATGCACCCCCACTCAGAGGAACCGACGTCCTCGTCGGGCCACAGGAACGTTCCCTCTTGGCACAAACGTCTGTGCTTCCAGGACAGCACATGTGCCATGCCGTGTGCCATGAAGGGTCACAAACGTCATGCACAACATGACTGCAAACTGTCCACAAACATCCGTGTAACCGCGAAGGTCGGCTCTTATACCAACTTGCAACGCCCCGAACACACCCGCCGGTGGTCGTTACTCCTGGCGGGATCTAGACTGGCCTCACATATCAATACTAGTCTTTTCTGCGCACTTTGTCCTCACTCGTGCGCACCCGGGAGCAACTTCCCGGTCGGTCACCCATCCTGAAACTACTCCAAGCTGAGCACACTTAACTTTGGAGTTCTGTCCGAATGGGCTCCCGGAAAAGAAGGAATTCCTTATTGATATGAGTAGTCTATCATCCCTAATAAGCCAGGCTATCACATGCACCCCCACTCAGAGGAACCGACGTCCTCGTCGGGCCACAGGAACGTTCCCTCTTGGCACAAACGTCTGTGCTTCCAGGACAGCACATGTGCCATGCCGTGTGCCACGAAGGGTCACAAACGTCATGCACAACATGACTGCAAACTGTCCGCAAACATCCGTGTAACCGCGAAGGTCGGCTCTGATACCAACTTGCAATGCCCCGAACACACCCGCCGGTGGTCGTTACTCCTGGCGGGATCTAGACTGGCCTCACATATCAATACTAGTCTTTTCTGCGCACTTTGTCCTCACTCGTGCGCACCCGGGAGCAACTTCCCGATCGGTCACCCATCCTGAAACTACTCCAAGCTGAGCACACTTAACTTTGGAGTTCTGTCCGAATGGGCTCCCGGAAAAGAAGGAATTCCTTATTGATATGAGTAGTCTATCATCCCTAATAAGCCAGGCTATCACAATCTTAGTACACCGACACTCTATGTGCTTCACTTATATCTTTTGAGTTGAATAGTTTTTGCTCTAGTGCTTCACTTATATCTTTTAGAGCACGATGGTGGTAATATTTTGTAAAAATTGTTGAACTCTCATACTTCACTTATATCTATTTGAGAGTCTATTAAAACAGCATGGTAATGTGTTTAGGCTAAAGAAACTAGTCTTCACATGATAGACATCCAATGTCAATGTAGTAAAAAATTTCACACCAAGTGCATTGAATAGAATGAGATGTTGGATGCTTGATAATTGTTTTGAGACATCAGGATAGTGATATTAGAGTCATTCTAGTGGAGTTATTATGAAATTGAGAAATACTTGTGTTAAGGTTAGTGATTCCCATAGCATGCACGTATGGTGAACCGTTGTGTGACTAAGTTAGAGCATGAGGTATTTGTAGAGTGTCAACCTTTGTGTGGAGGTCGGGGGCACGCGATGGTGAACTCCTACCAACCTCCCCCCCTAGGAGCATGCGTTGATTGCTTTGTTTTGATGACTCGTAGATTTTGCCAATAAGTATATGAGTTATTATTACTAATGTTGATTCCATGGATTATACGCACTCTCACCCTTCCACCATTGCTAGCCTCTCTTGTACCGCGCAATTTTCGCTGGTGCCATAAACGCACTATATATCCTTCCTCAAAACAGCCACCATATTGTTTCTCAAAACAGCCACCATACCTACCTATCATGGCATTTCCATAGCCATTCCGAGATATATTGCCATGCAACTTTCCACCGTTTCGTTCATATGACACGCATCATATTGTCATATTGCCATTGCATGATCATGTAGTTGACATCGTATTTGTGGCAAGGCCACCATGCATAACTATTCATACATGTCACTCTTGTTTCATTGCACATACCAGTACACCATCGGAGGCATTCATATAGAGTCATACTATGTTGTTGTAGTATCGAGTTGTAATATCGTGTTGTAATATCGTGTTGTAATGGAAGTGTGATGATCATCATTATTAGAGCAATGTCCCATGGGAGGAAAGGCTGAATCTATAAAGCCCCTCCGCAAAAAAAAGGGAAAGGCCAAAGAAAAAAGAAAGGCCCAAAAAAAGAAAAAAAGAAGAAAAAAAAAAGAAGGGACAATTGCTACTATCTTTTTCCACACTTGTGTTTCAAAGTAGCACCATGTTCTTCATTGTAGAGAGTCTCATGCTTAGTCACTTTCATATGCTAGTGGGAATTTTTCGTTATAGAGCTTGGCTTGCATATTCCAACGATGGGCTTCCTCAAATGCCTTAGGTCTTCGTGAGCAAGCAAGTTGGATGCACACCCACTAGTTTCTTTTTTGAGCTTTCATTCGTATTTAGGTCTAGCGCATCCGTTGCATGGCAATCCCTACTCACTCACATTGATATCTATTGATGGGCATCTCCATAACCTGTTGATACGCCTAGTCGATGTGAGACTATCTCCCTCCTTTTTGTCTTCTCAACAACCACCTCTATTCCACCCATAGTGCTATATCCATGGCTCACGCTCATGTATTGTGTGAAAGTTGAAAGGTTTGAAAAGATAGGTTACGAAAACAAATGCTTGGATGAAATCGGGGTTGTGCATGATATGAATATTTTTGTGTGATAACGAGGGAGCATAGCCAACACTATATGATTTTGTAGGGATAACTTTCTTTAGCCATAGTATTTTGAGAAGACATGATTGCTTTGTTAGTATTGCTTGAAGTATTATTATTTCTTATGACAATATAGACTTTTATCTTGAATCTTTCAGATCTGAACATTCATGCCACAAGTAAGAGAATTACATTGAAAAACTATACTGGTTAGCATTCCACATAAAAACTTATTTCTTTATCATTTACCTACTCGAGGACGAGCAGGAATTAAGCTTGGGGATGCTTGATACGTCTCCAACGTATCTATCATTTTTTATTGTTCCATGCTATTATTTATGAAGTCTTGGATGTTTAATGGGCTTTATCATTCACTTTTATATCATTTTTGGGACTAACCTACTAACCCAAAGGCCTAGTCCAGATTGCTGTTTTTTGCCTATTTGAGGGTTTTGCAGAAAAAGAATATCAAACAGAGTCAAAACGGAATGAAACCTTCCCGAGAGATATTTTTGGAGAAAATCACGCCAGAGGAACTTGAGAACCACGTCAGGGGAGCCTCGGGTGGCCCTTGAGGGTGGAGGGCGCGCCCCCCTTCCCAGGATGCGCCCCCTGCCTCGAGGCCCACTCGAGCGTCCCCCGGTGCCCTCCTTCTTCCTATATAAGTCCACGTACCCCAGAAACTCCGTGAATAGAGAAAAAACCCTAATTCCACCCCCATAGCTTCTGTTCCCGTGGAGATCCCATCTTGTAGCCTGTTTCGGAGCTCCACCGGAGGGGGATCCATCACGGAGGCCTTCATCATCA
Source organism: Secale cereale (assembly GCA_902687465.1). Lineage (NCBI taxonomy): Eukaryota > Viridiplantae > Streptophyta > Magnoliopsida > Poales > Poaceae > Secale > Secale cereale. Next base: position 555,262,162 of record LR738712.1, read on the forward strand.
TCATCATCGCCCTCACCATGAGTAGTGAGTAGTTTACCACAGACCTTCGGGTCCATAGCTAGTATCTAGATGGCTTCTTCTCTCTCTCTGGATCTCAATACAAAGTTCTCCTCATTCTTCGAGGAGATCTATTCGATGTAATCTCTTTTTGCGGTGTGTTTGTCGAGATCCGATGACTTGTGAGTTTAGGATCAAGGTTATCTATGAAAGATATTTGGTTCTTCTCTAAACTTTTTATGTGTGCTCATAATATCCCTGCAAGTCTCTTCGAATTATTGGTTTGGTTTGGCCTACTAGATCTATAGTTCTTGCAATGGGAGAGTGCTTTGCTTTGGGTTCAATCTTGCGGTGTCCTTTCCCAGTGACAGTAGGGGCAGCAAGGCACGTATTGTATTGTTGCCATCGAGGATAAAAAGATGGGGTTTATATCATATTGCTTTAGTTTATCCCTCTACATCATGTCATCTTGCTTAAGGCATTACTCTGTTCGTATGAACTCAATACACTAGATGCATGCTGGATAGCGGTCGATGTGTGGAGTAATAGTAGTAGATGCAGGCAGGAGTCAGCCTACTTGTCTCAGACGTGATGCCTATATACAATGATCATGCCTAGATAGTCTCATAATTATTCGCTTTTCTATCAATTGCTCGAGAGTAATTTGTTTACCCGCCGTAGAATATCGCTATCATGAGAGAAGCCACTAGAGAAAACTATGGCCCCCGGGTCTATTCTCAAACATATCAATCTACATATACTTTACTTTTACTACTTTTATTTGCTGTTTTATTAAGCTAAAAATACCAAAAATATAAACTATCATCTCTATCAGATCTCACTTTCATAAGTGACCGTAAAGGGATTGACAACCCCTTATCGCGTTGGCTGAGAAGTTCTTATTGGTTTGTGCAGGTGCGAGGGACTGGCGCGTGGTCTCCTACTGGATTTATACCTTGGTTCTCAAAAACCGAGGGAAATACTTACGCTAGTGTGTTGCATCTCCCTTTCCTCTTCGAGGGAGTACAACGCAAGATCAAGAGGTAGCACACCCAAGTCCCCTCAACTTGGTGGTGCCCTCTATGGCTCGCCGCGCCGCTTAATATCGACTGTCGTCAACTATCTCTTTCATGATTTTGAACTCCCCAGAGCCATCATCTCCTCCCACCAGGGCTTCGTTCAAAGCCTCTGCATCGCGTTATGCTACCTGAGCAAGCATAGCATGCCCTGCATGGTGACCACCTCGCTGAAATCCCCTGAATTCACAGAACTACAACTGCTTGAGTTCTACTATTCCCCAGGAAATCACCTACCATATACCGAACGCCATGTACTTGTGCCCTCAACACCGATGTCCATCTCGCGGTTTTCCTCCTCTCTCCACACTGCCACCTTTGCGCTGTGCTACCTACCAGATAATCTGGTACTAAACCTTGGACTCCCAATTCTCAAAAAACTTTCACTTGTGCGGTTTCGTATATCGGAGGCCTCAATGCATAGCATCATCCACTCCAGTTGCCCTGCCCTAGAGTGCTTGGTGCTTGTTTTCATAGTAAGAATTGGTTGTCTCCAAATAAAGTCGCCTAACCTTGTAAGAATTGGAACTTTTTGACGGAAGGTAGCTCATCATCGAAGATGCCCCTTCACTTCAAAGGTTGATCCTTGATTCTAGTTATTCACCGTCACAAATAATTGTCGCCTCTGCGCCTAAGCTGCAGACCTTGGGTGTAATACATGATCTCTGTGCTCTTTTCAAGATGGTGTTTGGCTCCATAGTTCTTCAGGTACTGTATATTGTCATCTACACTTGTAAACATAAGCTGCATTTTAAATTTCTGCGCATAAGTTCTATATCATCTTGGAGTACACATTTTGCACTAATATTATGTTCTATGCTCAATGAAGAGTTTCTCCATGGATAGCCTATCAATGATGCTGGATTCTGTCAAGATCTTATATATCCAAATGAATAGTTTTTATCTGAACGAGATTATTGGCTTCCTGCAATGCTTTCCATGTCTAGAGAAGTTGTATGTAAAGGTGATAATTTCACGCACATTGGAAGCCCGCATATAGTGTACTAGAATTAACAGTTCAGTTGTTGCTCTTTCGACACTCTTTTTTAGACCTTAACTGTTTTCAATCTTCATGTCTATTTAGGCAACAGGACGGGGTAAGAAACTTATAACCAATCGGTGATTCATAAGCACTGGGATTTTCTCACTTCTCATGACATTCGATTGACAATAATGCTGGAACGATATGCAGCGAACCATGCAAACACTAGATTTGCCACATTCTTCCTGCCGAATGCGAGGTTACTATTGTCCATGAAGCTTAAGTTTATCAGTAGCATGGTTTGGACGGATGTGTATGTAGATGAGCAAAAAAAGGAGTTTCAGGTGGACAAAAGGGCTTCTGAACGTGCCTGGCTTCTATTTACAACATCTTGTGGTCATAATCCAGTAAATTTTAGGACCCATGATGTTCATTCTATGGACCTGACCGATCCGGTTGACTGTGACTGCCAAAAACAGTGCTGGAGTTAGATGTTGTTGCCCTTTTCAATTAGGGTTCGTTCTAAACATGATGAACAGTTAACCCTCGTACTTTTGTACAATTTGTAAGCTGGAGTTAGATTTTGTTGCCCTTTTCAACTCGGCTGTGACTGTCATATTTTGTTTGAAACAAGGCAAATGGCTTGCCATTTGTTTAATTAAGAGTGAAATATTGTAACAAATCCCAACCAAGGGAAATAATATCACTCTCGCCGGCTTCTTGAGCTTAATGTTTATACTGTTTATACTATTTTAGAGACAGATCAGGGTAAGGGCTGTGTGTGGGCTGTGGCCTATCTAGCCAGGGTTTTATTTTACGTTTACCACATGATGAGCCCAGTTGTGTTTTTTTCTTCCTGAAAATGGCTAGCCCAGTTCTACTTTTTTTTAAAGAAATAGCCAACAGAGGCCTACTTGCTTTCTCAGCACTGTTGGGCTGCAAATCTTTCAAGACGAGAGCGATGTATTAGCTTGCAAAGAAAAATAAGTAGTAAGAAATGGGATGTAAATTTATAAACACAGCAAACCGATAATTAGTTTCAAATATTGTTTCATAAAGATTTTGATATTTTGAATTTAATTGCTTTTTGCGGGCAAAATCACGTTGGATTTTAAATTGTTATAAATTTATTATTTTTAAATTAGTTTGAACGTGACTCGAAATTTCGGGATTAAAAACAGTTTGGACCACACCGAAATATGCAAAATTTCATACAATCCTTAAGAATTAGCAAATGGGCTGCAAATTATTAGAAATAATGGCAGATGGGTTGTATGCTATTTTCCACAGATTTGAGGCGGACTTGTGCGCCTACCATAGGTTGATGCGTACGCTTTCGTAAAAAAAGGTTGACACGCATGCAAGGCCGTGTGAACTTAATTAACACACGAGAGTAGTGACTGTGGGATTTCCATCCAACGGCCGCCGTGCTTTTTCAATCTCCGCTCTTCCTACTCCAGCCGTTGAAACCAGCGCCGGTGGGACTGCCTGCTCCCTCCTCCCGTGGGCGACTGTGCTGGCGCACAGGCCGCACCGCCCCACCCTACTCCATCGCTAGCCAGCATGCCATTCCTCTACTCACCCACACCTCCTATTATTTTTCGGTGATGGAAGCTGAACCAGTAAACCCTCGTACTCCCAACTGTGTGGGCAACAACTGCCGAGTGTTCCTTGTCTTCGGGTTGTTCCCTTCCTAGGCCTCGCCGTCGTCCACCGCCCTGGTGCTCTCGGCTCGGCATGGTCAACGAATGACTTCCATCGGAAGAGGACTGTACGTGGAGAGCTGACAACTGGGTCCATGGCCGCACGCAAGGAAGTGCCTCCTTATTATGCGCAAAACAATGATTCTTCCACCTGATAGCAGGGACCCACCAGAAGGGCCTTTATATTTCGCAAAAAAATGTTCCTCCCGCTGACAGCTCGGACCCACCAGCTATATCTTCGCACGCAAGGAACTGCCTCCTTATTACGCACAAAAAAATGAATACTGCTTGTGCTATCTGGGACCCACCATATTTGGAGGTTGAATTGTGGGCCTACTAGGTTGACGCGGGCGGAGGGCTTTGTCAACTTAGTCAATAATGAACAATTCTAGCTCCAGTGAGCATAGGATGTCCATCCAGCGGCCATAGTGCTTCTTCAACCTCTCATCTTGTTGCTCCAGCAGCCCAAACTAGCGCCGGTCATGCCACCTGCTCCCGCCTCCCGTAGCCGGCTCTGCTACTGCGCAGGCCTCACCGCCCATCCTACTCCCATCACTGGCCTGGCCATCCCTGAACTTACCCAAACATGATTTTATTCTCCGGCGACGACATCCTCACATTGTAGCCCAATCAGTAAACCCGCATACGCCCCTCCATGTGGGAAATAATTGCCAAGTCTTCCCCGGCTCTGGGTCATTCGCTTCCTAGGCCTCGCCGTCGTCCACCGCCTTGGTGCTCATGGCGCGTCATGGTCAACGTGGTCAAGGAACGACTTACATTAGAAGAGGACTATACGTGGAGAGGCAGACAACTGGGTCCACGGCCGCAACAAGGAAGTGCCTCCTTATTACGTGCAAAATGATGATTCCTCCACCTGACAGCAGGGACCCAATGGAAGGGCCTCTGTATTTCGCGAAAAAACGTTCGTCCTTCTGACAGCTCGGACCCACCAGCTATATCTTTGCACGCAAGGAACTACCTCCGTGTTACGCACAAAAAAATGAATACTGCCCCTGCTATCTGGGACCCACCATAGTTGGATGCTGACTTGTGGGCCTACTAATTTGACGCGGACGGAGGGCTTTGTCAACTTATTAGTAAATGTGAACGATTCTAGCTCCAGTGAGCGTATGATGTCCATCCAACGACCATAGTGCTTCTTCAACCTCTGGTCTTCTTGCTCCAGCCACCCAAACCAGCGCGCGGTCGTGCCGCCTGCTCCTGCCTCCCATGGCCGTCTCTGCTACCGCGCAGGTCTCACTGTCTCACCCTACTCCCATCGTTGGCCTGGCCATCCCTGTACTCACCCATACCTGCTTTTATTCTCCGACAACAGCAGCCTCACACTGCAGCCCAACCAGTAAACCCTCGTACGTCCCTCCGTGTGGGAAACAACTGCCGAGTGTTCCATGGCTCCGGGTCAATCCCTTCCTATGCCTCACCATCGTCCACTGCCTTGGTGCTCTCGGCGCAGCGCGGTCAACATGGTCAAGGAACGACTTCCATCAGAAGAGGATAGTATATGGAGAGGCTGGCAGCTGGGTCAACGGCCGCACGCAAGGAAGTGCCTCCTTATTTCAGGAAAAAAATGATTCCACCCCTGACAGCTAGGACCCGCTGTCTATATCTTCGCACGTAAGGAAGTGCCTCCTTGTCCTCCCTCACAGCTGGGACCCACCCGATGGAAGCGTACGTAGCATTATCTGTCTGGTCGCAAACATGTATGTACATAGTGGTCGATTGGTCTCTTTGCAGCGATGAATCGTGGCTGAGTAAGGAGCGACATGTGTCGTACGTATAGTCCCTTCAAAACCGTGTACACATACATACAACCACAGGGCAAAAAACATGGCTATATACATACATACGGGCGGAGTCTCGAACGTGTACTCGCGCATATGTATGACCAGGGATGGTGTACATGGAGAGGCAGCAGACGGCAACAACGGCGTCATGTTCATCGGCAGCCAACCGACGGGGTTAGAACGGAGAAACAGCATCGTGTTCATTGGCTTGGATAAAACAGCCGAAACCTAGTGTGGCATATCACAAAACAGAGGGAAACGGCCTTCTGCTGGAGCGCGTACGGTCGAAATGGGGTACTGTTCATCAGGAAGGGTCCGGCGTACCGCAAAACGGAGGAAACAACCATCTGCTCGACCGGCTATGGTCGAAACGGGATGCTGTTCATCGGGAGGGGTCTGGCGTACAGCAAAACAGAGGAAACAGACTTGTGTTGGAGCGCTACTATCCAAACGGGGGTCCTGTTCATCGGGAGGGGTGTGGCGTACCGCAAAACGGGACTCCAGGGGCTACTGTTCACCCACCGTCGACTTCGTCCAGCCTCCACTTGCACTATTCATCCACCGCGTCTTCCTCTGCCTCCACCGTCTACTGTTCATATAGCCCTCCACGGGGTCCTATTCATCCAGCCCTCCACAGGGTCCTGTTCATCCTACCAGCCCTCCACCGGCTACTATTCAACCAGCCCTCCATGGGGTCCTGTTCATCCACCCCCAACGCCTCAGCTGTGGCGGCCTCGTCCCGGGGTCCTGTTCATCCAGTGGCAACCGCAATGTCCAACCCCGATGGGGTACTCTTCATCCAACCCCAACCACGCACGTCTTGACTCGTTCAACCAACCTCACGTTCACTATTCATCAAGAGGCAGCAGGTTCGATCGGCTTCAGTAAGTAGCAGCAGCAATTGATCGGGTTCAGTTAGCAGCGGTAGCGAAGGAATCGCTCGGGTTCAGTTAGTAGCCAAGGGATCGATCGCTCGGGTTCGGTAATGTAGCTAGTGCAATCGCTCGGGTTCAGTAAGCGAACGCCTCGCTCGGGTTCAGGTAGAGCCCAACGCCTCACACATACACGTGACGTGTACGAGAGAAACGCGCAAACCTCCGTGCATCGCTCCGCCCCAACCACCCACCGTATCCGGGTACTCCCTGAAATTTTCCTCGCCCTCGCTTGTACCATGGTTTTTTCCATCATGGACGGCCTAAAGAATGCCATGCAGTTGCGTCTCCGTCCCGCCCAGGACGAAAGGCCTATTTTATGTCATGATTTTTTGTCATAGAAGTAGGAGCCCATCACATATATGATGATATGGGTTTTTGTCACAATTATCGTCATAGAAGTGTCATAAGGATGATAGAAAAAAAATTTGTTCGGCCCAAAATGGCACGGATGTGTATTTTTTTGTAGTTTAACTAGAGATATATATCGGACATTTTGTGTGGGAAGATAGCAAGAGACCTTGCTGCACATAGAGGGAAATCAATTGGTGCACATGCATGCATGTGTCGGAGATGAAGAACATCTGGAGTGACGAAGAGAGGGAGATGTGTGTGTGGTGGGGTGGAGGGGGTACAACTAGCTTGTGACACTGTAAGAGTGCAAGATGAATAACAACAGAGGGGGTGCAACTAGCTTGTGACACTGTACGAGTGCAAGATGGATAACAATGGATGGGGCGAAAGTGACCGCGTGCCTCAGAGTTAGGACGGGAGGCATGGATGGTGAGAGCAGGGGATGTACTATGTGTGTGCATGTTTGTGTGTCGTAGGCAGGCCTGGCTAGCCAGAGGGTATATCGATCGGCGTGTGTGGGAAAGATGGAGATGTAGGGAGATCGTGGGAGACCAACATAAGGAACAAGAACGTGTGTGCATGATGTAGAGGATGCAGAGTGGCGGGGAGTGCGTGTGCATATATACATGCACAATATAGGAAAGTTATTTGATATCCACAAAGGGAGGAGGAGTGTGTGTGTGGGTGTGTGCGTGTAAAAGACTAAAAAAACGATAATCAGTACAAGTGTGGATTCAAATATTTGAACAAGAGCTCATGATGTTTGTAAGTCATGTATGCATGAATATAATGCAGATATGCCTAGCGTGGCTTTGAATCAAACATCCTACATACTATAATCACATCGATCAAGGCCAAATCAATTTGAATTTGCGATACCGAAGACGGACATTGTCTCACCACCACTTCTCACCATATTGTGTCCGTGCATGTCCATAGCTATTCTAATTTGAGATAATGTGTGGCTTTCAAAGCTACATATAAATGTTGTGTGTGTGGGCGGGGGGGGGG